>JAGPOW010003316.1:57115897-57126590 GCA_030014935.1 Caiman crocodilus | reverse complement strand
ACCCCAGCACTTGTTTCCTGCCATTGGCAGGGGGTCAGACTAGATGGCCTGCTCTAGGCCCCTTCTGACCCTAGTTACTATGAAACTATGAAACTATTTTCCACTTATCTACCAACACAAAACCAAACTTCCTATTTCCATTTAGAATAGTAGGGGTATTGCTTTTTACCTGATCATGACATGAGGATCCTCAAGGAAACTTCTTGTTAACACTGGATCTGAGAACAATCCTACACAGAGCACACTCTCCTTCAATACAGGTCCCTGACTCCTTTACTGGTGGCCACACAACTTGCTGCACTGACACAAACTCTCCTTAGGCTCTTCTTCTCTGTAGGCAAGGAGATTTTGGAGAAGGAGAACTTAATGTTGCAAAAAAGGAAAACAAATTACTTTATTTGTATTGTAGGAATGGACGCTAGCACTTGTTATGCTAAGTACTCTAAAATGTATAGGGAAACACAGCCCATGTTTCAAGACCTCATAATGTAATAGGCAAATTGAGTAAATGGTGTGAGGCATTACTCCCAAGCCATAGCCACTAGATTATATTGCTTCCTAATTACATTAAATACAATTATGGGGGTTGGTAAATGAAACATCTTGCTTAGCTGCACCAAAAGTTCATCCTCCTTCTGGAAAGTCAATCCTCCTACAAGAGAACATGGATTTTAATATTGTTGAGCAGCAGTTATCACTGATGACACTGTGGGAGGGGAGCAGTACTCAGAACATGTGAAATAGAGATATGCATCTAAGTGTTTAATGGCTATCACTTTATCTGCTGTTCTTATACACATGCATGCTCCCAACTCCAACTTTGCTGCTGTTGATACACATTAGCCCTCCCATGTTATCAAGATTTGACCACTGCAAGTAAACATCTCTCCACACAACCATTATTCTGGTGAGTTTATGGGGAATGATGCCAGGCATCCTCGTTTTCTCTGATTTAAAAAAACAAACTCATTTTTTGGTTAAAAAATAGTAACCCCAAATCCACATTTTTCTGTGATTTAAATCAAACACCACTAATATAGAGATAGATACATAGTGGTGTTTCATTTTAATCATGGAAAAATGTGGATTTGGGGTTATTTTTTTTTAACCCCAAGTTGGGAATTTTTTTTTAAATCAGAGAAAACCAGGATCCCTTATTGAAGACTGAGTGAAATACATCCATTTATGTTGACGTTACATATGTGGTTGCTTCTATTTGTGTATATCTATCCTGCAGTTTATTAAATTGGACAATAATTGTGTGTTTAGGCATCTATCATCATAATTTGGACATAAAATTGTCCAGATGTGCTTTGAATATACATAAACCTCAGTTGTGTCCTTCAAGAACAAAGCTGTACTGGGCTGTGCAGACTGCCTGAGATCACCTCCAGAAGAAAATCCCTCCCAAGCTGTTCTGTGCACAGGGCAAATGTACAGATCATCCATCCATAAAAATTGCTCTATTCTCTGAGATAATGATGCATGAAGAGATATAGTTATGTATTTCTCTGCCCACATTGAGGCACAGAAACTAAGATAGCTCCTAGGGTGCACTGGTATACTTTCACAGAATTTAAGGTCAGAAATAGCAATTATCATCTAATATGAACTCCCACATAACACTGGCTATTGAGTTCTATCCAGTTGCTTTTGTATTGAGTCCAGCAAGTGGAAGAAGCCTTGCAGAAGTAGCAGACCAGCCTAAATGAAGAATATAATATAATATAATATAATGCACAGGGGCATAAAACGTAGATGTAACAGAATTTATTGTAGATTCCTAGTTGGAGGGTGGAGAAGTGAGAAAGAATTACATAAAAAATCTTTAATATTTATGAAGTTTTGTTATTTGAGAATTGCTACTTATATCTGGGAAGGAGAACATAGTGAAAGATATATTAATGTAGCTCCAATGGCTACTGTTTTGACAGATTATCCAGGCCTTCCTGAATATCTGAAAGTGGTTGATATCCTTTGAGAAAAATATATCTGTAGAGGCAGAGGGCTTTTGATTTTGGATAGTCATTAACAGATATACAAGCTGTTGTCAAATACTAGTGTCGTGGAACAGGGTCCCATTGGGCTGGGTGCCATATAAACATACAATAAAATGTTTTCTTTTCCAAACATTGTCTTCTGCTAGTGTTGTGCTGTAGACAACGTTTTTTGAATTTTTTACACAACTTGTGCATTGTAAAAATTGACTGCACAAGGCTTGGGTGAGTGTAAAATCAAATCATTGCCCTCCATGGGGCTTATGAGGAAGGGGTGCCTTCATAGTATCCTCTGAAGTCTGCAACTTAATGAAAAGAATGTAACCTTGCAGAAATGGTGCTGTCATGCTAATGCGTACTGTGTGGTCTTCAGTTTTGTTAATTAAACACCTTCATCATAACAGTGATACTCCTGATGCTGATATGAACTCCTGGCCTAAGTGTGAGCACATTTTTAAATGGACCTAACCTTATGTGTATGTTTGTTTCCAATATAATTGGGTAAATGTGATAGAGGATCTGATTCTTCACTGAATATTTTTTTTCTTATAATTTTCTGTATTGGACATATCCTCCCCCCCACCTCCCACCACCTTGCCATAAGATATTGATAAACAATTAGAATATATTCCACTTACATATCACTGCAGCTGCTGAATTTTTCCTCTGTTTTACAATATGTGTTTACTTCTATGGTAAATATTTAAAAAACTCAAATATAAAAACATTACTTTTGGGGGGGTGACTAGAAGTATATTAAATATTAGAGAACAAAAATCTTATTTTCATGCAGGTGTCCTCAGCAATGAGGAACAAGGGAGTGGAAATGTAGGACACACTGTGGTGGATTTGGCAACTACCTCTATATTTTTTTTCCATTATAAAATCTTATTTTTCTTCAGATGGCTGTAATCTGGTGGAAACTTGTGAAAAAATCACTATGGGGAATGAAATTTTCCATGATTAGTTCTTCCCAAAAGTAAGTTTTTAGGAAGCCTGAATAAAAACTGTTCAGATGTTCTGGAATCAGAGAAAGAATAAAAAAACCTTTCCTCTTTTAAAGAAATGGCTTCAAGTGGCTTTTTCGTGAACAGCCGTAGACCCAAAAGAAATTAAGGATTGAAAAGTACATTTTGCCATAAAATAATGTAGTGCTCATTAAGGAGTGATTTCAGTGTAATTTTCTTTTGACTGCTATATGTATTCGAAAATCAGTTACTAAGTAGGGGCCCCAGAGAGGATGCAGTGATGGATCCCCAGAGGGGATGCAGTGTTATGGCCAGACCCCTCTTTCTAACCATGCAGAAAGAGCAGCAGCTCGGGACTTTTTAAGTCCCTAAAGAAAGTAAAAATGCCCTCCATCCCTTTCTTTCCATGCCCAGAGGCATGTTCCCTCGCCTCCACTCCTGTACCCTCCCCTCCCCTTCCCCCTGCCTGCTAATGCCACTGTCCCCACCGTCCTGAGGATGAGGGCAACCCCTGTCTTGCTCCAGCCAGGCTGTGTGGGGACAGGGTTCAGTTCAGGACAAGAGCAGTAGCAGCAGTGGTGGATAGGCAGGTGGTTTTCTTGCCCTGTGTGCTCCTCTTGAGTATTGCTGCCAGCCTGGGAGCAGGCGCAGAGAGGAGGAACCCACCTGCCTGCCACCACTACTACTGCTGGTCTCCTGGGTTGGATCTGGCCCCCATGCAGCCTGGCTCATGTAGCTCTGAGCTTCCCTCATACTCAGAGCAGTTGGGACAGCAGCAGTGGTGGGTGGGGAGCAGGAGCAGGGGAGAGGGATGCATCTCTGAGCAGGGAGAGGAAAAGGGAATTCTCACCACCTTTTGGGGACTTTGTGGCAGTCTATTTATCTGGAGGGGAGGGGAGAGGAGAGGCTGGGCGTGGGGTGTGCAACCAGCCCTGCAGTCTTAGTTGGTGCTCCCAGACTCCCTCTTGGTAAATCCTGAATCCACTTCTGACAGCAAGTAAGTGCAGCAGTCTTCACTGCTAACCCTGTTAGCTACATAGCAAGGGATGATGCACTGTCTATGTATTCATGTTAACTTTAGTTTCACAGTAAACCAACCACCAGTTCTCAGAATTGGAGCTGGATATGTTACAGGGGCTGAATATGACCTGTTTTTTCATGGGCCCTTTAGCAATCCATTTTAACTCAATATATTTTGTGGGCAAGAACCTACATACATCTGCTGATATGCTGGGACTACCTTTGTTGAGCAGGGGGAACTAGAACTTCTTGTCACCATGCCTGCTGCTTTGGAGGGGAGAGAGAGCTTTCTATTTCCCTTCCTATTCCATTGCTCTTCTGGGATATGAGGAAATCTCTTTTCCTCTCCAAGGAGCACGGCTGAACAGCATAGAAGAGGACATGTCATCTCATAAATACAATATTTCCCTTAAGACTGTGATGTAAGTCTATCATGGTTTCCTAAACATACTGTTATCCTATATGCACACAATCCATAGTGATAAAAGTGTTATGCATTATAGCTCATGAAGAAAATACTAAAAAATCAGAATGTATTAGTTTTAAATGGATAACATTGAGAAGAGAGACCATGTAATAGATTATCATGCATTTTACTGATGTACATATATATATATTTTTTCCAAGGGACAGAGAGTAGGTTATACACTGAATCTTATGTATATCACATTTGATAGCAGAATGTTCCCTTAAAATAGATTTTCACATGAAAAATGATGTGAAAGCAGAATTGTTTCTAAATACAAAACTTTTCAAAGTTTTCCATAGGGAAATAGCAGCTTTTAAAAAGAGAGAGAGAGATAATAAACTGCATTGCTGTAGGGTAAACATTTTTTTAAATGTATTTATGGTACCAAAGGAATTTCTACTGCTTTGAATCTATGGCTTTTCCTGTATTCAGCAACCTTGTAATCACTACACTTACACAGTTCTCTTGAATTCTGCAATTAGTTTTTTCCTGGAGGAGTGCTTCTTGGTTTTGTGACTTCCTAATTAAAGAGAAAAAGTTTCTTCTTGCAAACACTTAAAGGGCTCAATCCTGAAAAATGCACAATGAACCAAGAGTTGGTTTCACATGCATGGAGTTCACAGGACTGGGATCACTACTTACTTAGGCAACAAACAAAGCTTTATCCAGACACCTAAGATTACCTCTGAAAGAACTCTTTGGAGATGTGTAAATACAATCTTATAATGGAAACCCCTTCTTATTTCCTTCTCCAACTTCAATGGACAGGTAAGACAGGGAGTGATAGAAAAAACATAGATGTTGAACAATGAGAAGTAGCTCATGTTCACAAGATGTCCAAAGTCCAAAAGCACATCTTTATTTATTTATATTTAAAGTCTCTTTAGTGGAATGAAAAGAGTATCTTTCACTGTGAGTGCATAGATAAGGAAAGAAATGAAAAATTATTCCCTTGCTGAAGGGAAAGTTCATTTTTCTCTTGCTGTCTCTGGAATTCCTCTAATGCTTTGTCAGTAGTACTAAAGATTTTCATTTTGTAATAGACAAAGGCTAGTAGAATCCCTAAGAGGGGGAAGAGAATAGAGACAGCTAATTTGATGCATTTCTATAGGGAAATTAAGCAATGTTTGTAGCCTTCATCTTTGTTATGTAAAAATTTGGAGCCATTACAAGTCAAAATAGGTGCACCCAAAGAAAATCAACTGTTTGGTGAATTTCCCATGCAACGTCTCTACTGAAAAAGCCTATTTGTGTAAGTATGGATGTGTCTGAGACAAAGGCAGATTTTGTAAACTAAGTTGACCATTAATCCCTATTTAATGAGCACATTTTATAGGAGTGCAGCAACCTGCAAGTGTCTTTTTCACATTAATTAATCACTAAACAGCTAAAACACAGGGCCCCTTTTCTGATTTATTTTTTTAGTTTTCTTAAACAACACCTGATAGGAATTTCCTGGTTAAAGTATGATTTCCCCCTCTGTTCATAGTGTATAAACCAGTGGTTCTCAACCTATTCGCTATAGTGGGCCACACTTGCAGCTCTCAGTGTGTTATGCAGGCTACACCCACACAACTTACTTCCTGTGTATCCATTAAGAAATGTTTTGTATCTGTTATCTGACAGTAATGTAGGATAATACATGGGCCATGGCTCATGGGTTGAGAACCACTAGTATAAGGTATAACAAAGAAAACATGTAGTTCAGCTTCTTCCTTCCTTAATAGGTCTTCATGGTTCACTGCTGACTACAAAGAGCTGGATGTAGTTATTATTATATCTAAATCATTCACAGTCTGTGAAGTGTGGCATTGGTTTATTTTGGCAGAGTGCCCAAAACACCCACAACCTGGACTTGTAAGATGTCAGAGGTAGATGGTGGGGCAGCTGTGAGGAGCCTGATTCTTGTGGTAGCAGAGCCCTGGCTTCTTCCCTGCCATCCATCCTGAGATGCACATGCCCAGCATAGATCCCGGGATGTTTGTAGCAGGAGGTGGGGAGACTGCAAATAGTTGCACTAGGGTCCAGAAAACCCCAGCCTGACTTGCTGCTAGCAGTGGGTGCACACATGCTTTGAGGCAGATGATGGGGAGGGGGCCAGGGCTGTACTGCCACAACAAGGATCAGGCCCCTCATAGCTCCCCTACCATCTGCCTGAAGGCATGCATGCCAAGCAAAATGCCATTGCACACTACATTCCAGCACACGTGCTGCAAGCTGCCTACTCCTGGCTTATGCTGTAATCCATAATACAGTGACTTCCCATGTATTATAGATCTATTTGAGTTAGCTTAATTTCAGTGTAATAGATACTCCATAAGCAGGTTGCCTAGCTTACTGGATTCTGCAAGCAGGTGCACTCCCTGTGGAGCTTCTCAGACAGTCCTTCCAAGAAAATCACACTCCTTTCAAACAAAAATAATTAAGTCCTTCTGGCCTGTCTTGGGCAGGAGAAGGGGAGCTCCTTTTGAAACATGCTATTCCACTCACAGCTTGCTTCCTGCCAGGCTGAGCCATTGAACCCAGGGTTCTGGCCTGCTTCCTTATCCTAATCACCTCCTCAATAAGCACTAGGCCAGACAAAGAACCATCTATCTTGGCCTTGCCACACACCTGCTCTCTGCCACTGGAATGGCTAGCCTAGGTCAACTGACTCTTCACCATTTCCAATATAAACCCCTGCCTCAAAAGAGGAAGTATCTGGGAAACAAGGTTTGACTTTGTATTCAGGTTGCTGCATCCTTGGCTTGTTGGTACTGGATACCTTACAGGCTCTCTGGATCCCCAATCTGCCTTGCCCAGGGACCCTGAGTTTGGCCTGACCCTTTGATTGCCTCACCTGATCCAGGTTTAATTTCCTGGATACCTGATTTAGCTAGCCTCCTGACCTCATGTTCTGCCTGATCCTCTTGGTCTCAGACTTGGTTTGCCAGATGGATCTCCTGGCTTCTGGCTTCTTGGCTGCTCTATACACTTTTTGCCTGATTTCCTACACAGATTTAGGGATACAACAATACATATATCCTTGTCTTTTACTGATCTTGATATGATTTTTAATGCAGAAGACAGAGCTCTATGCTTTGTGGAGACCATACAGCTGAAAACAATGGTATGGAGGAACATGATTGCTGATGAACCATTCTGAATCTGTATGTGGCAGGCCAGTAGGGGGTACTCCTGTATTGAGCCACCCACCTCACTGTGCCTGACCACCTTCCAAGCTCTGAGTGTCTCCCTGGGGACACCTCATGTCCAGGTGACCCCTTTCCTGCAGCACATCTGCAAGCCTGGGGGTAATGCCACCACCACCCATTCTGGACAGACTGGGACCTGCGCTCTCTGTGAAACACAGGCTTAGTAGTCCTTGAGGGCACTTGACCCACTGCAAGAACTTGGGGTGCTTCCTTCAGTCTGAAGCACAAATAGTGGTCTCCCTTAGTCAGCTGAACCAAGGGAACCCGAAGGCATAATCTAGACCCTCTCTCAGTAAGTCTCCTATGCTAGGTACAAAAGAACTTTGTACTCCTTTGTACAAGGAGTAGGTTTGGAATAGGGTACAGGGTAGAGCAATATCAGAGAAATCCCTTAGGGCAAACAGTGGCATGGTAGCTTTTGATCATGCATCTGTGTTACTGCAAGTTATATATCTAGTTAGATCTCAAGTAGCTTACTCACAAGTATCATCCAGAGGCAGGTGAAGATTTCCTTTGGAGGCAAACAGTTGCTTGTCATGAGTTTCCAGAGAGAGAGAGCGAGCTTTAGATTGTCCAGCTTCTCTATGATTCTAATCATGGCTACTGCCTCTGCTCCTGGGAAATCCTTCACTTATATAGCCCTTATGACCTCATTTACCTGATCTAATGAAGGCCACCAACTGTTGGCTGCCAGCCAACCTATTTGAACTGTATCACTGGTTGCTGGGTAGAAGGGCAGGGTCTTTAGCCCCTCCCAGTCATGTTGGCATTGTTTAGAACAATAGGGAGCTTAAGTCCCCAACTCAGGTATGTATGGCCAGTCACATAGGCAAAGGGAGCAGGTTTCCCCACTTCCACAGGAATGTATCCAGCTTAGGTTATAACTCAGATTTACCTGAAGCAGATGGGAGCAGAGGAGTCACGTAGCCAGGCATCTAGCTGGAGTCATTTAACCCCAGCGCTCTTTTCTGCCTAGAGCAGGGGGTTGGACTCAATGATCTACAAGGTCCCTTCCAACCCCAGAAATCTATTAAATCAATGGAATCTATGAGTCTGCCCTCTGCAGTGACCATGGTAACCAAATTGTCAGATAGCAGAGTTTAGGGAGAGACAGAGATGGTATTCTGCCACACTGTACCTTTACATTTATGCTCCCTATTTTATTTTCAGTGAAGATAGAACTTGTTCCATAAACTTTGACCACTTTACCATAATTTTGTTACTAGAATACCCACATATACAGTTATATGTATAATAGTTATTTAATCTATTTTAGAATGTTCAATCTTTTTATTCCAGTGTAAATCCAGAAGAAATCCTAAGCAACTCTGCTGTAGTCAGTATTTTTCTAGATCTACATAAGGTAACTTTAGATGTAATATTTAAGTAGAGGTCAAAAGTCCACCTAATCATAATGGCTCATTGGGGTAGTGTCATTAGTGCACAAGCTTCTGTTACCTGTGGCACACCTATGGGTATGATGTAGCCAGCTTCATATCTAGCAATGTTTGATTCCCCAGCCTGAATTGCATGAATGAGTTCCCCATCATTCATGGCCTGAATGGCTGGGGAATCAAACATTTGCTCATTTACATTGGGGCAACCTTCTGTATGGGTAAATACAGACAGTCAAAAAACCTGAGGCTGAACTGATTTAATCTTTGCAAGTTAGTCTAAGCTACATAGACTGAACCAATAAGCAAGTAAACAGACATTCACTTTTGATTCCAGAAATGTAATCACATGCCTGCAATGGATTGGACCAGAAGCCAGGTGGCACCACAGCATGCTTCCTTGCTTGGCTGAAGCAGACAGCTTAGGCCAAGGTTAGTCTACCCACCCTGAAAGGATGGGGAGGTGCAAAGCATCTTGGGGTCCTGGGAGACAATGAGCTAATTTGAATCTGGAGGAGTCTAGTGTGAAGTTCAGGCTCATGTGCCTGGACTTATACTATCATGTCCAACCTAGTATCAGGTAATACAGCAGAATTCAGTCTTATAAATTATACTTCGAAATTCTACGAAAGCTTTCATTCTTTGGATCTAAAAGCTTTTCACAAACACTTCTTCTCACACCTGTGAGAGATAGATAAGATGTTTATGTCCCTTTTATACCTGGATAAACCAAGGTATGGAGAGATTACATTGTATTGATGGCACAGTGAATAAACTCCAAGACACTTCCTTCACAGTTTGTATCTTACCTATTAGCATCCCTATTGTCAAAAAAAAAAAGGGCTGCCAGTTGAGTATACTGCTCCCGAGACTATTGGCCTATAGAACACAAGACCAAAGATTGTATTTCCAGTGATAAAATGAAAAGAACTTACAGTTTTTTTTTTCTTTTACAAAATATTTGTGAGCTGCATGTACTGCTTTAAGTGGAATATGCAACAGCCTGAATCACTGCAAATGAAAAACAGCATATAAAAGGCAATGGATCTTGAGTTTTGAGGACTGTAAAAATAGTAAAGGCAGCATTTTTTTCTGTAACTAAATCTAAAATGCTGACCTTAACTCTATGTTGAGTACCTTTAAACTCTTAGATAAAGCTTGAAAGTTGCATAGGCACACTTTGTAGATTACAAGCTTTTGGTATATATTTTGCTCCTCTCCTTCATTTGCTGGAAATGTCAAGCTTCATAAATACTGCAGAAAGAAAATAATATTGTATTCCTATACAAAACTTATGGATTTGAGATTTACACTACTTTGTGCACACTGGGATTAAAAAAAATAGAACAGGTGTGTGGCAGGGCACTGTAGGTGCCTGCCACTTGTACAAATCACGGCAGGGCACTGGGGGTGCCTGCTCTGCTCCTAGAGAAGGGAAAAGCTGCTGGGGTAAAGCCCAGCAGAGATCATGAGCACAGCTGCAAGTTGCCAGGGCAACTAAGGAGAGCCAGCTGATCCTAAGGAGCAGGGCCTGGCTCTTATAAAGCCTAGAGCCAAGACCAGACAGGCAGTTCCCTGCTAGCTATTAAAAAAGAAAAGAGGTCTGCCTGCAGGGGGGGGACAGAGGGAGAGGGAGAGGGAAAGGGAGAGG
>JAGPOW010003316.1:57064914-57115797 GCA_030014935.1 Caiman crocodilus | reverse complement strand
GAGAGGGAAAGGGAGAGGGAGAGGGAGAGGGAGAGGGAGAGGGAGAGGGAGAGGGAGAGGGAACTGGATGTAGAGGCGGCAGCAGAGAATGGAAGGGCCCCTGGTAGGAGTGAATGTTGCTTGGGTTGGCGGCTGCTGGTTTTGTTATAGCCAGATGGCCTGGAGTTAAGTTATAGCTGGGAGGCTTATGTTTTTACGTTGTTAGTGATTGTATTATAAAGGTGGTTTGGGTGAGGCTGTGAGGGGATGGAGGAGGCCTCATAGGAGACCCACTGTAGTGTGGGGATCCAGGTGCCAGTGAGGGCACAGCTAGTGGGGTGTGTGGACCCCAGCCCTGGAGAGGGGTATAGGAAGAGCCCCAGAGAGTTGGGCAGTACTTTGAGAAGCCCCAGAGAGGGGACAGGATTATTGAGAAGCCCGAGAGAGAGATGGGCAGTGCTTGAGAAGCCCGAGAGAGTGGACAGTGCGTGGAGAAGCCCTAGAGGCATGGGCAGTGCTTGAGAGCCCGGTGGGGGCACAGCAAGCCCGGGAGAGGTGGGCGGTGCTTGGAGAAGCCCGGGAGAGGCGGGCAGTGCTTGACGTATCAACGTCCAATGCATCTGCGAGGCTTGAGCTGTGGTATTGGGGTGGAAGGAGCCGCAGAGAATGCCCCTTGGCATCGGGGCTCAAATGGGCAGCCTCCCGCTTATGGAAGATCTATTATGAACCAATTAAGAGCAAGTTGTGGTGGGCGAGAATAGGGCGAGAATAGGTGGGCTGTTGGCTCATCAAGACAGGCGGGTGGGCTGTAGAGCATAAAGAGCGGCCCCGGGGAGCCCACACTGTCACAAAGTGAAATTAGAGACAGAAGAGGAAACAAGATATTTATTTTTTCTGGGGGAAGAGCGGTAGTGATAAAAATCAATCTTCTGCACAACATTGCTGTTCTATAACAAAAGGGTCATATAAATAATAGTCTTTTACTATGCAGTGATTAGCATCATCATACAGTCCACAAACACTAAGGAATTAGACAACTGCTGTTATCATTTTGCTAATATTACACCAACCTGTCAGTAATTTTCTGGGCATTTTACATATAATTAAACCAAGGACTTAAGTGAAGAAATTTAATAAAAAGAATAAATTCCCAAATAAAAATAAACTGCTGGGCAAACACTTAAGACCATATTCATACCAACATAGGCTTTTGGTACATATATCCTTATTTTTTCATAGGTTAAGATACTGAAAAAATCTCTCTCTCTCTCAGGTAGATGTACAAAGACATTGATTATTTCATTAGAAATGCAACATGCTCCAGGTCTACCAGTGAGCTGGTCCATTGACAGATATTTTGTTATTAAATGCATCATTGTTATAAGCCCACACTTTACTTTAAAGAGTAGTCTGTGAAAGAATGGATTTTTAAAAGATTTTTTTTGCCTATGCAGGAAACAACAAGAAAATAACTTGCAAGGAATTACAGAACGATTCTGGAAGAAAATTGCATTCTTTTCATTTGATTGTTTCCTAATGAATATTTTCAATACTGTCTATATTCTTGTTACATTGCACTAGGATTTGAGCAATAGAATGTTATAAAATGCCATTTATAAATCAAATCTGAAGCCAGGGCCAGCCTGTGCTATATTGTGAAACTTGTGGCCAGCTAAGGGGCCCCCTGCATCTGGCTGCTCACTACCCCCTGCTGGCAGCTTTGCGTCCAGCTGCTCACCATCCCTTCCCCCCTGCCACTGATGCCATCATCACTGGCCTCCAAAAACTGTGGGCTGGCCCTGTCTGAAGCAAGTGATTGGAGATTTCCTGAGGTGGTCTGCCAGTTAACTTGTACCATTTGTGAGGAAGATGAGCCAAACTAACTCTGCCAATACTTGGAGTCATGGTTGACTCCAAGATGAACATGAATTGTCAATGTGACGAAGTGATCAACAAGGCTAGCTGTACTTTATCATGCATTAGCAGATGCATGATGAACAGGTCCAGGGAGGTGATGTTTCCCCTTTATGCAGCAGTGGTCAGGCCACAGTTGGAGTATTGCACCCAGTTTTGGGCACTGCTATTCAAGAGGGATGCGGAGAATCTTGGGAGGGTTCTGAGGAGGGTCACTCATGTGGTCAGAGGCCTGCAGGTAAGGCCCTACAAGGAAAGACTGAGGAACCTAGATCTCTCCAGCTTTTGCAAGAGAAGGCTGAGAGGTGATCTTGTGGCTGCCTATAAATTCATCAGAGGAGGGCAGCAGGAAATAGGAGATGCTCTCTTTAGTAGAACACCCCCTGGAGTAACTATGATCAATGGCTACAAAGTGAGTGAGAGCGGATTTAGGTTGGACATTAGAAAGAACTTCACAGTACGGTTTGCCAGAATCTGGGATGGGCTTTCAAGGGACTACCTTAGGGGTCTTCACAAGAAGACTGGTCAAGCACCTGACTAGGATCATCTGACCCCAACGTTCTTTGCTGCCCATGGCAGGAGGTTGGACTCATTGACCTACTGAAGTCCCTTCTGACCCTAACACCTATGAATCTATGATCTATAGTGGTGCAACTGCATATAATCACAATATAACTTTATAGACATATCATCATCAAGGCCATATTGCAGACTACTTTGTCCTTGGGCATATGAAATAATTCTTAAACATAACAATCACAAGTACTAAAATAAAATGTGACAGGCATTAAAATAAAATCTGAAGACCTTGATTATAAAAAGTCACAAATTTCAAGACGGCCATTAAAATTATCTTGTCTTGTTATTGTGGCCTTGGATTATACTGTGGTCATGTCAACATGAGATGCTACCGCACAATGGTTAATGCACATTTATTTTGTACTTGTATAAAGAAGAACTAAATGACTGCATAGTAACCTGAGTTACTGCACAGTAGCTCCAGCGAACACCATTTTTGTGATGCTACTACACAGTAGCTTAATACTACTGTACAGTAGTGTTGCATCATGGTTTTTGCCACATGATGCTACTGAGCAGTAGCGTCTGTGGAGTCAGTGTCTTGGATAGATGCACCCAGTCAGACCTCTAGTAGAAAAGCTGCCTGGGATAAAAGTTTTAAGCATCTAAAAGTCCTCAGAAGCATTTGCTAATGGAGATTGTATGGAACCTTGTTTATACTTTGGAGTTGGCCTTTCTTGGAAAAGGAAATAGCACAGCCCTCCCTCCATTCCCCGCCATCTGCCCTAATCTCCCTGAGGGATGCATCTGTCCCTGCTGGCAAAATAGTTTGGTCATTACACTATCAGGCTGAATGGAGCACATAGAATGTAACAATTAATAGTTTAGGATGACTATATTCTGCCCTGGAAATATCATACTTGATAAGCATTCAGAGTTTTTTTCAGTCTTATCCAAATCTCTTTTCAGATGCATCCATTTCAGCTTTACATGGTAGAGTTATGAGAGAAAATCTCTCAAACTAGTGAATAATAGATACTGTTTTTTCCCAGTGGAATGAGAAGAAAATCTCTATAAAAACAGAAGTTTCAAGAAAAAAGGGAAGGGGGGCTGCCTAATGTCAGACTGTAATATTACTTGTAACTTTTTTGGTTTTAGAAACATTTATTTCCTGACTCTGAAAATACACAAAGATAAATGAAGTAGATAAATTACTGCTTTCTCTGTTTCCACTTGATCAGCCACTGTACAAATACCCCTAGACAATCCCATCTGAAATGGTGATATAATCCAGTAATTTCACAAGTATTGAAGACCCTGGCAGAAACACAGAGAATGGCAACTCAATTAGACCTTACATTCACACCACAATCATTGTGCTACAGCCCAAATCAGGAACAAATGAAGTTATATAGTGTTCTTTCTCAGTGACATGAAAATGGAATTCATTGGACGCATGTAGTCAATTTATTTATGACATTTGCACATTAGGAACTGAGCTGCAGTCCCAGCAACACTAGAGCATTTGCTTTGTAATTATTGGTTTCTATCTGTCCTTCCTAGGTCTTTTATATACATCTGAAAACAAGTGACCATTGTAATAACTGGGGCTCTAGCCTAACTGTTAGATGGAGTCCAGGAAGTAACCTGTAATAATGAATGTCGAGAGAAAGGGTACAAAAATAAGGCAGAATGACTGAATTTATTCAAGCAAATAAAAGTCTACTGATATCACCAAGGGTTTGTGTAAAGATAATGAGTGGTAAACAGGAAGAGGATGAAGGCAGAAATTAATGGACCAAAGTTAATATGTTGGAAATTAGACCTAAATGACAAACAAAACAGTGTGGGCTGGAGTGTGGTAATGGGCTATCCTACCCACTGTTTCTTTTTCTTGAAGCTTTAAAGAAAGAGACTGTGGGGACCAGAATGGAAGAACTGAATTGTGGGAGATTACCTGAGGAAAGGCCAGTAGGCCTTTCTTTCTATGTAGTCTACTTTTTATGGGTGACCCTTGATCTCTTGGATATTGGGTTTAGCATACCGGTGAGGATGTCTGAATGAAAGTACTGATTCAGACAAGTCCCAAAATGTAATATATCTAAGAGCCTGCTGTGCTTTCTCCTGCCCTCAGTGACTCCTTTCTCCCACCTCATTACACACCCCCTGTCCTATCTCTCTCTTTCAGCTTTGCACCTGATCCTAGTACCAGCTGCACTGACTCTGTCGAATGAGCATGATGGGATGAGATAAGCCATCCAATTCTGTCTGGGCTCAGAATGACAGGGGTGGGAGGGACCTGACCAGAACAGCTAGTTGAAATCCCAGACTGGAAAGGCAAGCTTGGGTCCAGAACAAAAGCTGTTGTGGATGATCTGCCAGCCCAGAGCATTCATCCACATCTGACCAGCTTCCCTTTATGTCAAAAAAAACAATTCCCCCCCTGTATTTTACTATCCTAACTCTTCTCGACTTTGATGGTTGTCTCTTTTGTCAAAAAGCAAGAAAATAATCACCATTCTCACAGTGATTAACTCCAAATTTAACAACTAAACTAACCCTTTCTTCCTTCCAAGGAAGGACTGCCTGACAGAATAAAAGATTCTTAATGAGTGTCTTCTCTCTAGCAACAGGACGCTGATACATTTTAATTAAGTTTGTTTTGCATAACTATCACACATTAATTTAAAAATGCCTTATATTCTCCCCTTTTGTGTATCTCAGTCAATTATTCCAAACTTTGTCATGAATTGCCTAATGCATCTCCCACAGGACAAAGCAGCCTGTCTAACAGGGTGGTGGTACTGGAACAGAGTAGCATTAATGTCTTTGATGCTCTAAATGTGGGCTTCTCAACTTTGGTGTGGCCCATGGGGCAGACACCATGTAGCTCCTAAACCGCAGTGGTGGCCCCACCTGTGTAAGGACTGTGCTTTTGGCTTGTGCCCCTTTTTTCCCCTGCCTCCCACTGTTTGGGCTGTGCCAGAGCCAGCTGGCCCCTACCTCTTGCTGTGTGGGATAACCACAGACCCATAGTCCCTTCCTGTGGGTAAGTGGCCACCATGTTAACTTCTTACAAGACACAGACCACCAGTCAGACAGTCCTGCCCTCAATTCATTTTTTCCAACCAGGATAATACACTGTGACCAAGCTGGCAATATCATCATTATTTAAATTAGGAACTTTTATGGAGTTACCATGTAGAGAAAATTCTAATTTACAGACTTTACACAAAAAGATTCATGAGAAGGGGTTAAAGAGAAACCAGTATCCCAAAGATATGTCTTTCCCATCCATAGCATAGAAGATCTGTTTTGATTATTCAGATGTCAGCTACTTCAAAGTATCAGTTAATAACTTGATTTAGTTTTATCACTTACACTTAATTGCTTTAGGGATACTTTTTTCTACAAGTAGTTCCATGAAAATCAATCAGACTTTACTCTTACTGATGTGCTATGAAGAATTAATAACTATATCACGCCCCGACTTTTAAAGGATAAAGTTCAGCAGATTCTCTTTCATAACAATCAGCACATGGCTACGTTGATTTGTATTTCATGTGTCTGTGGAAGAGCTAGATGTATCGAACTAGATAAATATGTCAGATTTACAACTGTCTTGTAGCTGAACTAAAACATTTTATAGAAACCATGACTTTTTGTCATTTCTCAGCTGTTGATTATTAAAAGGGATATAAAAATATGCATTTTTCCACAGTAAACCTCCCCCCACAATCCTGACTGGCTAAGAGGGCTGCCTTTAAGAAAGTCCCACCCCTTGCCACTGATTGGCCAAGAGGGCTGCCATTCATGTGGCCCCACATTTTGCCACTGATTGGCAGAGGGGTGTGGGGCTTCACAATGGGCAGCCTTTTTGCCCAATCAGCAACAGAGGGAGGAGGGGGCAGCTGCCATCTTGGGGGTAGCTGCCATCCTTCTCTGTGTGCTGACAGTTTCTTCCTACTAGCAGGTAGCACCCGTGGGCTTCCATTGGGGATCCAGTATTTTATTTTCATTAAGCCTTTTTTCCCCCAGCAATTCTAAAGATTCTCTTTAGAAAAAGTCTGTGTGTTCCACATGTTTCCACATTTTTGCACTTTTCCACATTTTCCATAGCAGACAGATTTCTAGGATCCCTGATTATTACACAAAACTTCTATAATTGCATTCACAAGCTGCAACATTTTGCTACAACCCTCTATTGGCAATATAGAGCCAAATAGCACAGTGGAAGCAGACTATTCCTCCATGAAGCCCAGTTCACCTAAGACCTCCAGGCAAACCAAAATAAACTAGCTACTATAACTCTTTCAGGAATGCAGAATATGTATGGATGGGCAGGTTGGTTGATAAGGTGAAGACAAGGGAAGCAGTTCAAAGGTTCTATCCTTTTCTAATACATTGAGATATCTGGTGCATCAGGGACTGTGAAATTGATGAACTCAGAAGAACATAAAAAGTGGGAGTGAATATGTCATCCATTAGGAAAACCCAAAAGAAGGTTGTGGCCATCCATGTGGCCTTTTCCAGTGTACAGGGAATTTCCATAATCTGGCTGTAAGCATTATGAAGTCTAGACATCTGAAAAAAGCTGTACAGTTGTTGCTTTCTTTTTCCCCTTTACTTATCTATACCTTCCCTTTTTCAGTTGATAGAATAAGTGTTGATATCAGACATAATTCTCCTGTATGAAGGCATAAGAGCAACACTGCAGAAGTTGGAAGTGTTGCAAATCAGCAAAAAACAGTCAAAGGAAAGTACAAATACACTGAAGTGAGCAAGTGGAAATAAATTTCTGGTTCATCGGAGTTGAATACAGCAGCATCTTTCCGTCATGTGGGACTCATTTGCTCATTTTACAGCCTTCAAGTAAACATATTTGGCTCATGGGGCAAATAGAAACAGGTCAAAGGTCTTGATGTGGGTATGTGTTATGGGATATGAATGTATAGAAATAAACCAAGCATAAAAAAGATTAGAAACTTACTGAGTTCAAATACAGAGTCTTGTATCAGTGAATAAAATGGTTTCTTTTGTTATCTGTTCTAAAGCTACTAAAAGATTTGGGCATGAAGCACTTGGCCATTTTTTTTACATACAGAAACAGCAATTTATTAACATACTTTCTATTTTAGTTTTATTCTGTTTTTAGAATGCAAGTACTTAAGCGTAAGGACAATGTTTACCTTGTAAAGTGTCTGGTACATTAATGGCTCTAAGGAGAAACAAATTAAAATAATATAGTTTTGTGTACTCCTTAGTGATATAATTATATGTTCCTTGAGTGGATGAACTTCCAGTTCAATATACAGATGCTAGTGAGTGAATATTAATGCAGATAGATAAGCATAGGAAAAAATATCTGAAATTGGTATTGGTTTGATATGCCCCTGTCCTTTACCACAAAGAAATAAAAAATAAAAAAGCAAGATATATATATGTGTGTGTGTGTGTGTGTGTGTGTGTGTCTATTATTCTTCAATATGAATTATGAAAAAATGACATAAAATAATACAAAGACAAGGGTATATTCCATTATATATAAGATAATGTTGCACCTAACACCTTTTACTAAAGTATTTTACAAGCCAACTGTAAAATCTGCAGGAACTGAAGGGATATGATAAAGTTCAATAAAAATGAAAATATGTAGACTATGTATCAAATGGAGTGTGTGTAGGCACAGAAGCTTGTAATTTCCTACTTGTAGAAGATTAGGAGGAGCACTGATGGTTTCTCTGCAGAATAATGACAAGGAACAAAGAATAACAATAAATAATAAACCAGAATTTAGATAAATAGAGACAGGCATAGAACATTGAAAGAATAATGTATGAAAAAAGCAGTTCAATGCACATAAATGTACAAGAGTGAATAGTCAGCTGAATTGTTATCACACATCTCATTGCATCATAAAATATGGAGAGTAAAAAAAAAGAATGTTGAAAGCAGGTGTATTTGTGCCATTAATGCATGATGAGAAATTGTATAGACTAGTAATGGCTTTGAATCTTTATCGCATAACTCTCCACAATTCATAACATTCAAGGAATATAGAAGAGGTATGCATAGATAAGTTAGGCATAGAAGCATAGACAAGCAAGTGTGTAATATGAAAGTGAAGAAAGGTTAGCAGCTGTTCTTGACAAAGTGAAAATAGTAAGCATGGTGCAGCCAATTAAGAGAGAAGAAGGGTACAGATGAATATGAACACATCTCACCTCTAGCTGAGGGAAAAAAAACCACAAAACAATCAGCCTGCAAAAGGTCTCCCGTTACCAGCACCTTGAGTTTGACAATCAGTTCATAGAAGCACAAAGGAATCTGCCCTTTTAAGAGGAAGGAAGACAAGTTGGTTGGGAACATATGTATCAACATGCCAAATCAGATGAATATTTCATGTGCTCTAATATTCTGCCTGTGACAATGGCCAGCAAGAGAATAGTTTGAGAAACTTAATAGCAGGCAATTACAGAGTGACCAGACCACTCAGGAAGTTTATTTTAACCCCTATCAAAAAGAGTTTAGCTTATGCTCTGAAGATTTAGAGTTTATGGCTCAGGGGTCATGTCCACATGTACAGTTAATGCACCTGAATTTTCTGTGCAGCAAATTCAGGTGCATTAAACTGGGTTAGTGCCTACATGTGCACCTTAGTTGGGAGCAAACAAAGCCCAACAAGAGCCCTTACTTCATAGCTGCTTTTGCTCTGCTGTGCCCCCTGCAGCAGCCAGGGGTAGCTCCAGACTCCTCTGGGTACCAGCCCTGGGCTGGCAGGGAGAACAGGAGGTCAGCCCTCAGTTCTGGGGAGTGGAAAAGGACCTGTTCCCTGTTCTGGAGGAAGTTATAAGTTGTGGGGAGCTCAGGGGGTGCATCTACACAAGACGCTTAATGCCCATAGATCTAATTCTACTGAGCATTAGCATGGCTGGCAAAAAGCATTCATCTGCAGTAATGTACAGTACAATTAGTTCAATGGGCATTAAGCATCACCTAAAAAACATTCATCTGTGCTAATGTGCAGTAGATTAGTCCAATGGGCATTAAACCTAAAAAAAGTGTTCACCCACACTAATCTGCAGTAGCTCCAATTACAGCACATTAAGTTTAGTACCTGTTATTATAGGTGCTAAACTTAATGCACTATAATTATGGCACATTAACCAATGTGTAGAGGTGCCCAGGGCTGTGCAGGCAGGGCAGTAACAGCCAGGTGTCCTGGGTTGGCAGTGGGGAACTGTGCCCCCTGCTCTGTGCCTGTGGGGGGCTTGCCCTTGCACTTCAAGGGGTCCCTTACAGAGGGTCCTGCTTGGCTTGTGGCTGGATGAGGAGGGGTTGGGAGGTGGGGAGGGCAAGAGGATCCTGCGGGAGGTGCAGCTAGTGAAGCATGTAGTTCCATCCCCATGCAACAGAGCCGGCTTTGGCAGGATGCACCCAATTCAATAGAGTTGCCTTGGTGGGCGGGTGGGGGAGGAAGCATTCTTATACAGTGGAGGTGCCTAGAGGGAGCACAAGCTGGGGGAATGCAGCCCTCTTTGCCCTGTTACTAGAGGCACCCTGACCTATGTGTGGCACCATGAGCTGCAGGACACATGGATCAGGGTGCCTCTAGCTGTAGGGGAAGTGGGGTGCACCCCCTAGCTGTCACTGCCCTGCCTGCTAGACCCTGATCTCTCTGACACTTGGAGCTGCCCCCAGAGCCAGGGACATCTTCTCCCTTGTCCTCCGGAGCTCCAGGTTAAGTCAAGCAACAGCTGTGGCCCCCTGCTGCCTGGGCTGACTGGGAGTAATTTGCTCGCAGGTCAGCATCTACATGTGGATTCAGGTGCATTAATGTAACGCACCGTTGTCTAGCACCTGTATCTGTCAGTACTAGCAAACAGCAAGATACATTAATCTACTGCATAGCAATTGCTGTGCCGGTGTAGATGGTAATGCTTTAAGGAGCAGTAGATTAGTCTAATGAGCAGTAAAATGCATGTATAGTTGTGCCTTGATTCAGAAAATAATTTACATTTATATAATTTTGGACATATGAACATGTACTTAAAGTCACATGTAATCTTATATTTGTTTATGAATGTTCCAAAATATCTGTAAACACTGAAAGAGAGAGACATCAAAATATGTTATTATGCCTGTAACACTGAATGGGAAACTATAGTACAAACTCCTATTCTTCAGCCTATTGATTTAACTCTGGAAGTTTTACCTGGGGCCAGTGATAGCCATAGTTTAATTAAAGTGATATAAAGAGACAGTTTACCTCGTGTCTAAATTGCTAAAGAACAAAAGGATTCAGAAACTGAATTCTAAAAATATTTACATAACTATGCCCTGAAAATGATTGGACAACTGTCCTAATTTGCTTTTGTTGATTCAGCCCTCTCTGGTACATCCTCTGTGATATATTTTTCCTAGGTTTCAAGAATTTTACAGATACGTATCTAGCCTCAGGATTTTCAGGCCTGCTTTTAAACTGTTAGCACTTTCAGTGGGAGTAAAACAATGGGTGCCTCAGGTACTATAGCTGTTAAAGCAGTAACAACCATAGATGTGACATTATTAGAGCAGCAGAGGCCCAGGAAAATGTAAGCAAGCATAGATGTTAACATTTGATTTTAGTCCCAATTTACTTAGACAAGTTATTATTATTGTTAATAATATTACTACTACTGCACAAATACTATCTTACCTATGCCATAATGAGATACACATGCATATACATGTTCTGGGATGCAGTACTAGCATCATGAAGCTTAATGAGCACTGACAAGGGCAAACTGTATCCTTAGCTACAACTCTGCATCTGTTTTCTGAATTAGCACAATGTAGAACACATGTTTAATCACAAATACTTATAGATTGCAAAGTCCAGTGAATTTGTTCATAAAGGAACATTGGTTTGCAAGTGATTTTCAAGACAGACTGAAGGTGACATTACTACAGGGGTTAGTGTTTATTTGCAATTATTAGTTTGTGTATTTCTTAGATAAGATTTGGAGGGTTTTATGAAGAAGAAACAATGGGGTGATACAGAGTATATTTTAATTTCAGAAATCATAATGCAGCTAACATTATACCATAGGATAAAGACAAAAAGAACACTGCTGGCTGAGAGAGGTTTTATGCCACGATTCTGAGCACTAACCCCACAGGAAATAATCTCAACATAAGGCAGTGGGAACTTTCCAATGGTATAGGGTTTTTAGAATGTCCCTATGTTACTTCTCAAAGTCCTTGACTGTGGGCCCACAATGGACATGTCTACACAAGATGCTTTACTGTGCAGTGGACTAATTTAATGCATAGTAAAACATCAGCATCTATACATGAGTAGCATTTTAATGAACATTAAATTAGCCTAGGAGCAATACATTAAATTGCTAGGAGCAATACATACAGGTACTAGATAAACAGCACAGTTGTACATGTGTATATACTAGTATTGGGCACAGACTGTGCCTGGTCACCCACTCCAGCAGGGGGCCAGCCTCCTGCTAGGGGCAGAGCCATGTGACTGGCAGCTTATCCATCCATGTGGCAGGAGCAGCTTGTTGGCATCTCCAAGCTGGCCTCTGGACCTCTGGCATCCATTCCAGCTTCTGTCTGTCCCCTGGGAACTGCCCCACTCATGTGAGCATGTGTTGAGCCCTGCAGTCCTCCAGACCCTAGCTTTGACCCCTGGGGCCCATGCCACCATCTGCTTGGCTCATGCATTCTGGACCCCAGCTGTGACCCTTAGGGCTGTGCTTCCCCTTACTGCAGGCATGTGACAACCAATGCTGGCACCCAGAGCCCCAACCTGACCCTCTGAGGCCCCTGGCAGCAGCTCCCATGGTGACTTCCCTGATGTCAATGACAGCCCCCCAGGGTCCCAACTGGACCAAGGTGATGACCAACCTGATTACCATTTAGAGTGAGGTGAAGGTCCAACACTTTGGCCAGACTACCAGTGCAAATGCCCACATCTATGCTGCAATGTCAGACAGCATGTGGGAGTGCAGCTACCACTGCTCCAGCCAACAGTACAATATGAAGGTGAAGGCCCTGCAGGCTCAGTGAGTCCAAGTGAGTCACTCTGGAGCTGTCTGCATGTCCTTGCCCTTTGTGTGGCAGCTGGACTGGATCCTGGGCCTTAGGGACCCTGGAAAGGCCTGCAATGTGTACTCCAGTATGGATGGGTTTCCAGAGTCTGTGCCACGGCCCAGTGAGAAGGAAGACTCACTGGAAGAGGGCCTGTTGGGGCACCAGCAGCTGGTTCTGGCATGTTTCTTAGCTGTGGCATCACCTGGCAAGTCCAGACAGCCTGGACCAATGCCTGCCTGGAACACAACAGACAGCTGGACCATGTCACCCCAGGCAGGAACCAAGTCCAATCACTGGGAGTGTCTGTCATCCTTTTTTTGGTAAGCCCCTCATGGTGAGGAGGGCCAGGGTGGGGAGGGGGAACCACAGCCACCTATGCCTGCACCAGCTCACCCACCCACCCCTGGGTTGCATGCCTGGAGTCAGAGGCCCCACATGGTGGGGTGCCCCCCCCTTACCTGCCCTGTATGGCCAAGCTCACTGCTTGCCCATCAGAGTCTCCTCCCCCAACATGTAGGAAGGTGGAAGGCAGTTCAGGACTTTATTGAGTAGTCAGTGGCCTTCCAGCTAGGCAGCCAGGGACCCATCACATACAAAGAAACTCATTGATGACACCTGTGATCGCCTTCTCAGACATATAGCATAGGAAGAGATATGCTGTATGTTGCACATTGCAGGGAAGTGCAGTCTTGCCTGGGACACTGATGAGGCTCGGGGTCCCACACCAGGTTTTCAGCTGCACCTGGGGCACCATGGTAATCATCAGCAGCAGGGCATAGTACATCAAGCACCCCTTGGTGTGCTCAAATAGCTCATTGTGGTGTGTCATGGGGACTGTCAGCAGGAGCATACTTGGGGTGTAGGCTATGTGCAGTAGGACTGTGGCCTGGGGTGCCTCTCCAGAGAGAGCCACTGGACAGAGGGGGAAGGCATAACCAGCTCCACTTCATAGCTAGAAAGGAGCCCTTTACCCCAGGATCCAGGTGCCGTGGGCCCAGTGGCATGGGAGCAAATATCCTGGCCTGTAGGAAGGAGAAACAGGGGAGTTGGTCTGAAGCTGCTGTGCCAGTTACCGGCAGGAGTCAGGCCTGATTCAGGATGGATGGATAGGAGATGATCACCTGTGCACTGTCCAGCCTCAGTTCAGGGTTTGTGTGTGCACAGGTATCCAGGGACCATAGTAAGTTGGCTGGGCAGGCCATTCCACAGGTGGCTGCCACCCAATCCCTCCATCCCCACTCTCACAGTAGGACAGGCAGGCAGCTTGCCACTTGCCACAGACAGCCTGCCTTCCCCATTTCTTATCCATCCTGGGTGCTCCTGGTGAGAGTCCCCATGTACAGTGCATGTTATCTCTGAAATGTTGCAAACCATCACAAAGAAACTCTTTGTCCTTGCCTTGAAGGTCTAGTGGCTGCATGTGGGGGGGCAGTTACTAAAAGAGGAGATACAGCTTCAAGGTTGCCACCAACATCACCTGGCACTCTCTGACCAACACAAGACCCAGGACTGGACCATGCTCCTGGACCACTTGGTAACTGTGGCAGGCCACCCCTGCTGGAATACACATGGTGGGCCTTGCCAGGGTCCCTTAGGCCCAGGATCTGGTCCAGCTGACACATGAAGGGCATGGACCTGTGGGTAGCCCCAGAGTGATGATATGTGGCAGAGGAACAGCTGGCAGACTCATGGGCCTGGTAAGCCCAGGACCTGGTGAGGGAGCAGGAGAGGGACTTTTAGGAATATTTCACCCTTATGGAGAGGCACATGATTCTCCTGGAGAGGCTGGGGGAGGCCTAGAACCAGCAGAATGCCATGGTGGTCCAGGCGGTAGTGGCGATGGACAAAGCCTGCCAGGTTCTTGACACCATCCTGGCCCTGGAGGTCAGCTTTGTGCCACCTGATGCCCAGCTCCCACCCCAGGCACTTCCTGGCCCCTGGCAGCTACCCATGATCTGTGCCAGGCTCCTCAATGGGCTTGGGAGTACCTGCAACAACCAGGCCCCCCTGTTCCTTAGCATGGTCCCCTGGAGGCCCAGCTCCCTTCCTTGACTGCTCCTACCACTGCTGCTTGCCTCACTTCCATGGGCCCCCAAAGCGGGAGCTGCTCACAGATGGTCCAGCTCTGCATGTGGGCACTGATGGCCCTGGCCCCATAAAATAAGAAGGGGAGCATGCTGAACAGGTTGGACAGTGCCCACCCTCCCCTCTGGGCCAGGCCCCAGCCTGCTGGCTTTGCCATAGCATCTGTGCCTGTGGTGATGTGGCCAGAGGCTGGGTCCTGGGAGTCTCTCCCTGGGATCCATATCTGTTGGTACCTCCACCCCATGCCTCCCACTGCCCCCGACAGTTGTCAAGGCACCACTGTAAATAGGTTCATGGAGAAGAAGATGCTTTATTGGTGGTGGGCATTGGGTTTGGGGTGGGGTTTGGTGTTGGGGAGGGAGGACAGGAGGGAGTCTGTTGTTGGGGAGGGAGAGTAGGTCTGTTTGAGTGTTCTGGTGGAAAATAATTTGGAAACTGTCTGCAATGCATGTTGTTTTAGGTATGTGGGCCTATGGCCTGTGGACAGCTGGCTAGGTGCCCAACTGCAGGGGATGGAGAAGTAGGTAGTTCACCAGTGCCTTGTACACATGGTTCTCTGACCCCTGCTGATGGGTGTACAGCTCACTCAGGGTTTTTGGGTGTGGGGGGCCTGGTTGTTGTTGCTTCTGTCATAGCACTCCTCCCACCATGCCTCCTTCATCCAGGCCTCATGGAAGAGTTTCCCCTGGGCCTTGAAGATGTTGTGCATCATTCAGGCTGTGGCAGTGACCTGGAGGATGTTGGGTTTGATGAGCTCAAAGTGGGCAGTGAGGATGCACGATTGAGATGTCCAAAAGTGCACTCAACCAGCATGCAGCTCTGGCCCAGGCACCTGTTGAAGTGTCCCTGGCATGGATTGAGCTGGTCAGGGATGCATAAGCCATGGTAGCAGTGGGTAGATGGGGTTCCCAATAAGGAGGGCTGGGATGGTTATGTCTCCCAACTGCAGGTTCAGAATACCTGGTTTAAGTGGCTTCTCTCCACCAGGTCTGGCAGGGTGGAGTTCTGGAATATTTGTGCATTGTAGGCACTGCCAGCCCAACTGGTGCAAATGTTGGTGAACATTTCCTGGTGATCCACCACAGCCTGTAGCACAATGGAGTCAAAGCCCCACCAGCTGTAATAGGAGTGTTCTGCCCAGAGCAAGTGGGTGGCAGGGATGTGTGCGTAGTCCAGGGCTTCAATGCAGCATGGAAAACTGAGGACTTGGAAGCCCACCACCACCTCCAAGGGGTCACTGACGCAGAGCATAGTCTGGCCTAGTATGTCCTGGAGGGTGCCACAGACCTGCACAATGACCTCCCCAGTAGTAACTTTGCCCAGCCTGAACAGGTGGCTGACATACCACAGGCTAAAGGGTGTGGCAAGCTTGAGGTGGGTTGTGGCCACCTGGGTCTCTGCAGGGAGGGGTAGATGCATGGCGGTGGGCTGGCACTCCAGGTGCAGGCTGAACTGCTACACGAGCTCTTGGAATGTGGCCTGGGTCATCGAGAATGAGTACAGCCACTGGTCATTTCCCAGGTAAGCTGAACACATGGGACCACCAGTCCTGGCTGCCAGGGTAGGCTCAGAAACAGTGAGGTTGGAGCCCCAGGAGCTCATGGACAGCAGCCAAGGCAGTGTTCATGTTGGCATCATTGGTGTCTCATCTCGGATCCAGGAGGTGGCACAGCCTGGACCCTGTGCCTGGGTGTGCAGCCACATGGCAGAGTTGTGAGCTGCCAGGGACAGGAGGCAGTGCAGCTGAGAAGCATGGTGAGTATAGTTACAGGCAGGTTATTGCTGTTTATTGCTGTCACAGCCTTGGCAAAAAAACCCCATGGTATACTGGGCACAGGCTCTGGGGACAGCATCCTGGGGGCCATGCAGGCAGGTTTCAGATTACTCCAAACCAGAGAAGCATAAGGCCAGGGAACAAGGCATGGGATAGTTTTTTAAAGAGTGACCCTAGCACCTGGGCAGCTGTGTCCAGAGCCTGAAGTTCCCCCTGACTTCTGTAAGGGGGCGGGGTGGGGCAGAGCAGGGCAGGAGCAGCTCTGGACCTGTCTGCTCCCATTGGGTGCGAATCTGCACTCAAAAGGGTGTACGTGTAGATGTGTTCCCAGGCAAAGCTTAATGTTCCTAAATTTACTGCACAGTAACATTTAGGCATACTAATTGCACATGTAGATGGACCCATTGTGAGCAGGCAGTACAACATTTCAGCTTCTTTAGGTTGTTATACATATCCCCAGTAGTAGAATGTAAATTAGAGCATTTTATGAGGATGATCTAGCATATGCCAGATCTGTCCTCAACTATCTCCAGTATTTAGTAAGTTCAAGCATGATACGTGGCTTCCTGTGATACCCATCCCTAAATTCCTGCACTTAGTTTACCTCCAAAGAACTACAGGTTTTCATATTTAGAGGAAAAAACAAGTTAGAAGATGGAAATTCTGTACCATTACTCTACAGAAAAAATATATGGTTTCTTGCCAGTCAGTTGCTGCCAAATTAAAACTTTTCAGTGGATCACAATGGACTGTACTTCTGCTGTAGGTGTAAGGGGGCATTTTTTATCCCACATTTTAAGGAAGCTAAAATTGCTTAAAGTGCACAAATTAAAAATGGGTTTGGAAAGCATGGACAATTTCTCTTATAACTGTGCATCTTTAATAATAATGAAGCTACAATATATAAAAATATTAAGTGAATTAAAATATATAAATGGTAATAACCCTTTAAAAAAGTGATCTTGTTTCACGTTACTAATGTATGCACAAGTATTACCTCTCCCAACACTTGCAAAATAGAGAAGGTGGCTGAAGAGACAAGAGAAGTCTCTAGGCTTAACTGTCATATCATTTGGGTCTTTCTTTTTACACACTTAGGTACCTTGGTTCAGCTTCCCCACTAACAGCTTCTTAAATTCTTCCATTATTTTTGTGTAAAACCAGCACATATGTCAAAAGCTGTATTACCTCCATATCCTAATGAATGTTGAAAGCTGCAAGTTGAACGTGGTATTCTGTAACAGAAAAAAGGGGTGAAGGATGAGATCTGAAAGTCTGTGATCTACATATATCTCGGAAGACAATCTTAACTATGGAGCTTCTGCTAGGCAGCTTCTAAATAGACAGAATAAAACTGTGTAATATAAATGGTTTAATACCTCATTAAGCAATTACAGAGGGAGGAGGAGGTAGCAAGACATGGATTCACAGTAAGCCAAGCAGCTAAATAGATGGTCCTCTGGTTTTATTTCACAGCTATTTATTTTTCCAAAAATAGAGAAAGGCAAGCTGTGTGGATTCAAAATTTGAGAAATTGAGTTACTTGTCAGCATCATGTAAAGAGCCACAAACAACAGAATCTGGAATATGCCATTAAGAAAGTAGATGGCAGAAAAGCATCACTAAAACCAGCCAATCATTAAATCCTGATTAGAAGGGTGATGTGTGACCATTCCCGGCCAAAGATATTTTTGTTCTGGGATATACACAGGCACACCTTATCCAGAGACAAATGCAACATCTGTTCATAGCCTGCAAACAGAAAAACTTCCAGTTTATGTAGTGCAAGAGCCAATAATAGGAATTATAATTTCAAAATATATTGTTTTTACTTATTAACATGATACTGACATAAATAGGAGCTCCTTAGCATAGTTTTTGATTCATGTTAAAACAAGTGCATTGAATGTAATTCTCCCATATTTGAACAATCCATAACTTTCATGACATTGCCCAAGACTAGATTGATTAAAGGGAAAGATATTTTTTCCGTGACAGTAAGCACATTGAGGGTGCCTTGGAACAATCTGGAATCTTTAATCTTCATATATTAACCAATAACTAATAAATATTTATCTCTTACAAAGACTGCAGAGAACAAGACACATAAGTGTGGTGGGCATCTCTAGCCATAAACAAGGGAGAAGACTGTTACTTCCATTCTGAGCATGATGGGTGAAATATTAAATGTGGCTCAGAGATGTCACTGAATTCACTATTTACTAGAAGTCACTGAAACTCATTGGTGTTGAATAATGAACCTAAAATGTCAGCCCGTGTTGCTGTTCACTTTCTTCTAAGCTAAAGCTTTGCCATTCTGGTCATAGATTTGAAGTTTTTGCCTTACTCTTTCACATTCTTAATATAACTTCAGTTAAGATTTGATTTAAATTCAGCAAATATTTGTATTGCTTCTGAAACTTCGTTTTGGTGAGTTCATTATTCTCTTAGCTTTAGCTGAGCATATAAATAAATAATTGCATGACGAAAGAGTTACAAGAATATTAGTATCCCCCCCAAACCTATGAAAAACGAAACTCAGGAATTCATTTTCATTTATATAAAGGCTTTTATAACACTATGTCAGTAGTCTGTGTAACTTTAATTTATGTACACTTTACAGTCCTTTTACATTTCCATACTGTTGTAATGTTGCCTCAGTATGCAAGAAAACTTGACCCTTGGTCTTCTGAATCTATACACTAACTATAATGTAGCATATGAACTTTTTACAACTTTTTAATATATAGTTAGTATGTCTGAGCAAAACAGAGTTCCCTGGAATAAGTTAGAATAGCCTCAGGGGCTGCTGCAGTGGATAAAAAGATGAGGAACACAGTGCACTTGCTCATTCCACAATCCTTTGGCATGCCTCATGCACTTATTAAAGGCCAACCAGAGACCACCTTATATTTGTGCAAGACTCTTCTGTTTCCTCTTGATGCTTATGAGGGTCTGTTTAGACAGAAACTTATTGACTGTAGCAGAAAGTGAAGTTTATACAAAGTAATATTCAATGCACAAAGAAAACAACCGGGAAAAAACACGAGTAAATATTTCATTTCTAGTGCCTTCTTTTAATAACAGCAGGCTTAGTGATCAATTTTAACTTCACAAGTGTGGTTTTCATATTATGGGTGATCCTCAAAACTCCTTCCAAGTTTAAAGTAAGCTTAATACATTTCAGTGTCCCTGACAAACACACCCACTTCAGTGTCCTTGGAAAAAAAAAACATTACATCAAAGTGCAATGGACTTGCATGTCAAGCTTCTTTGGGTTAATCCAATATCTTCTATTAGACCAACTAAAATAGTTGAAAAATTCTTCTTTGCAAGCTTTCAGGTCTAAAAAACCTTTGTCAGTCTATGAAAGTGTCTGCAGTTGGTCTGTGCTCTTCCTGGATGGAATAGAATAGGAGCCAAAGGCAAAGGCAAATGCAAGAATGTCAGTTAGTGAAAATAAAAATTGAGGCAGTCAAGAAACAAGGGTGGGGGAGGAGGGGGCGGGCTGTAGACCTTGAGATAAGAATCTAGCTGGCAAATTTTGAAGAGGTACCTGGGGTAGGGTATCACATGTTAGGCAGGTTATAATGTGTCATAAATCCAATGTCAATATTTATTCCATGATTTTTAATATCTAGTAGGTTGATGAAGTGAAGTTCATAGGCTCATCTGTGAAAGACGTTTTGTAAATTCACTTTGAGGATTAGAATGGAGAGATTGGAGAGAGAGAGGTTTTCTTATGAGAAATGTGCCCCCACAGGTAATTGTGTGTTCTTGTCCTTGATAGGTTTTCAGTGTGCATTCATTTTGGTATGCAGCTGTTGTTTGGTTTCTCCTACATATTTCATATTTTCCATCAGGACATTTAGTGCAGTGGATGAGATAAGTTACATTTCTAGAGGTGCAGTTGTAAGATCCAGGAATGTTGATGGTTCTGTTGTGGGGTGTAGTTATTGTGGGGTCTCAAGAGATTTGGACCCTGAGTACTTGGGCCATAGATGGCTTTGGTGGCACTAAAGAAACTGTAAGTATTGTGTATGTCAGTGAGATATTGAATCTCCTTGGCCTTGTCTTCCCACCAGCTGTTCTTCATATTGTTGGCCCTCCTTTGTACATGTACCTTGGCTTGTTGTAGATTTAATTTGTTTTGAGTGGAGTTGGGTACATTTTGCCAAGCACAAAAGGCCTTGAACTTTCAGTTGATCGACTCTTGGATCTCCTGGTCATTCTTATCTAATGAGTCTTGATTTTTCCTGGTAGAGAATTGAGGTTTCTCTTCACAGGTGGTGATGACAAGGGAACTGAAAGCACCCTAAGTGCTGCTGACATTCTCTCATTGTTGCTGATTGAAATTTGCCCAGTTTTCTAATGAGGCACTGGTGTAAGAGGCCTAATTTGATTGGGTCCTTGAGTTCTTCAATGCTGACCTTCTGTCAGCATTGCTTCTGCTGCAGCCATCATTTGGGAGCCAGTTTGAATGCATGAATTGGTGATTGGTCCAAGAATCATCTGTTCCAAGTATAGTTTAAATGATCTGGGCATATTTGTGATCCCGGGCACAAACAATGATGTAGTCAATCAAGTACCAATGCTTAGATCACAGGTGTTGCCATGATGTCTTGTTATTGTTTTTTTTTGTGGAACAGTATGTAAATGATGTTCCATGGATTCAGTCAAGAGGAGGATGCTACTGAAGTTAACTTTTCTGATTACTTCCTTGCTGATGGTTCTGTTCCAGAGGTTTGAGTCCCTTCTGATTCTGGCATTGAAAATGTGAAGCATAATGAACCTGTGTCACTCTGGAATGCCACAATGGACTTGGTCAAGGCTGGCATAGAATTCCTCCTTGGTTTCATCAGCAGCATCAAGAGTCAGGGCATATATGCTGATGACAGTGGTGTATTGGCTCCCTGCCAATTAGAGATGGAGAGTCATGAAGTGCTTGTTAATTCTGATAAGGAACTCTTTGAGTTGGTGTATGGGTTCATTCTTAATGGCAAGCTGACTTGTGAAGGTGCTTACCTTTCCAGAAGAGGGTATTGTTAGCTCCTTGTTTTTTGAGCTGCTTATCTCTGGGCTTTGAGCTCATTTCTCCTTATCTCTGCTTTAAGCTTGCTGGGTCTCAGTGCAGAGATGTCAATTTTGTGTCACCTGAGTTCGAGCCACACTTGCAGTGCAGTGATCTGGGCATTCACTATTGTAATTTTTCACAAGGGTCCTGATGTTCCAGGTCACTAATTTGATTGTGTATCTTAGTAGATTTTGACCACAGTAAAGGCAATGCCCAGTGCCATCCCGGGGGGGGGGCATGAAATGGGGCAACTGCCCCAGGCCCCGTGCTTTGGGGGACCCCGCAGAGCTGGGTGGAGCAGCAGCTTCATGGAGCTGGGTGGAGCAATGGCTCCTTGTCCAGCCACTTGCTATCTTGCCCCCCACTCTACCAATGCCACCGCTGATGATGGTGGCAGCTTCTTAGGCTCTGGGACCAATGGGATCAGAGTGGGGGCAGGGCCCCGCATGGACTGATTTGCTCTGGGCTCTGTACCCTGCTTGGTTCAGCTCTGGAGATACCACTGGATGTGGTTATCCAGTCAGGAAAAAGGTAGATAGACTATGTTTAGGGTACCTTGTCTAGCCCCTGTCATGTGGGAAGAGTAGAGCAGATTCTAAAGAGGGCTTCTCAGTCTTAGTTACAGCTGCTGGATTGCACTCCCAGCTCTTCCAAGTACTAGATGACCTTCTTGTAACTGCTGCCTTCATGCCAGTTTATGACTAGGAGCTTCCAGGCCTCACTATTCTGCTCTGGTCATCACTAACTGGCTTCCAAAGAGCTTAAAAACTGCGCTAAAGCCATTTTCATGGAAGATGCCTATGCATGATTTTTTTTATTGTGGAGAAGCTGCTGCACATCAGCTTCTATATAGTTCTTGACAAAACAGGACCTTGTTCCAATGGAAATAGGGCAAGACAACTGGCGATCTCATTCTACTGCAACCTTCTTCCATCTTTGCGGCCTTGGAGGGCATTTACATGCATGCTCCAGGAGTTGGGCACTTTAATTAAAGCACCCAGAGCAATTTATGTATCAGTGTCCCTGTGCTAAAAAATGGCAGTGGCAGACTCTAGCAGACTTGATTAATTGAGTCTGCTCCGCCACACTGTAATTACAGCACATTGGAGCAGCCTCAGTGCACATATATAGGCACCTTGAGATTCTAACATCTTCTACCTGTTCTGCCATTGAGGACTTGTAAACTTATAACTGAGGACTGAAGAGGCTTATTATAGTGGTGACCTGTATACATCATGCCACGGCACCATCAGAGGATATATGTGGGTTTTCAGGAGGGAGAGAATTGCTATCTGGTATCCTTACCACACCCTGGTGGTGCTGCCACTGCTTGGTCTAGAACTGCTTATTTGTCAGACTTATCCTGATAATTTCACAGCTAACTTTCTCTGAAGATTATTCCACCATCGGCCACCTGTGGAAGAATATATTATTCATTGTATCTATTATAGCTTTAGATGTGTTTAAGCATTCTGAACATACCTTGTAAACTGGAATAGCTCTTTTTACATTGTTCCAAGCCACTGGCTATATATGATACATTTTCTTTAAGATCATAAACAATTTCAAGTCTAATCAGCATGAAATTGTGGAATTAAGAAGCTGTTTCTATCTTCCACTGCATCTCTGTGGGAAGATTCTCTGCATTCCTTTTGGGAAGATTATTTCTTTGTACAATGTCTAAGAAGCCTCCTGAAAATCCTTCCATTTTTGTTTTAGCAGACATAATAAAAATCTGTGGGTCAAGTTCTCACCTGGAGTAAATCAGCACCAGAGACAACAGACCAATGCTCATTTCCAGCACCTGAAAATGTAGTCCCATATCTCTTTTATCACTATCTATCTCTATAGTGTTTAAACTGCGGAAGGAGTTATATCATGGATTTTTTTAACATGTTTATTTTGCAAGCACAAACTAGAGATATTATATTTACACTTGATCATTAGGAAACTATTAATTTCAAACTCCAATACATTTTTTATTGAATCTCTATTGACTAACATAATTTATTTGTAAAAGTAAATCATAGTCATAGACAAAAGCAGAAGGTACCTGCAGGGCATGATGGTCTCCAAGAGCAATGTTTCTCAACCTTCTTAGAGGCCTGGCACTTCTTGGAAAATGTCAGCTCTTAATTTTCACCAGTTTTTCAACTTTGGAAAGGTAATAGAGCAATAGAGCATATTTTGCTGTTTCAAAGAACTCATAAAGACCTCAACATGTCAGAACATTTTTGACACTATGGATTACCTAATGGAGCTAATATTTCATGACATTTTTAAAAGGATCTCATGCCACAGTGAGATTCAAAGCAGAACCATCACCTTAGTAACTAACTGGTCCAAAGAAGCAGGTGTTTTATAGGCATCTACTTACTTTGTCAGATACTAGCTCATGCCTGTGAACCAGTTAGTTCCTAAGTGTCACCCTGTTGTATCTTCTGCTTGACTTCAGACTAACCTGGCTAACCAGGTCTATAGTTATGAACAGATTGATAGATACATAAAGTTTGTAAAAAGTAGGTTTCAAATGACTACAAGCTTTTAGGTAATGTGTGTTATTCTTGTGATTTTCGTATTTTAAAATAATGTTCAGTTTGGTAGGATTTTTCATGTGTCAGTTATATCAGCTCTGTAACATATACTTGTCGCAGAAGTGCTGGGCTTTCCTAATGACACAAGTCTATTTGCTGCTGTCAGAACCTGGAAAAAAAAATATGATAGATTTCTGCTGATGTATGGGAGTAGATGTTTCTAGCTAATTCTATCCTGAATGAAAAGCAGAGATAAGAGAGATTCCTTTGTCAGTGGGACTGAGAGCACTTCTCTTCAAAAATTTAAGGACAGCCAGGGGCTTAGGGAAAAATCTAAGACTGCATTTATTTTTCTTGTTATTACTGAGTTACTGGCTAATTCCAGAAATAGTAATTATAAACTAATGGTGGTATGACTGATGTCTCCCTTGGATCAGTGTAGTTAATAATAATGGTGATTTTTTTGTGTTTATGTTATAGAATCATAGAAAAATAGGGTTGGAAGGGACCTCAGGAGCTCATTTAGTCCAACTCCCTGCTCAAAACTGGACCATCCCCAAATAGATCATTCCAGCCAAGATTTTGTCAAACCAGGCCTTAGAAACCTCCAAGGATGCAGATTCTACCACCTCTCTAAGTAAGTTGTTCCAGTGCTTCACAAACCTCCAAGTGAGAAAGTTTTTCCTAATATACAAACTAACCCTCATTTGTTTCAACTTAAGACCATTGCTCCTTGTTATGTCATGGGCCACCACTGAAAGCAGTCTACTTCCATCCTCTTTAGAACCACCCTTCAGATAGTTAAAGGCTGCTAACAAATCCCCTCTCAGTCTTCTCTACTCCAAACTAAATAAACCCAGGTCCTTCATCTTCTTTTCAGAAGTCATGTGCCCCAGCACCTGAATCATTTTTGTTCTCTGTTCAACCTGTCCACATCGTTTCTATAGTGAGGGGGCCCAAAACTGAATACAGTACTCCAGATGTGGCTTCACCAGTGCAGAATAGAACAGAATAATTACTTCCCTCGATCTGCTGGCAATGCTTCTATTAATTCAGCCCAGGATGCCATTAGCCTTCTTGGTAACAAGGGCACACTACTGATTCATTGTCCACTGTAACCCCTAGATCCTATTCTGAAGAGCTGCTGCTTAGCCTGTAGGTTCTAAGGCTGTAGTGGGGCCTGGGATTCTTCCATACTAAGTGCAGGACTTTGTACCTGTTCTTGTTGAACCTTTTGGCTAAATCCTCCAATTTGTCTAGGTCAGACTGAATCCTAGCTCTACCCTCCAGTGTATCTACTAGGGCCATGTGAAGCTTCAGTCACTGATTCAATTTGGCAGAGATTTGGCCTGAGTTGGCAGCTGAATCTCCAAATCCAAACTGAATCAGGAGACCCTTTAATCTCTCCAAATTGAATCAGAAACCCCTGAATTGATTTGGAGAGATTTGAAGATTTGGACATAGAGACAGTTTTAAATGTTTTTTCTATATACTTCAAGGTACAAGGCGACTCATGAAAACTGAGATGGTGGGGCAGATGGAGCATCCCACTGGACCATGGGGAGGCGGGGAAAGGAGGCAGCACACTTGGCGACAGACATGTAAGTGGATCAGAAGCACTTCTGGTCTACTTCTGGGTCTACCATGGAGAACACGGGGCTCCTCCCTCTGCCCCCTGGCTCGGGACTGGTGCCTCCTGTGTCTGGAGGGCCCCCAGGGTGCCTCCACGTCTGATTGCTGAGCCAGGGAGTATCCCCTGCATACTCAGCAGTGGACCCGGAAGTGGACTGGAAATACTTCCGATCCACTGATAGGCCCACCACAGAGCATGTGAAGGTCCCTCCATGCTCCTGTGGGATGCTCCATCTGCCCCATCATTGCAGCATACATGAGCCACACCTGGTACCTTGAGGTATGTAGAAAAATAGTTAAAACTACGTCTATGGTGGAATCACTGATTCTCTGAATCAGTTTCGAATCTTCTGGTTCGGATTCAACCAAATCGAATTGGGACAGTGATCTGAATCAATGAATTGAATCGCTGTCCCCTGATTTGGGCCAAATCCTACTCTGAACTGAATATGGCCCATTTCACACACCCCTAGTATCTGGTCCACGTCCCCAGACTGGTGTCATCTACGAACTTGCTGAGGTTGCACTCCATCCCATCTTCCAGGTCTTTAATAAAGATATTGAACAAAACCAGCCCCAGGACTGACTCCTGGGGCACTCAACATGATATCAGCTGCCAGCTAGACATTAAGCCATTGTTTAATATCCACTGAGCCCAACAATCCAGCCAGCTTTGCATCCACCTTATAGTCTAGTCATCCAACCCATACTTCCTTAGCTTGATTGCAAGAATTCTGTGGGAAGTGGTATCAAAAGCCTTGCTAAAGTCAAGGTTTATATGGTCATTGCTTTCCCTTCATCTATGGATTCTGCTCTATCATAGAAGGAAATCAGGTTGGTCAGGCATGGCTTGCCCTTGGTGAATTTATGCTGACTGTTCCTAATCACCTGCTTCCTCAAGAACTTAGAAAGGGATTCTTTGAGGCCCTGCTCCATGATTTTTCCGGGGGCTGAGATGAGGCTGACCAATCTGTATTTCCCTGGCTCCTCCTTCTTCGAGATGGGCACTTCCCTTTTTCCAGTCATCTGGGACCTCCCCAAATCTTTGCAAGTTTTCAAGGATAATGGCCAGCAGCTCCGCAATAACATCAGCCAACTCCCTCAGCACCCTCAGATGCATTGCATCTGGCCCCATGGACTTGCACATGTCCAGCTTTTCTAAATAGTATGTAACCTGTTCTTTTACCACTGAAGGATGCTGACTTCCTCCCCAAACTGTGCTACCCAGTGCAGTAGTCTGGTACTTGACCTTGCCTGTGAAGACTAAGGCAAAAAAAGCATTGCATACTTCAGTATTTTCTTAAACATCTGTCACTAGATTGCCTCCCCCATTCGGTAAGAGACCCACACTTTCCCTCTTGTTGCTAACAAACTTGTATAAATCCTTCTTGTTACCTTCCAAATCCCTTGCTAGCTGCAACTCCAATTGTGCTTTGGCCATCCTGACTTCATTTTTCCTGCATATCAGGATGGTTTGTTCCTGTGCCCTCAGTAAGGTTGCTTTAAAATACAACCAGCTCTCCTGGACTCCTTTCCCCCTCAGACTGGCCTCCCAGTGGATCCTGCCTATGAGTTCCCTGAGAGAGTGAAAGTCTGCTTTTCTGAAGTTCAAGATCCATACTCTGTTGCTCTCTTTCCTTCCTTTTGTTAGGATACTGAACTCAATCATCTCATGGTAACTGTAGCCCAACTTGCCATCCACTTTTACATTGCCAACCAATTCTTCTCTGTTTGTGAGCATTAGGTCAAGAAGAGCATGGGCCCTAGCTGGTCTCTCCAACACTTGTGCCAAGAAGCTGCCTTCAATGCTTTCCAAAAATTTCCTGGATTGCCTGTGTACTGTTGTATTGCCTTCGCAGCAGATGTCAGGGTGACTGAAGTCCCCCATGCAAATCAGGGCCTGTGATTTGGAAATTTCTGCTTGTTGTCTAAAGAAAGTCATCTACCTCGGTTTGGTGGTCTACAACAAATACTCACCAAAACATCACCCTTGTGCTTGCCCCTCTAACTTTAAACCAGACTTTCAACAGGCCTATATCCAGTTTCATACTGGAGCTCTGAGCAACCATACAGCTCTTTTACATATAGCACAACTCCTTTTCCCCCCTGCCTGTCCTTCCTGACTGGTTTGTACCCATGTATGACAGTGCTCCAGTCATGTGAGCTATCTTACCAAGTTTCTGTAATTCCAATCACATCAGAGTTCCTTGACTGTGTAAGGAATTCCAGTTATTTCTGCTTGTTTCCCAGGCTCCATGCATTTTGTATAGATACTTGAGGTGACTAGCTGATTGCCCTACATTCTCAGGAAGAATGAGAGTTCTCCTTTGTTGTCCCCTCCTGCTTCTGCTTCCTCCTGGTCCCCTGGTTCTCCATTAACCTCAGGGTTTTGTTCTCCATTCCCCAGTGAACCTAGTTTAAATCCTTCCTCTCTAGGTTAGTGAGCCTGTCTGTGAAGCTACTCTTCCCTTTTTCTATCAGGTGGATCCCATCTCTTCCTAGCAATCCTTCTTCTTTGAGCAACATCCCATGGGTGTAGTGGGTTGGACACCCTTCAGCCTGCACACATTGCTCATTGTGCACTGCCTGGGGCACACACAGCAGGGACACTTTCAGGGTGCAGCAGCATTATGGGGAGGGGGCCAGCCCTGGGGCATCTCCTTGGGAAGAGCAGGGGGAGGGGCAGCTCCTCATCCCATTTGCCCAAGAGCCCTGCTCACCTTGAGCCTGGGCACTGTGAGGTGGGCAGCAGTGCAGCAGGGTGGGTGGCTTGTAGGGGAAGAAAGGGGGGAACAGGGCCTGGAGATGCAGCAGCAGGTGCTACCAGGAGCCTGTCCCGTCCTGCCCTGGTGATGGAGCAGGGGAGGCAGGCTCCCTGTGGCCAACACACCCAGTGGGCAACCAGCCCCAGGGGAGTGCACAGGGATGGAGTGGTGGTGGTGGGGTTTGGCCAGTGGCCACCAGGGTCCTGGCCTGACCGACTGAGTTCCTTGGCATTTGTGCATGGCCAGCCCATGAGTTCCTTGGTACCATGTTTCATTGGCATCTGTCCATGGCCAACCCATGATCTGAGGCTGGGAGTGCATGGTCCCGATGCAGAGCCTGAAATGTTGCAAACTCTCACAAAAGGCTTCTGTCTCTTGGCTCTGCAGGGCCTGCATCTGAATATGGGGAAGAGGCTGCAGGACACAGCAGGGATGCAGGCTCAGGGACACTGTCACCCAGCACTAGAGCCCTCCAGATATGTTGGCTGTGCCAGAGGTGGTCTGAACCCTCCTCCTCCAGTGGCTGGTGGCAGAAGAGATGGCAGATAACACCTGGTGTCCAGGCCTGGTGGCAAGAGGGCCTGACCCAGGAAGAGAGGTAGTGGGAGGAGGACCTGGCCCACCAGAAGAGGTGGCACCAAGAGGACATCTGAGAGCAGTCATGGGACCAGGTAGGTTGAGAGCACTGGGCTGAGCTCCTGGACCTGGAGTAGGAGCACCTCCAGGTCCTGTGGGGCCAAAATAACATCCTGGGCCAGGCCATGGAGTCCATGGATGATGACTGCTGGTCCCTGGAAACTGCCCTATGCATGCCTGCCCCCTGGACCTAGTCCTAAGCACCACATGGCAGCCACTAGCCACCCTGCAGCAGGCCTCCACCTGGGTATGGAAGGAGGTCCTCCACCACCTCTTGCCCACAGAAGCCCCTGGCCCAGCTCCCACTCTGGGTCCTCTGCCAGCTTCCTGGAACCAGCTTCACTGCTCATCTCAGCACAATAAGCCATAACTTACTGTACAGTACATCTAGGCTGGAGTAAATGCACATGTAGATGTGCCCAATTAACACTAATTACACAGGAGACAAAATGGCAATCTTTATTTTTCCTGATTTGTTGTGAACTTGTAGACAAAACATTTAGTGTTTCCTCACAATGGTACTTTCCATAAAACAGATATCATATTAAGTGTTTACTAGACAGCTTCAACTACAGACTTCATTAATTATACTTTGGGTTTTGAGAGGGGCTGGCTGGGGCATGAGGGTGCTTCAACACAGGGCTAACTGGCAGGCAGTCTCTGAAGTGAAACGCTTTTGTGCCCCAGCCAGCTGGGGCAGCATTTACATGTGTGCTGTTGTGGAGTTTTTTTTACTTCACAGCACGATAGTACTTGTTAAAGTAAACAAATTAATTGACAATTAAATTAATTTACTCCAGCCTCATAGAGGCACACATGTGGATCCATGACGGTTACTGTATGGCTAATTAGGCAGCTATGTAGTTAAAGTCTTGTGTAAATGAGCCTGCTGTCAAACACTGGTATAAAAGTTTCTACTATCAGTACAGTGTTAACCAGCTCAATAAAACACAATGGAAGGGTTAAGAAAGTATGTAAAAAATGCAGCTCATTGTAAGTTTCTCACTAGTAATGTAACCGCCATTTATTGGTCTAAAATTCTTATGAATTTTCCTATTATCTGTAACTTAGCACAGTCACAATAATAGCCTTGTGAGGAGATATTAGGACATTATGTTAAATATATCTATTTCTTTGTGCTGGTGTTTTGTGCTGAAAATGTAGGAAAAATAATTGCATTGCTGAAGCTGGTGATATACAGTTATGATAGTTTTAATTAAAAATAAAAATGAGAAATAATTAGACACACATTGCATAATGGAATGTTATTTCCTCTCTCCTTTTTTAATGGTCTTTTAAATGAAAATTGCAACTGAAGCATAATGTCATTTAATGGAAATAATCTGTCTTTATATTAAAAGACACTTTGGCAAAAACAATATGATGTCAAATTTAGATTTTAAAAAAAATCTTTACACTGTTTCAACACAGTAGAAGATTAGAAAGAGAAAAAAAGAGGCACTTTGGCAATTAGAAATTAAAAATACAAAATATGTAAGTTCACTACCCACCAAGCTCATGATTTTGGTTCAGTGCATTTGTTCAATACATTTACAAATGAGTTGTGTTACCTCTGATACTTCCCTTAAATATGATACAGCAGTTGCTTTCAGGGCTTGATTTTATTTTATGCTTGTTTCAAGCATGTGCCTAAAAGCTCTCTGGGTCAAGATCAGTGTTCGGCAGCTTGTAACAGTCAGCCCTGAATAGCAGAGGAGCTTGTTCAGAAAAGTATCACTTGAGAATGAGAGAAGAAGATTTGTGTGGAGGATTTGTCCCTTTGTATTTTTCTACCTGAAAAATAGAACTTGGAATAAGTTTTCTGGTGGACTGGGAATTTATCTTAGAGAACTGTGCCTGAAGATTTGCCCTTAATTTGGTTTAACTTTTGATTTTGTGGAAACAATAAGAGCCTTACCTTGTTAACCCAGGTTGGCAAATCAAGATTACATATCTTCTCTCTTTTTCTTTCTTTTATCTATGTGACTTAAAGAACAAAAGACAACCTTGAATCCTTATATTTTGACTCAATGAAGTGCAAAGAATGGATGAAAAAGCAGAGAGAACACTGGGGCATAATACTAAACAGAAAAGATATGAAATAGCTCCATCATTTTTTACTTTGTAAGCCCTATTTTGTCTGTACAAGGCTTATGGCTCAAAACACCAGGTTAGAGCATGCGTTTTATGAAAAGGTTAGTTTGTGACTTATCTTTTAGAACAGCTTATGGTCCTTGCCATTTTACAGGCTGTTGGGCCAAGGGTATGCTGAGGAAATAATTTATTTTTCCTTAGGGACATCAAAGTGACCATTCATAACAAGAATGACTCTTGCCAGCTTGGCCCCTTTCATTGTCATTGATTGTAGATTCAGCAAGGGTGGGAAACTCAACAGCAGGGATCTGGACACATTCATTTATCTGTGATTCTTAAGAAAACTCCCCAAATATGTTGGCCTGTATTTCCAATTTGTATTCCCCATATTTTAGTATGTCCAGTATTTCACTGGGGGGGAGGTGAGGAGCAAAGAAAGGTGCTTATTCTCTAGATTAAAAAAATCAAACACTTTGCTGCATTTTTTATCTGGCTGAAAGATAAGAAATTACTATTATGCTTCCCTTTTCTAAATATGGCCAACCTCCCTTCATGAACAGAAATATTTAAATTTAACACATGAAAACCTCAGATTTTCCTTAAGGAGGAACTAGCTTGGTACAAAGAAGAGACCATGATTATGTGCAGAACCAAGAAGTCTGGACAGTTTAGATTAAAACAAATATCAAACCTTGAAGGCCCTTCTTTGAACAGAATCTAGCTACCTAATCCAACTAATCTTGGCGGCAAACAGTGTAACACCTTGCCAGCCCATCTGATGATAGGTATGCTGGACTTAGAGCGCCACCAAAGCGGGGGTGGGTTAGAAATAGGTAAAACACTGGGGTGTGAGGTCTCACCAGTATGGGGTCCAGAAGCTGAGGCATGAAGTGTTCCCAGACAGATGTGCAGTAAATTTTAAAGAACTAAATTAAAAAGTGGAACTGTCATATCATATAATAATATGGAGGATTCAAGTTTCAGTGAATATCAGTGAATTCTATGCCAGCTAACACTTCAAAGACTAATATAAAATAATGCTGACAACCAGGCACAGTTGTCTGATTTTCTGCTCACTGGATTCACAAATAGACAGACAGCTCTATAGCTCATAAAAGAACCTTGTTGACTTGGCAGAGTGGTATTTTTCTGTCACAAAGCAGATCCAAGTAGGGAAATCAGCATCCAGAATTTTGTCCCCTAGACAGTAGAAACTAGGAAGAGCCTGACTGAGCTGATGACAACATCAATCTGCCACTGGAGGAAAGATTTTGTAATGGCTTTCTTTCTGCATGTTTAAAGGTGGGCACATTTATCATTATTATCTGTTAGTTGCCAGCTTGACACTTAGCTATACATCAGATCCAAAAGAGACAAGTATCAGTGGGTGTCACACTGATCCTGGGTTCAGTGCGATGCATACAGTGTGGGTAGAGCATTGTGATGTGCTGGGCAAGTGGTCCCTCCAGCCTGGCACACTTTGCCTCTCAGCTGGACTGTGCCCCATGCCCCTGCATTTCTAGGATTCTCATTTTAGTTCTTGTCAGCTGGCCATGACCGGCCTCCAAAATTTGGGACTTCCCCAGCTAAACCCAGTAGGGGTACATATGGTCACCCTGTCCAAGGGTCACGTTCCTCACCCATGGAGCCTCAACTTCATTTGCCTCACTCAGGTCTTGCTGGCTGTTAGCAGAGATGGATGAACCAAACCCTTGTCCAGTTAGGCATTCTGACCATGCTGGCAAAAGTATATTTGACTTGCCATTCATCTTACTAATGTCAGATGCTATTTCTCAATGATTAATTCTCTCAACTGTGAATAGGGGAGAAATGCTTAAATTAATTACTGCCCTACCAAACAGTCTCAGCCAAAAAATGAAACCTAAAATTTTCTTTTGTATCATATACCACAATTCATACCATCTTAATAATAATGATAAAGCTATATCCAGCTTGATGTTACCTACATGTAGATAACACATGTTATATCAGTAAAATAAATTCAAGAAAACATGCATGCCATTTCACAAATTCCTCAAAATGGTTTGTGACAGTGGAAATGGTGTAATAGTGGAAAAGTAGGTTTTATAAGGCAGTGGTATGGACTAATCTTTAGCATGCTTATATAGCACAAAACAATATGATAAAAAATTCTGTTCGTATGTTTTCAGGAATTTTTCTTATTTTTGCCTTTGTACTGATATTCTTGCTCATACTAAATAGTATATTGCTCTGCAAGAAGTTCATTGGCTTCTGATACAGTTCATAGGATCATAGGCTCATAGGAAAGTAAGGCTGGGAGGAACCTCATATGATCATCTAATCCAGCCCCATGCTCAAGACAGGATCATCCCTGACTAAACTATCTCATTACATGTACAAAAAAATTACTAGTCAGCGGACGCATCTGTACTTGTGCATTAACTGTGTAGTAGGGCTGTGAGAAGTTTCAGTCGCAGCCCCCCAGCTCAGCAACTGGTGCCTCCTGGGTCTGAGGGGGGCACCTGGGGTCCCCCCATGGTCAATTGCCAAGCTGGGAGAGGGCTGAGGGAGGGGGGCCCTGCGTACTTCCTGGTGGACCTGGAAGTGGACTGAAAGTACTAAGCACACGAGAAGCACTGCCACCGAGCACACAGAGGTTCCACTCATGCTCCTGTGGGATGCTCCATCCTCCTTACCATCACAGTGTTCACAAGCTGCACTGGTACCTTGAGGTAGAAAAAACATTTAAAGCTGTGCCTATGTCCGAATTGCTGATTCTCCAAATCAGAATTGAATCTTCAGATTTGGACTTGGCCAAATTGAATCAGGGACAGTGATCTGAATCAACGAATCAAATCTCTGTCCCTGATTGGGGCTGAATCCAAATAGAATAGGGCCCTCTTTGCACACTTCTACTGCACAGTAATTGAAATTATTGCATAGTATGCCTGCATGTCTACACTTGCATGCCCGTACTGCACAATAAATATGGCAATTTATGCCAACTTGAGCATAAATTTGATACTTGCATGACTTATTCCCTCTTACTGTGCAGTAATTTGCTGCACAGTAAATTTAAACTGGTGTAAGCACACGTGTAAACACGCCCAGTAGGTTGGTGTGAACTTTGTCTCTTTTGTACCAGAACTTTGCTTAATACAGGAATAAGACAAGGCATCAGGCAACTAGAATTCTTTCTGATTCTTAGGCCCAATCTTAGAGTAAAGATTAATAGCACTGAATAATGGATCTGTATTGTCTACTCCTGTTAATAGTTTATTGAATAATTTGATATCACAACAACAACAATCATCCTCTGACAAGGCATCAAAAGAAGTTTTGTGGCACTTGCATTATCTGTTATACACCAGTGTATCATGGCACAGGGTATAAAAGACTTAGGCCCAGAACCACAAAGTAATTTAGATGCTGAACTTAAAACCTTTGCAATAACTAACTTTTAGACACATAGTCTCTGTGACTGAATCCACAGTCGTGACTTATGGGTCAAGACCCCATATATAATAAATGGTGATAGATATGCACCTCATGATGGGATATATAGCAGACTGAGCAGAGAGCCATCTTTCTCAGGGCTGCAAAAAACTGCTTACTTAAATTTGGGTTTCACATCCTTGAAACTGAAGAAGTAAATGCTTACCTCTTTTTAAAGAATGGAGAAGGGGCCAGGCCATTCCTTCAAAATATGGCTAGAAGAGAGTGAGGTGGCAGACATCCCATACTCTTTTATGATCCAGATGTAAAGCATATCCAATACTGGAAACTTGGGTCCAACTCTTTCTTCTTCTTAAAATCCATGTTTTCCAATGAAACATGACAAACACTATAATTGAAACAAGACCTGGAACTCTGGAATCTCCTCTCCCAGGAAAGCACACAAATGATTAGATAAGAGGCAAACTAACCCTATATTCTTCTTTCTGGCCCAATATCTAATTAAATCTTTTATGCAAAGTGGAACAACTTGTCAGGAGGGACTAGAGGTTCCTCTATTCTTAGCATATTGTTTAACCTAGTTGTTAGGCCCTCCTCTGGGACGTGGAGTGTATGGGCTGAATTCTCTGAAGTTAAGAGTGAAATAGAGCCCAACAGTCTGTCAGGCTATTTTATAGGTGGTATGAGGCACCACCACCTTTCCTGGCTATAGTGTTTTGAAGGACATATTCTATTTTGTGCAGAACCTAGTCTAGATTGAGTGTCTGAGGAGAAACAAGTAGAGAAATGCCTAGGTTTTGCATCCAGATGAGGCCTATATGTGAAATAGGTGCTAAGCTATTCAGCCCTTCCAATACTGAGGTGCTTCTGGGCATGCCCCACGAGTGGAAATGCCACTGAATGTGCACTCTGTCATGCAGCAAGTTGCCTGGGGTGGGGTAAGGGAGGTTGGGGCCAGGATCTGGGACAAGGCCTTCAAACAGGACCAGGTCAGCTCCTGCTGCCACCCAGGGCTGCTAGCATTGTAGGCAGGAACCAGATTGGTCCTGTCCACAGGGACTCAGGCAGAGCCACGTATCACTGTGGAGCTCTGCCTCCAGTGGGACATGAGTGCCGCAAGGGCCTGCTGCTGGCTGCTGCTGTTACCCATGGCACAGTCCTTGCAACCCGCACATTCCTCCCACCCTCACACGGCACTCAGTTCCCCGACCCGCATAGTCCCCTCACCTCCACACAGTCCCCTGAACCCGATGTCCCTGCTTACCTGGGACACAGCCTCAGTCTGAGCCACCACGGCCAGCTATGCCTTACGTCTATTTGCTCCAGCACATTGAGGCAACATGCTGGAGCAGCAGGGGCATGCAGCATGCATACAGGTGCTTTGGGGGACCCAGCCTCCAGTTGCTTTGGGACATGCTCCAGGATCATGCCCTTTACCACTTTTTTCTGGTGTGTTTACTTTTGATACTGGGATTTCCCAGTATCAAACTTAGATTCCGTGCTGCAAATATGCAGTTCAGAGAACATTTTAAAATTTGTGGTGTGCCTTCTGTGGCATCTCAAGCTGCTTGCTTGTGTGGATGTGGCCCCTGGTGTCAAAAAACCCCACCACACTGCAAATCAGCAATATAGCAAACACCTGCATGTGCACTGCATGAAGTTTGTGGTGCTGCAGACAGGTCTGTGGTACTACAAACTACACATGCATCCTTGTCTGGATGTGCCCTAGGGATCTGGGGAACTTTTAGTAAATCTTTAAGATTTTGGTAAATCTTAAGCACCAACCAGGCTTTATGAATGTCTATGCTTAGGTGGAGACTGACTTGAGATTTTGGGATCACAATTTAAAATGTAAGCATTTATATAATCAATCTTACTATAGATGCCTAAATACTGTTACAGGCCTTGATGTCTTCCCTAGCTAAATGAAAGCGAGAACAAATATAAAGTGCCAGATCCTATTCCAGCTATTGGGTGTTTGAGAAATCAATTCTATCACTTTATTAAGATGGGGACCTGAAGAACTTGTTGGCTCAATGACTTTCCAAGGTCACACAGAAAGTCTGGTAGAACTAGGAAATTAACTCATGATTTCCTGACTCCCAGTCCAATGTCTGAGTTAGCCATTTTAACATTTTTTCTGCACTAAAAAATTCAGATTGCTTTTACATGGGAATTGGTCAGTATTAATTTTAAAGCATATTTTCCTCATTTTACATTACTTGTTAATTTTTCTTCAGAAAGATTAAAAAAAGGGGTTTTATGCTGTTTAATTAAATTAAATGTACATAGTGATGAAATTAAATGCATATAGGGAAAAAGGCAGTAAATATCTGAAAATGTTATTGCACAGTCTGAAATATTCACAAGGTATGCAGCAGTCATAGCAAAAACCACACAAGCATAAAAACAGTAAACTGATAACTCTCCTAGAACACATTTCTACTACGTGCTTCACCTTTCTGATTTATGAAAACATTTTCTGAAATCAGAGGTCCAGTCATTGGTTAACATCAGTGATTTTCTTCACAAGTCTCCATTCATGAATTTGTACATCATCTTGGTTATAAACTATTAGTGACTAAAGTACATCATATAATTAAGTACATTGTATCAACAAAAGTACCTCAACAGACTAAAGTAATATCGTATCTGTAGCAATGCATTTCATCTTTATCACTGCCTATGCACAGAATGCAAAAAGAGCAGATGTTTGAAATTTCACTTTCAGTGAGTGCATATACCCAAGATGCTAGCTACATCATTGTAGCAATAAGCTATGGTGATGTAACACTGGCGGGCACAAACTGTGATGCCATCGCTACTGTGCAATAGGATCAAAAATGACCCATGTGCCACCAGGACTGCTAAAGCAAATACTAAATGACTGCACAGTACCAATTGCACAGTGAGGCACACATGTAGACATGCCCAGTAATTCTTTGTCTTACTGAGATAAAATAAAGAAATGGAATTCCTTGGCTTGAGTCTCACTTACTGTGCAGCTGCAATAATCTATTACATCTTCTGCAAAATGGGTGTAAAATGTGATCAGATCTTAATTTTCCACTTGCTTACACAGATGATGGAATTTTATACTCATTTTGCATAGGTGCAAAGGCAGTAGAAAATCTGGCTGAAAACATAAAAAATAGAAGTGAAACTACTGACTGTGAAGTTTCTCTCCCTAGACTGTAATTTACACAAAAGCATAACTCCCTGCTAACGTGTTTTTAATACAATACCAAGTAGGCACATTAATCTTCCATTGTTCAATAGGACATTTGTAGCTACATCTCACCAATGCACACTTGCATTCTGTCATGTAGTCACAAAAGTCTCAAGTCATGCCTATACCTAAAGAGAATGTTAATAGACAAACTTTGCAAAGGGGCTATGTTGGAAAACTAATTAGTATTGAATCAGAGAAAAGAATAACAATACAACCAAATTAAAAACAAACCATTCTAGAAAGTATGTAGCAAAACTCAAATATTCAGTGCGTAAACAGAAAGTTTGGACTTACCTGTACATGAAACCAGAGCGAAGAAAACTCATCCAATGTCACCAAATGAGAATTTTACATTAATTTTACAACAAAATACAGACATTCATTTGAATACTATCACTGTAATAATAAAGTTACAAAACTGTATTGGATGAAAAAGGGATGAGTGGTATTGCGAAAGAAACAATAGGTGCTCAATCTCTGCTTTAGCAGGATTGGGGGTTGTTTTTTTCAGAGAAGGACCTCAATTCATTCAATTTTAGAGCTGTGTGTGTATTAATTCAGAGTCTGAAGTCGTGGAAGTATTCAGTATTTTTTTTATGGAAATAGATAGTTACGCAGGAGACGTTTCTCATAGGAAATATAGAGCCATATGACTTGTTCTGCTGCTTCTTTTTTTTAGAGATTCCAAAAAGGTATTAATTTTGGAGGGAGCCTCATATCTTCTAAGGCTTCTTTCATGAAGGGTTCTGCAGGGTTCCATCCTTTCTCTCTTTTTCAAAGTCTCTATGGTTCACTTAGACTGTTTATGAGGAATTAATGATTTCAGTATCTTCTGTACACTGATGATTGATGTATACACTCATTTTTTGACCACGCTGTTTCAAAGTGGGAACATAGATTAATGTTAAATAACAAATAACCTAAATAAAGTTTATAGGGTATGAGAAACAGTGGAAGGAATCACACAGCATCTTCCTCCTCACCAACCTGATTAGTATCAAGAAATGTATATCTCAGCGGTTATACAGAATCCCCAGCTGCATATGGGTTTCCAAGTAATTGCAGCTATCAAGTGTTCTCTTTATCATATGTGCATGTGAGAAGGTTGCATTCTGTGCCTCATCCCCACACCCCGATGTAGATGTCATTCCATTTATTTATTTGACTCAGTGTTGGGTTTGCCGCAAGATGATCATCATAGGTCTGCCTATTGGAACGTACTTGTTATAATGGCGTGCTATTAAACAGTCAAGTGGAATAAACAAAAAGCTCCTATGCACCTACTGCTGAAGAATTCATTTTCAAATAGATGTACTGAATAAAACAATATAAGCATTCAGAGTATCACAAATTCTTAGGCCTGCCACCTTTTCTCTTCATGTTAATTAATCATTATTTTCAGTTAAAGTGCTCTTAGATATTTCCAATAAAGAGATTAATGTACACTGCAGTAAGATGCACACTTTAATCTTGAATTCCATAGGACCAAGACTATGCTAAGACAATTTTAAAACACGACCCCTCTAACTTTGTGTGTTAATTAAAGAAAACAGAGACTGTCAGAAGTTTAAGACTTCAATACAGGTTTAGCATAGGGCTGAAGAGAAGATAAATCAAGACACAAACCCACATATAAGGTTTGCCTTGAAGGGAAGTGTTCAAAAGCAAGGGGATATAAGGAACCATCAGTTATTAATAGTGCACTGAACCTCAGCCCCAGAACCAAATCCAGGGTGGAAATGCAAAAGTAATAATAAAATGGAAAGGGCTCAAGAACACACAGTATCAGGGAAAGGTATGAAATGGGGAAAAGATTGAACTAGAGAAAAGAAAGTGTGGAATGATTAGAGTTAAACTAAAAAGAAGACATAACGACCATATGGTCGGACAATATGACTAAGACTTTGCCCTCAGACTGGAAGGGGTTACTGATACTTTGTTTACTTAATTTAGATTTATGTTATCCTGCAGTAAAACAACAGTTTTATCTGAGTAAAAGCAGAGCTTTCTTAGTTTAATAAGGAAGCGTTAGGGACTTGAGGAATTCATCTGCAGCAGGCAGTCTTCCTACTGCTGTGTAATCCCTTGCTATGATCCTTGGATGTGTGATGGGAAGGCGAAGGGGGAAGGGGAGGGGAAACATACATCCATATATTAGTACATTGGAACAAAGGAGTTACTGTGACAAAGTTACAGGAAGACATATAGGAGAGATGCTTAAGCAAGTCTGATATATGAAAGATCTTCATACATTTTTAAAATATTTTTTGTTGCTCTCAGGTGGATGTATAAGCCATCATGGCCATCATCAGAGTTATCAAGCTGAGTGCAGTTTCTGTTGATTTGTTCAGTGGCTACAGGGAGAGGGATTTCTAAAGCTTATTGACTTATTTTTAAATATATTATTTTCATTTTTGATTACTTGAAATCAGATTTATGTTTGAGTCCTTTATTTTCCATCTTCTCTCCTTTTTTAACTTTTTCTTTTACCTAAGAAATCTTGAATAAATCTGGGCTTTATTTCTACATGTACGCTTGAGTTAGCAAAGACTGAACAAACCAATTTTGGCAAGATCAGACTTAGGCCACAAGAATCTGCATAATTTAAAAATTCTTTCTTCCTAGCTGCACAATTACTAGGTTATGTTTAAAGACAAAATTGTCAATGAAGAATTGATTCCCATACAGCTTTAGGGTACCTTCTCAATTGGGATGTGTCCTTAAAATGGCTTGCTGTCAAACATACAGTCACATGGATGGGATGGGATGTAGTGGTTGGATCTGACATTGCTGTACAGCTTCCTTAGCTAACTGAGGCTATACCTTCTTTTGGAGACTTCAACACCCTTGGAATAGTTTAAAGGTAATTCTCCAGGATATGACAATATGGGGCTCCATAGCCAAATCTGCCATATGTGTCTTCTCCATGAGTGGTCTTGTGTCTTCACAAAAGAATCCATTACAGATAATTTTATGGGAAATGTATCATTATGCTTAGAAAAGGTAAGGGTACTTCACAATTTTTAGTCCTTTCTGTAGCTAGGACAGAGCCATTATTGACTCATCCTGACAATGGCTACAATACTACCCCTATGGCAGCAGTTCCTGGATTCTCAATCAGAGCCTTTAGGAGTAAATGAAGGAAGCAGTACATAATCTTTCTGCTATCCCAGTTAGCACACAAGGAAAAGGTAAGAGAGAAGACACATGCTCCAGGAAGTGCTAAACTCCTTACTCTGGCCACTTTCCATGTCCTGGTCCTTGCTGAATGGGAGCAAGTGGGTAAAGCATGACTTCCAGCTGTGTTCCTAGTCTCACCATGGAGGCAGTATAGAAAAACCCAGTATTTGGAGGGATCTGCAGTCCCATTCTTCTGACTCTTCTCTATTGCCCAATGGAAACCTAAATTCCTATTCAATTCATATAAAAACTAGTAAAAACACCAAGAGTCAGGGGACTCCTACCACCATCCTCAAGGAATGGAGTGGATCATAGCAGCACCAGAAGGAAACTGTCCTTAGCCTATGAATCAGAGGCTTCATGACCATCTGTCTTCTGAGACTGCTATAAGGAGGTTGCTGAAAATTTGCTTTTGTGAAACAGTGTAAAACATTGGCTAAGCAGAGGAGTTCCTTTAACAGCACATAATTAGCTTTCAGGTATGTGTGTGGGTGGGGTGAGAATATAGTATGTGAAAATGGAAAACCTTGCTGGTTTGGGAGATCTGACTTCGTGCAATTGTTAAATTTAACAAAGGAATGAAATAAGAGCATTGAACTGATTAGTATTGTGGAGTGAGACATTCTGATGCAATTGAACTGAGGCAGGTGAAGTTTATATGGGAAGCTATTCCTTCATTATTACAGTTATTATTAATGTTTGAAACAGCTGCATCATAGAGTAATGTATAGCTTGGAAACTCACCTAGGAGGTGAGAGATTTAGATTCAAATAACACCAGGGATAGGATTGAATTGAATATTGGTCTTCTATGTTGCAAGAGAACTTTAACCACTGGGAGATTAGGTAGAAGGGGGATAGCATCAGCTTTTTAATCCATGTTGTGAGATAAGGCTAGCCTAAGGGAGTTGTTACATGTGTTCCAGGAGTGGGTGGGGATGCTTTACTTAGAGCAGTTCTGAAAGCCACTAATTAAAGTGTCTACAGTGCCTTGCGTATCAGCATGTACACGCTTCAAAACAGTGGCAGAGGCACTTTTAACTAAAGCTCATCGAACGAGCTTTAGTTAAAGCACCTTTGCCACCAATCTGAAGTGCACCCTTGACAGGTGGAGGTGGCTAGAGCATGCTAATTAGCATGCCTTGGCAGACTAGATTAATTGAGTCTGCTCGGATGTGCTGTCAGAACAGCCTCCCCACATGTGTACAGATACCCTAAAAGACTACGTTCATGAGAGGAGTCAGGGCTATGATCCCAAATATTTGACTGGAGGACTTTGCAATATTAAACATAAAGCTGCACCTTCACTATCCCAACCATATTTAGACAAACCATTTTCCTACTGATACGGATTCCTTTTGAGTTGCATATTTTCTTCTTTCTTTTACCAGCATTTTGGCTAGCTTGAACAGTATGTACAATCTTGAAAGGTAATTTCCTTTGGGATACTTACAGAAATCTTTGCTTGATTTTTAGAACAAAGTTTCTTAAAGCTTTCAAATGCCTATGACAACATCTAATAAGAGATATCAGTTCATTATTGTATGAGAACCAATTTCATTAGATTTATTTGAAAGCTGAAGCAAGGAAGTCACACGTTCTGCAGTCTTTGGTCGCCCTGGAGACTGTGCTCACAAAGATGTTGCTTATAATACAGACACCAGTTCATTAGGAATTGATTTTGGATCATCATTTCATGCAAAACCAATGAAAAGAATAGGTCCAATATTTTTCAAAAATATGATTTTTGCATTTAAAAAGATAGAGGAGCAAGGATTAGAACCTGTATGTGCCATGTAAGTGTACCTAATCGCTAGGTTATAGAGTTACTCTCATTTTATTTCTGCCTTTAGTCCAATCACTATTTAAGTATTTTTACAAAGTGGAACTGCTTCAACAGAAATGTGGACAATTGGTACCACTAGAATAACCTGGTTGTTGGTTATTGTATAGGGAAGTAAGAGATCCATATTTGAATCTCCATGGACAGTTGAGGGATTTGAATCTGTCTTTCTCAAAACCTGAATGAGTGCTCTAACTAATGGCAGTTTATGTAAAACAAGAAAGGAAGCATAGCCACATGTTCACCGTTTTGTGACTTTGACAATTTTTACCTCTTTGTTTTTGCTTAGAAGTTTGAACTGAAAATGAAATGTTTTGTTTTGGGGTAAATGTCTTGGTACACACGCATGCACGCACATATAACGTATATTAGGGGTGTGTGAAATGGGCTGTATTCGATTCGGATTTGGATTTAGACACAGCCCGAATCGGGGGCAGTGATTTGATTTGTTGATTCAGATCACTGTCCCCAATTTGATTCAACCAAATTCGAATCCTAAGATTCAATGATGATTTAGAGAATCAGCGATTTGGCCATAGACACAGCTTTAAATGTTTTTTCTACGTACCTTGAGGTACAAGTGCAGCCTGTGAATGCTGCAATGGTGGGGCAGATGAAGCGTCCCGCAAAAGGACGGGGATGGGAGGGGCCCTGTATGCTCGGTGGTAAACCTGGACCCCGGGTGCCCCACCCAGGCCCAGGAGGCACCAGTTGCTGAGCTGAGGGGCCTGCAAAAGGGGGTGGATGTGGGATGGGCCCAGCACACTGCCCAGTGGACCTGGAAGTGGACCAGAAGTGCTTCTGGCCCACTTCCGGGTCTGTTGCTGAGTGTGCTAGGGAGCCTCCTGCACCCCTGTGGGATGCTCCAACCACTCCACCATCTCAGCATTCATGAGCTGTCTGGTACCTTGAGGTATGTAGAAAAATAATATAAAGCTGTGTCTGAGACATAGAGATTCAGTCGCCAAATCAGGCCAAATCTCTACTGAATTGCACAGTAACTGAAGCTTCGCGTAGCCCTAATGTCTATGTATATGTTCTTTCACTTTAACAAAAAAAATGACTTATTTTAACTTGATTCAATTCAAAATAATGTTAATTTCCTAATGAAAGATGAGAAACAATTCAAAGTCCAATCGTTCTGCAGAAAATACACTTTTGTAATCTGTGTTCTAGTTTTAATTCTCTGTTTCTAATTCAAAAAATTATATGATAAAATAAAAAAGCATACTCTCAATGGAATTAGCATTCTGCTTTTGAAGTATTTTTGAAGATGAGAGGATGTGTAAAAGATTACTGGGGCATTATTTTTGAATAGGAAAGTAATACTCTAATAGTGTGGCTAAAGTGTGTGAACAGTGGAATTCATGCTGGCCATGTGTGAACCTAAATTACATACATACTTCTTTTGTATTTTTTATTTCTGAAAACCCAAAGTATAATGTTTAAATGCGTGTAAAATTATTTCTATTATATTTCCACTGACACTATTTTTCAAGTTATAGAGCCATTATATATTTATGTTTATTTTTTGCATAATAAAACACGACCAAAAGAATGCTTTAGGAGACTACAAAATCCTCACAGACCTGTTCTACATTTTTTCTTCTTGGACTCTATGATACCAATTAACAAATGACCAGCAAACCTATAAAACATCACCCTTTTCAGATCTTGCATTGATTAAAACATATCTAGTACAACAAATGTTGTTTTTAGTACAATATATCCAATAAGCCAACATATTTCTAGTGTGACCGTATTTATGGTATTTCCACATGATTTTTAATTATTGTGTCAAATTAAAAGTCAGAATAAGGGATTTAATTGGTCCTTCCTATATACTCAGTGATTAATTAATTAAGGACAGGTTGTGAAACCTTATGCACACTTTTAAGCATTTATTCGTTCATGTAGTCCTTTAGACACCATTATGTTTCAGTCATGAGTGACTAAAAGCATGGGAATTTCCATAGACTCCACAATTTGTCCTTCAGATTCAAAGGGAAGTTACAATAATAACCTCTTCTATCTTATCAAAAGAACCAAGCTGACATTAATAAGTATAGTGAAGCAGTATAAAATACTGGGGCTTTGGAAAAGCAGCACACGGGCTGGGAAAACAGAATGAGGGATGGTTTGTTGCACCAAATTTGAAAGCCACAGCAGCATACTGAGGCTGGACCAGGAACCTAATTAACAGAGAAGTGAAACAAGTGCAGGTCCTGGCATGGACAGTGAGTGTAAGCACAGAGAGTGTTCCTGGTATGGCGTGAGTTATAGAAGCTGGAGGAGAAGTAGCTGTGGAGTTGTTTCCTGCATTGGCAAAGGGGAGGCACTACTTTGTGACCCTCTAAAACTGACCCAGACCATCCAACCTCACAACTGAAAGAGTGAACGCGCTGAGTAGTTCCACTTCTGAAGAAAGATAGCCAACTAAGTGGGGAGGACTCTTTAGCACTACCTGAGGGGGGATAGTTGATGGCTGAGGCACCATCCACGCGAAGGAAACAGCTTCTGGCTTATCAGGAGGACATCAGTCCATCTCACTGAACTACACCTGCCTCCACCAACCAAATCCTGTGAGTAGGTTTTTGGGGCGTTTTCATTACTTTTACTTAGTTTCTGGGCATTTCATGCTTAAGGGCTGCGTGATTAATTCATTTCTTATTTAATTGTTATCACTGATTCATTCACTGTCTTCCTCTTGCCTTTGTAGCTTGTCTTCTACCCCGCCCCTCTTTTTTATCTCCTACCCTTGCTTATTCTTATAATCTGATAGTCCTTGATTCTCTGAAATTTATATTTGCATTTTCCTAGAGATCATAGGTTTTTTCACTTAATTTATATACCCAGCAACCAGGTCAATGCATTAAGTACAAGGAGCATTGAGGTCCATTAGGTCCATTAGGTTACTGGAACCGCAGGCATGAGAAGCAGGTCTTGGGGAATAGAAGTGCCTCTGGTGGAAGCAAAATTGGGCATGTAGAAATGGGAATGAAGTGGTAACCACAACAATAGAGAAAATGCCCAATATAGAGCTCAATCTACATATAAATAGCTTGTGCAAACCAACTGGGTAAATAAGGAGAGGAGGTATTTACAGACATCCAGGTATAAGGTATAAAACACAAACAGCAGCAACAAACAAATCCCAGGGCCCCCCTTGTCTTTAGTAGTTTAGTATTGATTTGACATTTCTTCAAAGGACAGAAAAATATTTATTTATTTTCACTAGAAGAAAATATATGCCTGTGTTTCATTTAATCTCTGTATATGTATACACACACACTTTACATATATTTTCTCTCTTCAACAAGATTATTTATGATTTCCACCTAACTAGAACAACACTTGTCCCTCATGTATATATATATTTATATCCATTTATTTTTCATTGTGTTTTGCTTTTATTGCATGCAATCCAGCATATCATAATTGTGCTGATATCATAGAGATATGACGTGGCTAGAAGCAATGCTGGTAATTATACCACTATTTATTACAAAAACAAATCTCCTCTAAGTTAAAAACTGAGCAGATAGAACCCCCCCCCCATACACATATCTTATAAAAAGATGGAGGTTTTATTAGCAAATTCAGTTTCTGGGTGTATAATGACACTTAGCTGGGTATGTAGGTACAGAAGACACTATGGAAACTAAATAAAGGATAATTCCAGTCCTGACCTCCCTTTCATTCTTGTCCTATTTGTAATATTGTAATTACAAATACTATTTACATCCAGTGTAAATCACATCATGATATACTGATTAAAGGGTTATATAAGAGCTAGCTGTCAGCTAATGGGTAGTAGAAATGATTCCATTTCTTGTTCAGGAGATCAGCAGGAATTCAGGATCTCATGTAGTATGACAGCCTTACTGGGACACATAAGTGGTGGAGACTAATACAACTCTTAGCAGCCTCAAAATGACCATCTTTCTGGTTAATCCCATGTATCAAAATTGTATAATGACTACTTCAATCTTGTGTGGAAGCTGATATTTCGGTTTGTTGTAGGCTATATAAAAATGCTTAATCATAATCAGATACAGAAAAGAGCTATAAACATGCTGGTAGTAAAACCTAAAATTCTCAGGGAAAAATCATCCCTGGTCTATTTCCACTGAAATTAATGTAGTTAGACCACAAATGTGTGTGTCTTCTTATGCAAAAGTAACACTTTTATGGTCAAGTAAGGAAGTTCAGAAGGATTAATGCTAGCAGCACCCTGTATGCACCCAAAGGTATTTTAGGAGTGACCAAAAAGCCTGACGGGAAGATACGAAGTGTCTGGGAAGATACAAAGTCCCAGTGGTCTTGAATGAGAAGGTCTCTATAAATTACATCAGCTGAGGCTCTAATTTCTTGAATGAAATCACTTCATTGTTAAGGAGTTTAATAGAGATCAGCAGTATCACAAACCTGTCCATGTGGTACCCTCAGAGCCCTTAGTTTTTTCTCACTGGGCAAGTCTACTAATAGTAAATGTGCAGTAGACTAATTCTACTATGAAATAGCATGTCATGGCAAAAGCCATGCTAATGCATTATTGTGCAGTAGAATTAGTCTACTGCACGTTAGCATCACAAAAAAAAATGTGCCAGTGCTACTACTCAGTAGCACCAGTTACTGATCATTCAGTTTAGTACCTGTTATTACATGCATAGAACAGAGATAGAAACCTGTCCCTGTCCTGTAACTCCTAGTCAGGCCCTTGCTCCACCACCCTTTAATGGCAAGTGTGGACTGTGCAGGTGGGAGACAATCAAAGGAAGTATGCAGTCTTAAGTTGTGACTGCTCCAAAGTTATGGTAGCCCCAACGCTGATCAACATTTGAGCAGCTCAAAGTGCAGTGTGTAACAAGACCCTCAGGTTCCTTGCCCTAGTGTCAGACCTCAGAGCTGCTGCAGGAGAAACTCTTCCAGCTCCAGGTGGATTTTCTTGGGTTATGAAAGAAATTGTAGGTCCCCCTTTCCATAGAATGGGTATCCTGAAATATCACTCGCCCTAAGATCTCTCTTTATCACAGGCAGTCAGTAAAGAGACAAAACAAGAAAAATATTTATTACATAGGAGAAAATAATTAAACAAGAACATCTGACCATAAGTTGAAGCTGGAACGAAAACACAAGTAAAGTTTCTTACTCTTTCATCTGGCTGCCACCTAACTCTTCAAAGAGACCTTCCAGTATTTTCAGAGATCACTCTTCCTTATGATCCTACCAGCCCTAACTGCTGGGGATCTAGATTCTTTCCAAAGCCTGGGATCCAAAGATCCTTGCTACTTTGCAGATAGCCCATAAAATACTTCCAAGTCAGCACATGCTTAACAGGATAGTCTCAATTCCTCAAGAGCCTCATAATCCTAAAAAAAATTATTTCATTCTAGCGGGAATTCCTTTGGCTAATGGGCCTTTGCTGTTGTGCCACTGTTTTTTCCATTATAAGCAGATGATAATTTGGGTGCCAATCCTGCCAGTGGCCCTTTCAGTCTGTGATTGGGAGTGGCAATTGTTCTTGCCCTAATAATACAACATCCAGAGATATTTCACAATTGTGCCTATTCTCACTTCCTTAAATATGCATTCCACAGTTCCTTTGGCTAAACCATGTTCAAAATGATAAAGATCTATACAGACAGTATAACATAATTTTCTATACAGTAAAAGAAGCAACATAAATGAATACATCAAACATGTGCTTTTCATAAGACTACAACCCCCCATATCAATACAACATACATGAGAATGTCTCCATGACATCCCACAACTCCCACAAGATTTAGTGGAGTTTGTGATAAGGAGCAGTTACAGTAGATGGCAAACATGTTGTAGTCCAGCTTAATGCCTCTGGAGTCCTTGGTAGAACCCCTCACCCCTCAATAGAAGAAAAAAAGAAAAAAGGAAGAAAAATAGAACCTTTTTCAAATCAAATTATTCTTCATTTTCCCCTTCAAGCATATCCTGCTGTTCTTGATGCATTAAGGATAGAAATAGTATGTTCATTTTAGAGTAACTCTTCATCAAAGTTTGAATTGGATAAAAAGTCTTCAGAGTTCACAGTAATGGTCTTTCACTGTTATCAGGGTAATTTTACCTGTGTTCTGCAGCTTGATAGAAATTGATTGTGAAAAAACAGAAAGGTGACAGGGTGTTATTTCCACACTTGCCCTGTTGCTCATGATTGTTACATTTCTACCATTTAAAAAAAAAAAGCTGTTATTCTCATGAACAAGACAGACCCCTGCCTATAAAATGAAAAGTAATTATCATGTTAGCTTCACCAACTAGTAACAGGCTAGCTTCTCCTGATGCCCATAACAAAAATGAGTAGTACCTTCCTCCACAGAAAGTCCCATTGAAATCAAAAGTTTTGCTCTTTGAGTAGGGTGCAATCAAAATTAGTGGGGATATGGCCCACCCAGTTGTTATCAAAATCCTTTTATAACATGATACGATCTTCAATAGATTTTTTATGAACACATTTCCTCACAAAACTCAGAATTTAATCCAAGAATAATTGTAAAATTGAAAGTTGTACTAAGGAGATGGGGAAAAGTATTTTAATTAATGGTCATTGAGAGTATGCAGTTTTAACAAATATCCATTCAACCAGTAAGACTATTCAGGGCAAATAAACACCCCTATTGGTGGTTAGTAATTTACATTCACAGCTGTGCAGTCTTGTTAGTCACTGGAATTGTAATGCATAATTCTAAAACTCCTGCTTGAATTCACAATTGCTAGCAACTAGTAGTGGGTAGCCATAGAAACCAATAAAATTATAGCAATTTGCTGCTCCTTTATCAGAACTTAATTTCAAATAGCCACCCAAGAAAACCTGTAGATCTTGCACCTGTGTTAGATATAAATAAGTTCCATTTCAGACGTAGGTAAATCTGTACATAAAATAAAGTGGTCAAACTGGTGTGTCGTATAAGTAGATGGTGCTCAAATGAAGTCAAGGTGTGTGGAGTGGAGGCAGACAAAGGCACTTAAATCATTGGCTTGAATATTTATTTGAAAGAAAAATCCACTTGTAACAAATTTTTCCCTAAAATTATTGTTTTAAGAGTACCAGCTGGTACTGTCCTCCCTTTTTTTTAATTTGAAGATGTATGGTAAAGAAACATTTTTTCTTTCCAAAAGTCAGATGACTGAGGATAATATATGGAAAATTTTAGGGCCTACATTTTATTTTAATCTTTTCCAGTGATTATCCTTAGAAATATTTTGGTCCTTATAAAGCTATAAAATAGATACAGTTCATTGACTCTGTTCTATATATTGAGAAACTAAAGATGCTTGAGGTTGATAATAGCATTTTCAAAAGCATCAAAATGAGTTAAGTGCCCAAATCCCATTGACTTCAATTCAAATGTGGAGACCATTGTATCACAGGTCAAGTTAGAGGATGATCTAAATTTTAGTTAGGATTCGGATTTGTATTTTCTGTACTCCAGGTCTACATCTCCTTCTGAAGAGTACATTGCAGCTCTTGGGCTAGTCCCTTTCTAAAACCTGTGCCTTCCTGCCTATAAACTTAAGCCAATACAAGTTAGTAATGGAAAATCTGAAAATAAATACAATCAAAGCTCTTTGACTGCAATCACAATGGTAAGTAATAACTGCTTTATTATTGTTCTCATATTATAATTTAATAAATAGAAATTCAGAAGGTTGAAGTGATTTCCCCTAAGAGATACTATACTCTGAGGGCATGGGCATATTTGTATTAGTGACACTGGTGTGGAGTGTCACCAGGTTTGCAGTTAACTGTTCTTATGCACAGTGTTATCTTATGGGTAAATGAAAGCAAACTTGTGGTAGCGTAGTTCTCCATAAAAATTGGCTAAGCTAATAAAGTTATCATTTATTTAGCCCTGAATAAGAGCATGAATATGGAATTACAGCAGAGCAGCTGATACATAGCAGAACTCTTTTGCCACTTTGTAACTTGTGCATGTAATCAAGCACTGAGTGGACTTCAGTCAGCCAAGTCTGATCGCTCACGTCGGTTCTTAGCCAAAGTACAGGACCTCCATCTAACCCAGGAGGTGCACAGCCCCACCAGGGGAGATGCCTTG
>JAGPOW010003316.1:57040254-57063365 GCA_030014935.1 Caiman crocodilus | reverse complement strand
TTAGATAGGTACTTGGCTGGGGTCCTGTGACCCCAGCACTTGTTTCCTGCCATTGGCAGGGGGTCAGACTAGTTGGCCTGCTCTAGGCCCCTTCTGACCCTAGTTACTATGGAACTATGAAACTATGAAACTATGAAATCACTCCCCCCATTGTAGGCAGGAGCTCCTCTCCCCACTCACCAGCTGTCTAGTCCCATGCCATCACACTCAGTTCCTCCACATTGGTCTCCCAGATGTAGTGCTAGGAGTCCCACAGAAGTGGAAACACAAAGCTCACCTGTTCCAATGATGCACAACCTCTAAAACCTGCCTTCTACCAGCTTTCAGAGAGGTAGTCATGGGCCAGTAATTGTTTTTCAGAGTGTCCCCACGGGCCAGAGAGAATGGCCTGGTGTTCTATTGTTTTTTGGGGGGAACCCTATGCCCCCCCCCAGTCATAGACCCAGAACATTCGTTAGTTTTTCCATGTAAAAACTGTGGATAAAAATATTAATTATTAAATTGCTAAACTTAGCCAAGAACAGAGATAAGAATACCTCTCAGGGCATTTAACTCCTACTCTCATGCTTTTTTATGAGCACATTTTCACCAGGTACCCTAAATACTGCTTTTTACTTGTGGCTAGTTTAATGCTGTATTTTGTCACATACTTGATTCTATTACTGAAAAGAGCTTTACATACTGTTTTTACTCATTAAAAAATATATTGAAATCCAATTTATCATTAAGCTAAGCTTTGTAGTACAACGCTGAGTAGTACTGTTCAATTAGTATGGTATTTACCCAAATCCAAAACAACTTTGAATTTAAGATAGTTCCCCAGTAATTAGACTCTGGGCATGGAATTTGACAAATTTGTTATAATTCTCCATGTATAGAATCTAATTATTGTAGGGTCATCTTAAATTTGTCTTCTTCACCACTGTGGGGATTGAGCGGGGCAGCAGTGGTAGGACAGGTGATGGTGGGGCAGGAGGCAGGGAATTCAAATGGCCAAGGCCTCTGCTTTCTGCTCCTCACACCATTTGCCCACTCTTCTTCCTGCTAGCCTGGTGCCTGCTTGCCCTGTGCCTGCATTCCCTGGCACCTTCTTCCCTCTGCCCCCGCACTACACTTTGTCTCCCTTCCCAACTGAACCTTTGCCTCCACTCCTGGATCAGGGGTTGAAATTGCCACCTGTTCTACTGCTATTACATGACTAGGTCAAGTACAGAGCAAGGATGTACTTTGTGCTTTATGGTTCATGCACTGTGCTCTGTACCCTAGGCTAAAGCTAGAATTGGAGTCGGAGCTGCAGCAACAGCCACAGTTGTGATGGGTAGGTAAGGAGTAGGTGGTGGGGGGAAAGGGTGGGGGTTTATGCAGCAAGGAGTAGGGCTGGGGAGCAGAGATGATAGGGGGAGCAGAGGCTGCACTCAAATCCAAAACAGTAATGTACTTTTTTCCTTATGTGTATGGGGAAAAACTCCTCATTTTGGATTTCAGTACATATGGTAATATGTGAAAATTTACTACTTGAGGTTCACTGAGGAAAAACGGTTAACACATTGTTGGGCAGGGAACAAGAGTTGAGGAGCCATATATTAAATATGAACAGTATAATAAAAAAGAATATCATATAGGTGATCCTTTTTACTCTACTAATTGTCAAACAAACAGAGAAAAGCTCTTCTTTAAAATGTGATTCAGCCCATGTAGTAAATCCTCTCCATTTTATAGGGTGAACCAAAAATGCATATGGAAAAATTGCTCAGAGCTGTCTGCCTGATGGGTGGAAAAAAAATCTTTCTGAAAAAGACTAGATAGGCTAGACAAACTCTGCAGGTCTCTTTCAGCCCTACTTTTCTGTGATTCTATAAATCTATATTGTAAGGTTATTTGTAAGTATCTCAATGAATATGCATAGATACTAAATTAATAATTGAGTGATAGCAATTTGTTTACAAAGCCATATAACTTGAGAGCCTGCAGGTGGTGTAACTAGCAGAGATTTGACTTCTTTGACCATGGGATGTTCTTCCAAGAAGAAGAATTGCTGGGAAGAAATGGGATCCACTTGATGAAAATGAGGAAGAACGTTTTCACAGAGAGGCTTCACAGACAACCTAGTGAAGAGGGTTTTACATTAGGTTCACTGGGAGATGGAGACCAAAGCCCTGAGGTAAGTGGGTAAGTGGGAGACCTCGAGGAAGAGCAGGCAGGAGGGGGCAAAAGGGGAGGTTCTTTCATACTTCCTGAGCAATCAAGGCAATCAATGAGTTACCTCAGGTACCTGTACACAAATTCGTGGAGCCTGGGAAACAAGCAGGAAGTACAACTGGGAGTCCTTGCACAGTCATAGAACTGGCATGATTGGAATAACTGAGGTATAGGTGGAATAGGTCATATGACTGACGCACTTTCATGGATGGTTACAAACTGTTTAGGAATGACAGGCAGTAGAGAAGAGGAGGAGTTGTTGTACTTCATGTAAAAGAGTCATATGATTGCTCAGAGCTCCAGTATGAAGCTGGATATAGGCCTACTGAAAGTCTGGCTTAGGGTCAGAGGCGAGAGCTACAAGGATGAGGTGTGTGCAATGAACCACCAGACCAGAAGGAAGTGGTGGATGAAGTTTTCTTCAAACAGTTAGCAGAAGTTTCCCAATTACAGGTCCTCGTTCTCACAGGGGACTTCAATCACCCTGACATCAGCTGGGAGGTCAATACAGCAGTGTGCAGGCAACCCAGGAATTTTTTGATGGGTACTGAGGACAACTTCCTGCTGCCAGTGCTGGCCAATTCAGGGCTATGCTTTTCTTGACCTGCTACTCACAAACAGGGAAGAATTGGTGGGGAATGTAGTAGTGGATGGCAACTTGGGCAGCAGTGACCATGAGATGATTGAGTTCAGGATCCTGAGGAAATGAAGGATGGAGAGCAGCAGAACAAGGACCCTGGACTTCAGAAAAGCACACTTTGACTCACTCAGGGAACTCGTGTAGGATCCCCTGTGAAGCCAGACTGAGAGGGAGAAGAGTCCAGGAGAGCTGCCTGTACTTCAAAGAAGCCTGACTGAGAGTGCAGGAGCAAACCATTCCAGGGTTCAGAAAGACTAGCAAGTGTGGCAGAAGACCAGCTTGGCTTAGCAACTTGGCTTAGCAAGCAACTTTTCAGTAAACAAAATCACAGAAAGGAAGATTATAAGAAGTAGAATCTTGGACAAAAAACTAGGGAAGAATATAAGAGCATTGCTCAGGTATGCAGGAATGAAGTCCAAAGGGGCCAAAGGGGAAATGGAGTTACATCTAGCAAGGGATGTGAAGGGTAACAAGAAGTGTTTCTACAAGTATGTTGGTAGCAAGACAAGGATCAGGGAAAGTTTGGGACTGAATGGGAGAGGCAACCTTGTGAGACAGGATGCAGAAAAGGCTGAAGTGCTCAATGCCTTCTTTGTCTCTGTCTTCACTGTTGGCTCTGGATTTAGGTCTCTGGATTTAGGCTCTGGATTTTTGTTTTGGGGGGCAGAGGGAGGTGGACCTACCCTCAGACTGACCATGACCTATCCATTCGATAATAGGCAAGTGTATTAATACACAATGATAGCAGAAAAGAAACGATACAAACAATCAAGCAATGCTAAATATCTACCAAATCCTAGTGCTGTCATCAGAGTCAAATTACATCTGACCAGGATGCAGTCTTCACTCTGAGGCTCCCTCTTAGGTGTCAGATGTCAGCATGTCAGCAATCTGGAGTTGGGATACTGAGGCTTACTCCCCATCCAGTGGGGTGGATGAGATGGGTGGGTGTTGTGCTCTCTGTCAATGGTGGCCTTGAGAACCCTTCCCAGGGGATGGGGACTCATAGATTCATAGATTTATAGATGCTGGGGTTGGAAAAGACCTCAACAGATCATTGAGTCCAACCCCCTGCCTGGACAGGAAAAAGTGCTGGGGTCAGATGACTCCAGCCAGATACCTATCCAACCTTCTTTTAAAGATTCCCAAAGTAGGAGAGAGCGCCACCTCCCTTGGAAGTCCATTCCAAATTCTGACCACCCTTACTGTGAAGCAATTTTTCCTAATGTCTAGTCTTAATCTGCTCTCTGTCAGTTTATAACCATTGTTCCTTGTTACCACAATAGGTGCCCAGGTAAACAGAGACCTTCTGATTCCTTGCTGTGCCCCACTCATGAATTTGAAGGCAGCCACAAGATCACCTCTCAGCCTTCTCTTGTGGAGGCTGAAGAGGTCCAGGTCCTTATTCTGTCCTCTTAGGGCTTGGCTTGCAAACCCTTAACCATATGAGTGGCCCTCCTCTGGACCCTCTTGAGGTTATACACATCCTTCTTAAAGTATGGCACCCAAAACTGGACATAGTACTTCAACTGTGGTCTGACCAATGCTGCATAGAGGAGCAATAACACCTCCTTGCTTCTATTAGTGATGCATCGGCTGGAGGGACTCCTCTCAGGGAGAAGGATGGTGAGTGATGGAAAGGAACAAGAAGGGACCCCGGCAGGACAAGGAGGGACCTTTTATTACTCTCAAATCTCTGCTTTTGAATTCTCCATCCCTCCTGATGACTCTTGATCCATGTCTATCATTGGTTGGTCTCTCTGTGTGGTTGTCATAGTCCACATAGCTTATCACATGCACACATACTAATTTGGTCTTTCTTGGTCTTCTTCTGATTTGGTGGGTTTCCCCAAAATCAGGACTCAGTCCACCCTGCTCTGGGGGGGTCTTGTTAGCTAGGCCACCTTATCTTGTGTTATGGGCAGTGTAGTACAGGCTCCCTTTGTTTTCTAGATTATGTGTTCTTGTTGGCTTTGTTGTGTTAGACAGCCTGTCTGCTTCCAAGGCTGAACAGAAACTGTGCGACTGTGTGACCCAGATTCTTAGAAATCAATTAACCCCTGCTGCCCATCCTGAACCATTCTCATGCATGTATCTATACCTTTAAGCCAATTCCCCAAAACAAACCTTTAAATCCCATTTGTAAGACAACATTCACAGGCAAGGTTGACTCCCAGACTACTGCACCAGGCAGCACAGTTCAGGGAGGAGGTCAGTAGCCCTCAGTGCTGAAAGAAGAGGTGAAAGCGTACTTAGAAAAGCTGGATATGTACAAGTCCATGGGGCCAGATGGGATGCACCCAAGGGTTCTGAGGGAGTTGGCTGATGTGATTGCAGAGCCATTGGCCATCATCTTTGAAAATGCATGGTGATCAGGAGAGGTCCTGGATGATTGGAAAAGGGTAAACATAGTGCCCATATTTAACAAAGGGAAGAAGGAGGACCCAGGGAACTTTGACTAATCAGCCTCACCTCAGTCCCTGGAAAAAAACATGGAACAGATCTGCAAGGAATCCATTTCTAAGCACCTGAAGGAGAAAAAGGTGATTAGGAATAAGCAGCATGGATTCACCAGGGGCAAATCATGCTTGACCAACCTGATGGCCTTCTATGATGAGGTGACTGGCTGTGTGGATGTGGGGGAACTAGTGGATGTGATGTCCCTTGATTGTAGCAAGGCTTTTGAAACCATGTCCCACAGCATTCTCACAGGGAAGCTAAGGAAGTATCAGCTGGATGAATGGACTGAAGGTGGATAGAAAACTGGCTAGAGCATCAGACTCAGAGAATAGTAATTGATGGCTTGATGTCTACATGGCAGCTGGTATCAAGTGGAGTACCCAAGGGTCAGTCTGAGGGTCAGTTTTGTTCAGTGTTTTCATGAACAACATGGAAGATGGCATACAGTGCACCCTCAGCAAGTTTGTAGAAGACACCATGCTGTGGGGAGTAGTAAATATGTTGGAGGGTAGGGCTAGGATTCATAGTGACTTAGACAAATTGGAGGATTGGGCCAAAAGAAATTTCATGAGGTTCAACAAGGACCAGTGCAAAATCTTGCACTTAGGATGGAACAATTCCATGCAGCAGTACAGGCTGGGAGCTGACTGGCTGGGCAGAAGGTCTGCAGAAAATGACCTGGGGGTTACAGTGGACAATAAGCTGAATATGAGCCAGCAGTGTGCCCTTGTTGCCAAGAAGGCTAACAGCACACTGGGCTGCATTGGTAGGTGTACTGCCAGTTAATGTTAAGGGAGGCGATTATTCTCTTCTATTCAGCACTGGCGAGGACACATATGGAGTACTGTGTTTAGTTTTGGGCTTACAGAAATGATGTGGACAAATTGGAGAGAGTCCAGAAGAGGGTAACAAAAATTGTGAGGGAGCTAGGCAACATGCCTTATCAGGAAAGGCTGAGGGAACTGGGCTTATCTAGTATAGAGAAGAGAAGAGTGAGGGGGGATTGAGACTGAGTGATGGCAGATGACAGAACAAGGAGCTACAGTCTCAAGTTGCAGCAGGGAAGTTTAGGTCAGGTATTAAGAAGAACTTTGTCACCAGTTGAGTAATAAAACACTTAAAGAGGTTACCCATAGAAGTGGTGGAATCTCCATCCTTGGAGGTTTCAGAATGGGACAAAATGAAGCAATCTAGTCAGGGATGGTCCTGCTTTATGTAGGGACTTGGGCCATATGACTCCTGGGGCACATCCACATATTCAGGCACATGCACTCACAGGATCTCAAATAGAAGTGGTGCAAATTTGAGCCAGGGCTTTTTGCCTCAGCACATGTGCCCGGATGTGCACTTTGGTGTGAGGGAAATTGTGTCACTTGGGGCAAAATAACCCTGCCTGGCTCCTCCTGGATCTGCAGCCTGTGCCATCCCTAGCAGTATAAAAATCTATCCTGTTCTAGCTCCATCAGTAAAAAAAGCTGCCCCATCAAGTGGCTCAGGGCTACTCACTCTCAGGATCTTCTCAGACCCAGCCACTTGGTACCTGGGAACACTCCCCCTTGTGCCAGCTGGACTGCTGAAGCAGCCCTGAGAGTTCCCTGCACCCTCTACCCACTGCAGCAGTATGGAAGTGAGGGCTGCTGCCTGGCTGTGACCTGCTGTGCACCTGCCAGACCTGCATGGGGACTGCACAGCCAGTAGAGGCATCTGCCTCTCTGGGCCAGCTGCCAGTGGGATGTGGCTGCAAAGTCAGCTTTTGTGTGGCACTACTGCCATGTGTGTTCCCTGTCCGGCCACCTGAGTATCTATCACCTGGGAGATGTTCTGAGTGTGGTGGCCTGCTTTGTACTGTGAAAGCATGTTCTCCTGGCCCCAATTGGCCAGGAGGTCAGCCACTTCCAGCTGGGTCCAAGGTGCCAGCTCTGAGTAAGCAGGGCTCTGCACCTGGCCTCCCTAGCAGGAATTCTGGTGTTCCCTATTGGAAACCTGAAAAATCCCTGCTAAAAAAAAATTCCAAAGTAACTCTATAAAATACCATGAAATCCATGTTCCTCCACAATTAAAACAAAAGACCATGTATTTATAGAGAGAGTAAGAGACAGAGACAATGATCAGTTGGGCAATGTTTTACTGATATATCTATGGTGTTCAAGCAATTTGGAAGCCAAAACATTGTCTCTATCATCATAATATAGGTATTCAGAATTAACTTTATGTTTTCCTGTCCCACACAAGTGTTACAGCCCCACCAACAGGGGCCAAATGGCCCCCACAGGGGCTACTACCCCTGCAGGGCCCACATGCCCCACCCCTACTTGCGCCTCCAAACCTTCAGATCGCTGCCCCACCTGCCCCTGACCTCCCAATGGCTGCCACCCCCAGCCCCACCCCCTGCTTGCACCCCCAGCCCCTCCATTGGCTGCCCCTCACCCCATGCCCTAACTCTTAAAAAAAAAGCATCTACTCACTGACTGTAGCAGGGGCTTTGGGGGCTCTGAGGCCTCCTGGCAGAACCCCCCCAAAGCAGCACAGGGCAGCAGGAGGCAGTGGGGCCTGGGCAGGGGTGTGTGGAGTGGCCCAGTGACTCTGATGGCAGCTGCTTTTGCTGGTGAGTGTGAGGGGGTTGTATTTTTTTAAATTGTTGGGATGCTGGGGCCCACAGGAACAGTGACTGGGGGGACTTGGGGGGCTGGGACTGGGCAGGGTAGTGACTGGGGGGCTTGAGGGGCAGGGGGATGGATCTGGGTGGGGCAGTGATTGGGGGGGGCTCGGAGGGCAGGTGGGGGATGGGGCAGGTAGCACTCCAGAGGGCTGGGGAAGCAGTTGGGGCATTCCCCCTTCAGCACCCCCACTTCCCACTTACTGGCAGAAGCCTGGGTCCAGCTCCCTGTAGCTGGCATACTGCCTGCCTTGCATGAGCAGGCAAAAGTGCTTCAGCACCAGGGAGAAGGCCAGCCATAGAGATGCTCTGGCTGCCATCAGAGTGTCTCTGTAGAGGACCCAGTCTCCAGTTGCTTCAGGGCACAGTCCCAGAGTGTGGCCTGCCCCGCTTTTTTTCACGGCAATTTTTTTTTTGACCCCTGGATATCCTGGAAATTTGCAGTACGGGGAGCATTTTCTCATTCCTGCACACACCTCTTGCAGTATCTCAAGGGGCTTTGAGATGCTGCAGGAGGCAAATGAGAGCACATCTGAATGTGCCCCTGAGTTCCCTTCCAATCCTAACTTGCTTTGATTCTATGACTTGCATGCATTTGACAGACATTTTACTTAATTTTCAATCCAAAGAAATCAAAAGAACCAAGATATGATGGGAGGGGTCTTTGTCCTAGAATGATAGGTACTAACATCTAATATGAATTCCCAGACTTGCTGTCATTAAATTATTCTTTTCTTTAAAAGAAAACTTTTAGCTCAAACCAAGCTATAGAAATAAATATGCTTTTTGAGCTCCTATGCTAGGTCATGTTGCCCAGAGTATTTCATTGTTTTAATAAACAAGATTTAATAGTCTTCCAAAGAGCTACTTTTTCATTAAGTTTTTGAAGAGCTAAGGAGATACAATAATACCTAGCATTTATGTAGTTCTTTTAATCAACAGATTACAAAACACTTAACAAAAAGGTCAGTGTTAAATCTCCATTTTTCAGATGAGAAAACACAATATCTTATACTATATTTCACTAGTGGTTTAACATAGAGCTTAAGGGAAAGTGAAAGAGTGAAAAGTGCAGAAGTTGACAACACTCGTTTATTTTCTGGAGACTAAGCACTTGATCTCAGCAGGAGTCTCCATTAATGTCAATAAGCTTTGGACGGGGTTATAAATATTCCTCCTCCATTTTCAAAGTGGAAACTTGATACATGAAGAAGGTCTGAAACACTTTAGCAGTTCTAAAAGATGCAGTAGTTTCTTAATTAAAAATAAAGCTTTAAACAATACTTACTTTCTAATAAAATGAATTATATCAATATACTAATCTGATCTGCATCTCCAGAATGTGGTAAGATGTATATGCATAATATTATGTTAATCAATAACATTGGTTTAGGTTTTCCTTGTATTTTACTGGATGTGGGACAGAAAGGGAGGGAAGGTTATTTTATTTATTTTTTTGGGAATAAAATGGGAGTCCCAATCCTACAAGTTCTTAAGTAGGCTTATAATCACACTGAACACAATGGCACAAGAAAAGTGAGAAGCATCTGCCTCTCTTTGCTATATCAGTCTAGTAATTAGAATACTTCTCTTGGATGCTAATGATTCAGAATCAAATACACATCTCCCCTCCCTGAGCACCAGGCTATAAAGTTTTCTGAGGTGTAAGTACTCTACACTCTTCCTCTTGAATTTCTTTAATTGTGCAGAAAATAATTTAAGGAACCCTAGGCCAGATAGAAATAGGAAGAAGGTGTCTGAGCATGTGGCCTAATGGCTGGGCTCTCAGAATGGAGGATTTCTGAGATCCAGACCCTGCTCCATGGGTAATTTATGCATTTTATTTGATATGATATGGTCATTTGATAAAATATATGAAGTATCCTCAGAACAGACAGGAGCCAAGACATGATCACTCTTGCTGGCCCAATGAATGTTCAGTTCCTTTCAGCATCCTGTATAATGGATGAATGCTATAATCATTAGCAATCCTTTAACTGGGGTGAGAGACAGTTACACTATTTCTCCTTCCTATTGCATCTTTAAAAATCTGGCTGCTATCACTGCATTTTGTGCTGAGTCTGTTCTTACATCCTAAATGTTTTCTGGGACTCAGTCACTTAGGGAGCATGCAAAGGTTGAAGATTAACTGGTTGAAGTTCATGCTCTGCTTACAGTCTGCAATGCTAAAAGTACCTGGCCAGAGGGAACCCAGAGCATGCACCCTAGCATGCTTTGTAGGCTTTTTTGTTTGCCCAGATACAGGTGACTAACAGGAGGAACGGCAGGGTCACTGTGCTAGCCCTTGTCACCTCCTCTACTGTGCCAAGTTTAGGACTTGCACCCTCCTATTCTTTCTCTCCACGACTTTGATGATATGTGTTTTTGTAGGGAGGCTACCTCTCCTCCACTTGGCCACAGTTCTCCTGCTCTGGGTGTCCAGTGTGTCTAGGTCTTGCAGACCTTCTCTATACACCACCCTTCTTACTAGGGCCTTCTCTGTACAGCTGCCCTTCTCACTGGGGCTCCTACCTCTGCAAGGATGCCCTCTCAACAGGTTCTTCTTTGGAGTTGGGGTCTGTACCACCAAACTCCATGCCCTCACTGGGGCTGGGATCCTCACTCTTCTGGGAGTCCCCTATGAGACCTCCTCCATCCCCTTATAGCCTCACCCAAACCATCAGTGTTAAACAAACTGCAACATAAACTCAAGCCTCTTGGCTACAGCTTAAACCTAAGCCACCTGGCTTTACCAACATTGCTCAACCATCTCAGAGCTGCTACCCTTTACTCTGCAAGCAGTACCTGCAGTCAGGCTTCTCCTCACATCATTGCTTCAAGAGCTTCTCTCTCTGGCTGCTGACAGGGAGCTCCTTCTGTCTTAGATGCCAGTCAGAAACTGCCTCTCATCTCAGCTCCACCTCTCATAAGAGCCAGGCCTTGCCCCTTATAGCTAGCTGACTGCTGGCAAGTGTGGGTCATTTGCTGCCTCCTGTTGCCCTGGCAACCAGCACCTGAGGAGCCCTCCGGGCTCTCTCAGTAGCAGGCACCTTAGTGTCTTGCTACAGTGACAGTAGCCAAGGGTATGGGTTAGGGACGACTGCCTGGTGCCCCAATGGATTCCCCCCACACCACAAGGAGATAGGTGCAGGGGTTTGGGGGAAACTGTACCTCAAGCTGCAGACAAGCAAAACTTGTGACACAGGTGACACTGTATATTAAGGCACAGCAGGATGAAAGCTGACGGCCTGCTAGCTGCTGCTGAGGCCATGAAGCCTGATAGCTTTCAAGGAGATGGGTACAGGGGGGTTTTGGGGCCCTGCACCTCTAGCTGCTGACAGGCAAAACTCATGTCATGGGTGCTTGTGCAAATGTATCTGTTTTGGAACATGGAGGGGTGGGGGGCAGGGAAACTACTGCAGGCCTTGCTGCTAGGCCCTCCCATGGCCACAGAGCCTGTCATTTGTTAAGGATATAGGTGCAGGGGAGTTCTGGGGCCCTGCACCCCAAGCTGCTGACAGGCAAAACTTATGACATGGATGCTTGTGCTAACTAATTACTGTGTTACACAATCAATCATGATTCACTCAGGGACCAGCTCAATACACAATAGCTAGTGAGGATAACAAGTTAATGAGCAAGGATTAACACCTGCAAAACCACAGACTAAGGAAAGGAAACAATCAATACAGAGCCAGGAACTGCTTCTGCACCCAGACAGAGACAGTCAGCTGCACAAGTACCCATGTCACAAGTTGTACCTGTCAGCAGCTAGGGGTGCAGGGCCCCAGAACCACCCTGCACCCATTTCCTTAAGAGATGCCAGGCTTTGTGGCCACATCAAGGCCTAACAGCCAGGCCTGCAGTAGTCCCCCCACCCCTGTGCTCCAAGACAGACAATTGCACAAGCACCCATGACACGAGTTTTGCCTGTTAGCAACTAGAGGTACAGAGTCCCAGAACCCAGAAGCCTCTGCACCTATCTCCTTAACAGCTGGCAGGCTTCATGGCCTCAGCAGGGGCTAGCAGGCCTGCAGCTTTCACTCTGCTGCACCTTAACACACAGTGTCACCCATGTCACGAGTTTTACTTGTCCGCAGCTGGAGGTACAGTTTTCTCCAAACCCCTTGTTTCTATCTCCTTGAAACTTGGCAGACTTTATTGCCTCAGCAGGGGCTAGCATGCCTGCAATTTGACCCCACTATGGCTTAACACATACACGTGACATGAGTTTTGTCTTCAAGATTTTGGGGTGCAGTTTCCCTGAACTCCCTGCACTTATGTCCTTGAAGCTTGGCAGGCTTCTTGCCCTGAGAAAGGGATACCATTTTGGAAGTTTCATCCAAATCTGGCCAGAATTGACAAAGGTGTAGGCTATTTTGTTCTTCCCCATTATAGCCTATGAACAAGATGTCGAAACAATGTCAAAACAGCAAAACGTTTCAACTTGCCTTGTTTTGTTTCAAGGCTGTTTTGACTATATCTGGTCCATTTCAATTTTGCTTTTTCAACCTTGAAGACATTGAAACAGAGTCAAAACAAAACTGGTGGTGAAATTTCACACAGCCCTAGTAAGCAGCGAGTTGCTTAGCTCTTACTTGACTAAAGAAATCTTTGTGGGCGTATCCTGAAACAGAACTTGAAGCACTTGATCTTAAAGGTCAAAACATTCTATCGCTTTGAAGTTTAGGCAGTACTAAAGTTAGGCAACAGCTGGAAGATGTTCTGAAGACTGCTGATGTTCTGAAGACTGGTCTTGGGTGTCTTGGGCGGGCGGAGCCGTCTAGAGGATCTCTAATTTAATCAGACGTCAGGTGGGCCAGTGATGGAGAGGCGTGCACAGTGTATTGATTGCAAAAATAACTTTTACTTTAACTTTACTTACGCCGTTGGTGGTCGCAATGCAGGTGGTAAGGCTGCTTATGTAGTTACAGGTAACGAGTTGCTTGCATAGTTACAGATAACTGGCAACAGAACAAGCCGGCGAGTTTGTAGACAGAAACGAGCATTCAGGGTGAAGGATACATCAGGAGCAAACAGTGACGGGGAGATGTTGGTGGGTGATCAGTCCTCCAGCTTTTCTCTTCCATGTGGCAAAGTTCTCCGTGCTCTACGACGTGCTCAGAGCTCTCTGACTTGGGCAGAAGCTGCATGGACCTTTATACTTTTAGAGTAGCCAATGACAAACTGCCAAGTAGGAATAACTAATGAGGTAGAACGTACCAAATTCAGAAGTAACTATAGTTGCTTAGGGCAGTTCTATTGTGACAGGGACACTTAACTGATTTGGTTATGACATTGGGCAACTAAATTCCCCTAAATTCATCTACTTAGTTTTATGCACAAGCTTATGTTTCATTGAAATCATGCACTAGACCTGAACTCAGTAGAACTTAAACACCTACTTAAGTGTGCTGTGCTCTTTATTCAACCGCAGCTTATAGGAAACAGCTAGAATACAACAGAGGAAAATGATTTAACCAAATATTTAATGTGAATAATATAAATAGTGGTCTGGAATATTAACAAGGGGGTAGAGTTAAGATCACTTTTATTCTAATATTGTCAGGCACTGTCAGCTATTGACACATTATAATCCATTTAAATGAGACTGTGATAAATGTCATCATTTTATATATAGTGCATATTGCAGCCATATTACCATGGCAGCAGAATTTTCCTTAATACGTGAAAAGATTTCAATCGTAAATTAGCAAAGATACAGGTAAAACATAACTCTCATAAACCATAGCAAACTGAGTCACAGTCTACAGAGGAAAATAAAATAAAAGAAAATGTGATTTTGCCTCTCATATCACATTCGTTTCATGAGCTAAGTGACAGCTTGCTTGCTTGCTTTCTATCCATTTTTGGCCTTTGCTTTAAATGGTGGATATGTAAGCATACACACTTAGGGCTTTGTTACATGTTAATCTTGGGTGTCTCAAACTAGAAATTACTATTAATATTAGCTCAAGTTTAGAGCAGTCACACATTCAGGCTAAAAACCTCTGACTGTCCCAGACCTGCACAACAGTGACTTGTCCCTGGCAAACAGGGACCTGCAGGACTGAAAGATAAGACTTTCCTCTTCTCCCCTCCCTTCCCATTCCAGACTCCCTCCCTGCCCCTTGGGATTCCCCCACTTCTCGGGCTACCCCTTTGAGTCTCCCTAGCCTTAATGGCTCACCTATGCCCCACTTCCCTGGCCTTGTCCCTTGATTCATTTGTGGCTGTAGGCAGGCAAGGCAAACCTGCCTTTCCAGCCACCACAACAGCTGCAAAGTCGCAGCTGCTCTCTAGCCTGAGCCAGAGAGCAGCCATATTACCATGGCAGCAGAATTTTCCTTAATTAGTGAAAAGATTTCAATCGTAAATTCACAAAGATACAGGTAAAACATAACTTCCCATTCTCTGTCTGCTCCTTCAGGGCAGTGCCAGCAGCCACAGGTGAGCTGGGGGACATGAGGTCCCAGTGGGAGACAGCAGTAGAGGATGGCATGTCTGATCTGAGCCAGTGAGGGAGGGGGAGATGGGCAGGGTATTATGTTAATGTGTAGCCTAGAATGGCCACACCTTAGTTTAACATGAGGTAGATAACACAGATAAAACTACCCTGGGGTGGTGTTACGCTAAGACACTTAAAGGGTGCTTAAAACTAATTTTGCATCTTAATGTGTGAATAATCCTGGAGCTCAGTGGTACGCCTCACTGGATCAGAGAAGACTTTGAACCTGGGTTTCTTTAGCCTTCTACTACAATGCTTAAGACACCACACCACAGGTCAGATACTGTAAACAGATGCTGAACCCTTGCCCCTTCCCTTTAATGGGCATTGGATAAATTTGATGGAGGACAGTGCAGAAGAGATGTTTCTCCCTCATTGGGAACAAGGACCCCTGCTAGAACTTACTCCAGCTCCTTTCCAGGAAAATAGTTATTTTGTTGAGCCACACACTCTCCAGCTTGAATTCTTACTCTTGGCAGCCCAACTGGGGAAACTTCAAAAGAAGAACCAGAAAGTGTCCGGCTAACAGCTCACTAGTGGTGTGGAAATTAGCATACAGTACTGGAAAGTCAAAGAGCTACAGGTTCAAACATCCTCTGAGGAAGGCAATCAGGATTCATAGTAGAGATGATATCTTTCATTATTCCAGCAAGATTTTTGCAAAAAAAAAATATTTAATTGCAAGCTTTCAGGCACAAACACCTGCCATCGGGCATTGGAGAAAAGATTGTAAAAGTTCTCCTGGGTAGAAATGAAAACTCATATTTCATGGGATTTCATAGAGGAGTCAATAGATGGAAAACTGGGGAAAGGAAACTTTCTGTGAAAATGTTCTAATCACTCAGCTATTAGGGCTAAAACATAGGAGGCTTCTCTCTCCCTGTCAAGCACATACTAGCCATCAGTTTTTGGCCAGCTACATTTTTCTGTGACTTAGACGTACACATCCACCATGGGTGTAGATACATGCCCAGTGGGTGTTTAGGCTACTGACCATGCTCAGCCTGTGCATGAAAGTGTGTACGTCTACAGTGCAGGGGAAATGGAATCACTATCAGCATCCGAGTGCCAAAAATGCCATTTTTACAGGTAGCAAGTCACTTATGCCTCTGTTTAGATGCACAAAGGAAACAGAATTCACTCCTAGTGCCTGAACTTAATAGGAAATAATGTATGTGAGTGATATTTCTAGAAATGGGCATTAAATTAGTCAAATTTCTAAGCAGATGTTTTGTGGAGATTTGAAAAAACCCCAAACCTTTTGCACTCAGAGACATTTAGGTCAACTGCTAAATATGGGTGATGTAGAGTTGCTCCAGGGTAATAGTAATTAACCTTTTTTTCTCTCAGACAAGAATGTTTAGCATGATATATGGGAAATAAAGTGCACTTAATAAAGCCTTGCAGAGCTCAGTTTAGGAGTTCCCATAGCTGATTTCGAACACAGCTTGCTGAATACTCTAAATATCCTAACACTAACTCTAGAATTGGCTTAAAAAACATGAGTGTGAGGCACATAAAATGACTGGCATATTTCTAGCATTTTGCTGAGAATAGGGCTTCCAATTATCTCTGAGACTCTGAGAATTTGGGCTTTCAGAATCACGTGGAGTCAAATAGTAGCTAATGTCAAGTGTTTTTTTTACTATGACTAAGGAAAAATAGTGTAGCCTGACATCTTCTCAAATCATTGCCCAGTCTATTCTATTTAGGTTCCCTGACTCCTAGTTTCTGTGGCAAAGTAGATATTCTGTGGGTGGTAGATATTACTAACCCATTTATAACATTTACCAGAAAACAGTGGCCTCAATGTGATAGATGATAAAGTTCTGGAAAAGTTTAATTTCAGTGATAATACCCTGGAAATCAGGACAGGTGTTTACCACCTAACACGATTAGGTAAATGATAAAAAGAAAAAGTCTAAAACGTTACATCTTTTCTGTTCCAGATCACAGTTTAATAACTTACCCTTAGATGTAGCATACAGCCAATTGTTCCCTCTGGTAATCAACTTGAATATAATTCTCACATTTAAATATAGTACAGGATTGGTTCCAGTGGAACATATTACAATGTCTCTAAATAATGGGTTAATGAAAAGTCAATAGCCATTTACATAGCACATCTGGTGTTTGCAATCCCATTCCCCAGAGCTAGCTGCAATGAATATGTGTTTCCTACAGTGTAGTTCTAGCTGTGTGGCCTTTTGTTCATTTCATGCTGAGTCTCTGCTCTGTTATGACTGCTGAATGCTGTTACTTTGGTTTCTGCTGATATTAGACCAATTCTTTGAATAAATATAATTATATCTCAATACATTTATTTGTAGGTATTATGCGTTCCTGGAAGCCTCTACTGCCTGAATTGCTACTTTGTCTCTACTGGGGTGTTGCCAATTAAACACCTTCTATATAAATCAGTCATTTATGCTGGAAATATAGTAAACCTGTCAGTTGCATTTCAGTATGGTAAGATACGTTGAACGATAATTTTGTATTCTATGGCCAACTATGTTATTATGGCCTTTTATGTTATCATGATTTTCTATATCTCCATGTGTTCTACAATGTGATTCAGTGAATCTTCTGTTTTAAGATAAAAATGCAACATTAGTTTCCATCACTGCTGTAGAAATTGAGGGTTCATAATATGAATAATAGGATATGGTGATTTCCATTTCAGTTCAAATCTGGCACATAGGTCAGTAATGAGACTGACCATGAATTGTTACAGTGTAATAACTTATTGGTGTCTTACAAGAAATGAGACTGGTGGATTCAGTCCAGTGAGTGGCATCTGCATCTCAAACTGTTGGGTCTAACAGTAGATAGATTTATAAAGTAGTCACTGACTATAGAAACAGATTTTTTTTTTCATTCCACCTGAGGCCCTTCCTAGTCCATAGATTATCTTGAGTCTCCAGAGGTGTCCATTTAGACATACCACAAGACCACATGAATATGCTAAAAATCAACATCGACAACAGCGATATATTGAACGCATCTACACGAGACACTTAAGGTGGATTACCTAAATTTAAGGTGCCCTAGGGTACACATCTACACTTGTACATCCTTAATGAACTTTAAAAATGGTGAATTTAAGTTATTTATGCCTAAATTTGATACCTAAAAATGCAAGTATCAAATTTAGGTGCGAATAGTTAAAGTGAATGTGTAGAAATGCTAAAGTACATTAACATTGTGTGTGTAGACCAGGAGTGTCCATCCTTTTTGAATGTGGGGCTGGATCATGAACTTTTTATCCCCCAGTGGGCTGATGAGCCATATTCAAAGACCTCACAGGAAGTGGAACCACATCACTCCCCCTCTCAAAACGAAAGTACAGCGTTTACTTTCCTTTCCCATCACAGTACCTTGGGCCTCAGAAAACAGCTTGGATGGCTGCATGGCAGCCCGTGGGCCGTATGTTGGACAAAACTGGTGTAGATTGACTTAGGAGTAACTTTAGTCTCAAGTCAGTCCACACACAGTATTAATATACTTTAAGGTCTGCACATATAGACGCCTTCCTAAACCCACCTGATGTTCATTAAGCTAATGCACATTAAATTTAGGTGTGCTTCATAGACATACATATTGTTGATTAGTTTTGCACAGTATAGTAGGCAATCCTGGATCTGAATTATAGATTGCTTTTGACTGGTATACTGATATATTATTATGGAAATGGAAGACAATGTAAATATGTTTTCTATTCAGCCTAACATTATATTCTTGTGCTGTTGCTGTCTCTGCCTGTGAAACCTTCCAAGTAAATTAACAGTATTCCTGTGCATGATGCAAGATACCTTTTCGGTACCTTTTAAGTATCTTTAATCCCATCATAGGATGACTAAATTTCATGGGGAAACTGTGTCCCTTCCATTTCCTTTTTTATGGGGAAGGAATCCATCCTAGCCCACCTGTAAATAATCATCAGACTAGGTGGCTGATATAAAGATAATGAGCTAAAAGAACAGGACCAAGTTGCACTGATCAGATAGACTTCTTTTTAGGAAAGAAGTTTTCTGGAGAAAGTGCTGAGAAGGAGACTGCTTAGATGACTGTAGAAGTCCCTGCCACTGAGGACTGTATCCTGATTGGGGTTGAGACAGACGTGTCAGAAGGACTCTTGAGAAATAAGAGCTTCAGGGAAGGACACAAAGATGAGTTTCTGAATGCAAAGGCTCTAGATTTTAGCTAGAACTAATACATTTAGTGTTTCAGTGTGCTGTTATAAAGCATGAATGAAGCCCTTTCTTCTGTATGTGTTGAATGTTCTATTAATAAATAAGATCCTCAAAAAGGAATTCTCCTTACATGGCAATGTACTATATTGATTATTTTACTAGTTTTCCAGGATGTCCTTAAACCTACCTGTCCAAACCACTGATGTGGTACAAACTTATGAAGTTAAGGGTATGTCCCAGGAAACAGACAAATCTAAAATACATTTGTGAATAAAGTAATGTTATTTTTGTCAAGTTTTTTGACAATGTAATCATAATTTTTTATTTTATTTTTTTGGAGGCTGATCTCCTGAGCTGCATTTAAGATGTGCTTTGTGAAACTGTTTGAAGGTGTCTGTGAGAGTTGTCTTGTTAATTGGCTTTTTATGTCATTCTGATGCGCTAAAGTAAGGGATCCCAAAATAAAGCAGACTATCTGGATCACTCCACTTTACGTGGGATCCCATGTCCTGAAGGAACATTTGCTGAGAGTTGTTGGGATCACTGTTGTCCCTGGTGTTGGAGCTGAGACAGTAGGGAAGCAATATAGCAGCAAATAAAGAAGTGCTTTGTCACCCAGCAGTTCTCTAATTGCAGGGAAGAGGCTGTAGAGTGTATATACCACTTTTCTTAACTTGGCTCCTCAGATGCCCTTTTTAATTGTTACAGAGTGAAAGGATGATTTGCCTGCCTAATCTAGACTGCTGGTGCACTTCCTCCTCTGACTGGAATACCTACTGTATTGCTTGTACATAAGCACAATAGGCCAGGTTTTTTAGGAGTATTTAGGCACTAAAAAACCTTAAAAATATATAGCCTTGCAGGCTCACTAGAATCTGAACTTTTATCAAAAATATTTCTAGTGAGCTTTCATTAAAAATAAAAAAAGGTTTTTGTTGTAACAATGTCTCAAGAAAGTTTGCAACATAACCCTCAAGCGTAACTAATGTAGTTAGGGCTGCCTGAACAGGTAGGCAGTCTTGGGGCTTTGAAGGCTATAAAGTGCATGTCAAATCTCCCCTGCATTAATATGAATATACACTCTTCTGGGAGGTCCACAGCAACACAAGATTCCCTGCAGCAGAGCAAGAGCTACATTAAATTCAGTCTATACACCCAGATAGACATGTCCTGGCTGTAAATAATAAGGATGCCTGCCACTGCTTTGACTCTCCAAGAGGTAGACTGAAGGGAATATAGTCTTCTGCCATTACTTCTCCTTCTCTGGGACCAGAGAGAACCCTACTGCATCAACCAACACTTCAAATTGGAGATGGAGCCATGGCCCAGGTGAAGAACCAGAATAATTAGATTCCTGTAATATCTTAATCCACTTCTGAGAATGATCCACATAATATCTATCTGAGAGGACTGCAAACCATGTTCCCCTCACTTCTTTGGTGCTACAAAAAAAAAGTAGTTTATACTCTTTCTTAAATACATGTATGTAAACTTTAGATTCATACCCTTCTGAAAACTCAATATCCTGCCAGTGAAATACAGAAATTGTAGAGATACACACCCTGTCATTTAGATCTAGTATCTACACATAAGAATCAAGACAAACTATGTACAGAAAAATCCCTGTTATCCAGCATTCCACTAAGTCTACTAGCCATGATTTCTGGACAAATGCAGGGAAGGAGGGAAGCTTGCACACTTGCTGCTGCTGCCACCCACCACCCTGTGCTGCAGCTGCTCTGTGTGCAGCCGCTGCCACCCCCTCCATGTATGGCCGCTGTCCGCACCTCTCAGCACCCCCTATTCCCGACTTGTGCCAGATAACAGGGATTTTACTGTAAATCATTTGTAATTTTTACTGCATTCACTTGCCACTCAGCCATGCAACTCTGTTTATTCTTTTCTCCAACAAATTCCATTTACTTTTTCATTTTTTAGGAGCCCTTATTTTTCAGCTCTGTTTCTCTATTTCATTTGAAAATTCTTTCTGTGTTGCTTTGAATCTTCTCTCCATTCCAGAATTTCTCCTGACCATTTTTCTTCTTTAGTTCTATTGTATCTTTTTAAATTTTGCCCTTGAAAACTCTCCATTCTTCTTTTATAGTTTTTTAATCAGGGCTTAGAGCAGGCTTTGTCCCAGCAATATGCATCTTTTGAATTCTCTGTGAAATCTCCCTACAATCTGGCTTCCAACGTTATTATTACCAGAGTATTATTTGTTTTTCATTGGTGTACCACATTATATCATACACATTTTTTGTGTGAAAATGACTTCCAATCCAAACTAATTTCTGATTTTCATTTCATATTAGAGGTCAAATCTGAATATACATTTGAAACATATAGCTATTAATGGAAATTTATTAAAACACCTATACATTTCTCTTTACTTTGTTTTTCTACTTTTAATTTTCTCTCTACTCTGACTTTTTCCACTTTGCAAATTTGTCAGTTTTTCCCCATTTTCTTTTCTCCTTCTTTCCAACCCAATCAACTTTTAAAGAGGAAACACAGTAAAAAAGGGTGGCTTTATTTGTTGCATACATTTAATCCACCCTTTCTCCTTTATTTTAACAGATTAAGTCTTCAAGTTTTCAGGGCAACCACATATTTATACATGTTTCTATGCCCTTACTATAACATGTACTTTAATTTCATTTGCTACAATTTTTATGGCTCTTCTGCTCATGCCCCTTTATGTTCTGGTCTTTTTAAAACCATACAGGCGACATCTACACATGAAATTAATTTGACACAATAAACTGTGGTGCAGTTTGTGCCAGGATTTATTGCTCTGATGCACAGTGTTTACATGTTTGCTCAGGACCAAAACACACTGAGCTGGAGTACAGCAGCCCTGGCTGGCAGGGGGCCCTTGGATTCAGCCTGTCAGCCCAGGGCTGCTCCAACCAGGCTTAGTGTCCTGGCAGGCAGCCCCTGCACTATAGAACCCTCGTGTCCAAGCCCGCCCTGGGCAGAGACTACACATGCAATGGATTAAATAACTCTGCCAAAAGATAGTGCTTGTGCTGGATAGTACTATTCTACAGTGGAGTTAATTAGTTTACTCCAGCCTAATATTACCACACATATAGATACTGATGCTTTACTGAGGAGCTAATTAGTCAGCTCTTCAGTAAATGTCTTGTGTAGACATACTCACAGGGTGCATCCACACATGCAAGCACGTGTGCTTGCAGCAACTCAAATAGAAATGGTCAAATTTGAGTCGGGGCTTTTTGCCTTAGCGCACGTGCTCGTACATACGCTTTGTTGTGGAGCAAATTGTGCCACATGGGGCTCCTTCCAGATTTTCAGCCAGGGGAAGGTAGAGCCTGGGGCCAGCTCCTGTGCTGTCCACAGCAGTATAAAAAGCTGCCCTGGCAAGTAGCTCAGGGCTACTAGCTTTCAGGAGCTACTGGGGCCCAGCCAATTGGTACCTGGAACACTACCCCTTGTGTCAGCTGGACTGCTGAAGCAGCCCTGAGAGTTCTCTGCACCCTTTACCCACTGCAGCAGTTTGGCAGTGGGGGCTGTTGCCTGACTGTGACCTGGTGTGCACCTGCCAGACTCAGATGGGGACTGCACAACCAGTAAAGGCAGCTGTCCCTCTGGGCCAGCTGCCAGTGGACTGTGGTTGCAGGGTTGGTACTACTGCCATTTGTGCCTTCTGCCCAGCTATCTGGGCAGCTATCACCCAGAAGATGTTCTAGGTGTGGTGGCCTGCTTTGAACTGTCAAATCATGTCCTCCTGGCCCCATTTGGCCAGGAGGTCAGCCACAGCCAGATGGGTCCAAGCTGCCAGCTCTGAGCAGGCAGGGTCCTGCCAGTCGCCTCCCTAGCAAGAATTCTGGTGTTCCCTAGTGGAAAACTGAATAATCCCTGATAAAAAAAAATTCTAAAATCACTCTGTAAAATACCCCCAAATCCATGTACCTCCACAAGTAAAACAAAAGACCACTATAAAGAGAGAGAAACAGTGAGAGAGAGACAGTGATCAGTTGGGCAATGTTTTATTGATACATCTACAGTGTTAAAGCAGGTCTCTTATCATAATAAGAAAGTGAACCTTAAATATAGGTTCCATGAATTCATGAATACATAATATGCTGCTTCCCCCACAGGGTGATGGCCCCCACACAAGGGGTTGGTCCCCCACACAAGGGCTATGGCCCTCCAACATGGGTTTTCAGCCCCTACACAAGGGGATGAGCCTTCACAGAAGGGGTTCAGCCTCCCAACAGAGGGTTCAGCCCCTACACAAGGGCTACACCCCCAACTGGAGGTTCAGCACCCAAACAGGGGTTTTGTCCCCCAACAGGGCGTTTGGCTCTCTCACAAGGGGTATGCACCCCACTTCATCAGCAACTTGGATGAGGGGGTGGAAAGCACCCTGTTCAAGTTTGCTGACGACACAAAGTTGTGGGGGGATGTGGGCACATTAGAAGGGAGTGG
>JAGPOW010003316.1:57019152-57040154 GCA_030014935.1 Caiman crocodilus | reverse complement strand
CTGGGGTCCTGTGACCCCAGCACTCGTTCCTGCCATTGGCAGGGGGTCAGACTAGATGGCCTGCTCTAGGCCCCTTCTGACCCTAGATACTATGATACATGTTTCAACACCAGGGCAAGGGCCAACCACAGAGATGTTCTGGCAGCCAGATTGTCTCTATGGAGGACCCAGCCTCCGGTTGCCTCAGGCCATGGTCAGGGACTGTGCCCTGTCCCACTTCTTTATACTTCATTTTTTTTTACACCCCTGTATACCCAGGGTTCTAATTTTCTCCCCGTGCTGCAACTTTGCAGTGCCAGGAACATTTCTTTGTTCTCACACGTGCCTGCTGCCCTGCCTCAGAGCGGTTTGAGGTGGGGAAGAGGCATGTGCTTGCTCGTGTGGATGTGCCCACAGTGCCTAAAATTCAACACCATACTTCTATGCGGCCTACTTAATTTTGAATACAGAAGAACAATTATCTTGAAGCTTTTATGTCAAATTTTTCATCAGAATCAACTCATTTGTCTTTCTTCAATAATACTCTACTTTTGGGCCCTGATCAGTTTTATACTAACTCAATCATTACCCTATTGATTTCTGTTCTGAAGTGCTAGTGCTAAGCAATTCTATACTTGGGTATTTCTACTTCCTTCAACCACTTAAAAGTTAGCTTTTTAAATTCAATTTTACTGGTTTGGTCATTTTTTTCCAGCTTGCAAAGATTGCACTACAGTCTTTATAATGTCTTCTAGCTTAATATTGTCCATCAGTATAACTCATCATCACTAATTCCTTAGGGCTTCATTGAATACTAGGGGCATGCTGAGACTATGCATATAGCCACGAAGGACTGTTTGGTCTCCCACAATCAAAAGGATCTGTTAATTATCACTTTCACTAACTTTTTTTTTAAAACCAGATTAATAGCCATATTATTTTACCCAAGTCACATTTCTCTTTCATAATAGAACTGATAGAAAGAATGTTTCAGGTTTGGTGAGTTAAGGACATGTGCAGAACAAATAAATCATGTTTTAAATAAAGGACAGAGGGGTTCTGAGTTTACCTAATTGAAGCAAAAGGACTTCAAGCAGACAAAGTTCAAATAAAAATAGGCAAAAGAGCTGTTCATTGTCAGTATGGCTCTTAGTTTCCCTGACTTTGAGGGTCCAATACAAGGCTCATCCTTCTAAGAAAAAACAAAAAAAATGTTGTTATTTATTCTTGTCGAACTCAAATGTTTTCCTCTTGTGGTAATTCATGCAGTGAAGCCACAGTACTATATTAGTTTATGTGCTCAGCAACAGATTGTTAAACTTACTCTCCCCACTACCACATAGGCACTAATGGGAAACTGATAAGAAACATAACCTTATTAAGCCCCTGTGGGGAATTATTTAATATAGTAATGAGTGTGTTATATCGGTGAAGATCCTGCAGCTATTTGATGCTTTTAGGAGAAATTTAAAGTAGTTAAAGGTCTTATTTTTAATGCTTTGGGTGTATCTACATGTGCCATTAACACGACATTATAAACTCCAGCACAATATGTGTCAGAGTTAACTACTCCTGGGCATAACATTTACAAGTGCACCCAGGACCACCCTCCCTGGCCGGGCAGCCAGCTTGGAGGATCAGCCCTAGGTTCCAGGCAGCAGCTCGAGTAGCGTCAAGGCTCTCTGGGGCATGAGAAAGCCCAAAGACTGGAGCCGTGTGGCTAGGCAGGTAGCAGAGGTCTGGCTGACTGGGCTATCAGGTGCAGTGTATACCTGGTATGGGGTTTACATATGAATTTAAATGCAGTTAAATTCTGCACATAAATTTTGCAGCACTATCTTACAGCAGTGAAAATTAGTTTGCTGCAATCTAATAGCACCACACATGTAGACTGTGCTGCTTTATACCACAGCAAATTAGTGCACTGCATAGTTAAGTGCACATGTATGTACTATTACTCATCTATAGCAATAAAAATTCATTACATAAAAAACAAATATATGCTGTTTAGAATTATAATACAGTCAATGTCACTGTACCGATCAGCAGGCTCTTCTGTCCCCTATGCGTTCATATGTTTGAATTCCCCACTACTTGCGTGGTGAGCTTAATCGGAAAATGTACATAGAGGCAACCACAGAGGATTGGGATTCTTATATCCTGGTGCCAGTTTAGGTACTGGTTAACTGTGCATTCTTTTGGCAAATCATTTGAAATTAGTATGTCTCTATTCCCATTTCTAAATGTTGATCCATTGTCATACCTGTACTTGTCAAGTGTTCTGAGCCTTAATGAACTGTTAGTAAGCCAGCTTCCAATCCTTCTATATAAGGAATTACCTAAGGTTGTTCTGGAATCTAGGTACATGAGAAACTGCCTCTCTGCTCATGTTACTGCCACTGAAATTCTCAGAGGCTGTCAAGTTGGAGATCCCTCAATATAAATGACAGGTTCTTGCTATCAGGTCATTCTCTGTGAGGAGTCCTATATTTTGATACTTTCTTGGTTTGGCAGAGATCAGTCTTGATAACTGCTTAAGCATTCTGCGAAGCCCAGCTTTTTTTTTGTCCGGTGCCACACTGGAAATTAAGTAGGGGCATGATAGCAGCTTTCAGATATTTGAAAGGTTGCTATAAAGATGAAGGAGAAATGTTGTTCTTTTTTGCTGAAAAAGGCAGGATGTATGACAGTGGGTTCAAGCTACAGTAAGACAGGCTTAGATCAAATCTCAGGACAAAATTACCCATTGTTAGACCAGTAGGACAATGGAATAAACTGCCTTGGGAAGTTGTTGAGTTTCTCATTGGAAGTTTTCAAGAAGATGCTGGGTAGGCATTAATCGTGAATGATTTAGAAAGAATAAATCTTGCATTTGGCCAGGGGATTGGATTTTTGACTTCTAACCCTTTGCTTCTGTAGCTATCAAGAAAGAAACATGCAGAGGGCTGTATTGACTACAGTGGGGCAGTCATTTTAATTTTAGGGTTTTAATTCATTGGATAGATACACAGAATTCTGCATGTTAATACATATAAAGATATAAAAAATAAATCATACAAAATTGTACATGCAAACTGGTAAATCCGAAACTAAAAAAATGAGTTCATTCGATGGATTAAATGATTTCCTATATAAATGCATCCCCCCTGCCCTTCTCCCTCTGTCAAAATCTATTGCCAAAAGGAGTGGATTTATAGAACAGTGGAAGTTTTGATACTGGGAACAGAAAAGAATGGAATATCTTCTTGTGGAATGACCATTAGTATACCTTCAGGTTTTGAACTTTTAATGCTGAAATATGTAACAAAAGGTGTAGTGCAATGTCATCCTAAATATAATGATGAGCACTACATGTGCTGCATGTGGAAAAAAGGAGCAGCCCTGGAGCCATCACTCAAAGCTGGTCCTGCATGGGTGCTGCATGCAGCATACGCCCTCTACTGATTCCCCATGCTGTACACAGAGCCTGTGGCACTGGGTCCAGCTGACACACCAAATGAAGCTTGTGGACTCAATCTGAGACCCATGGGCTGGATCAGAGGGCTCCATGGGCGGGATTTGGTCCATGGGCTATGTTTGACATCCCTGTGTTAAACTGCCATGTATGGTGGTAAGATGTCAGGAGGTCCAGCAGATTTTTGGTAAAAACCTGCTAGGTTTCCATAAGCATTTCAATTTGATCTTGGTGAAACAGCAATTTTTTAACTGTCCAGTCTGTTTTACTTATGACGTGGTAATGAAAGCCTATGCCAAACTTTTTATGGTCCATCTAGAAGTAAACTTCCTCAAGAACTGCACCATCAAACCTTTAATATACCTGAGATACATAGATGACATCTTCATCATTTGGACCAAAACCCAGCAGTCTCTGATTGATTTCCACCAAAAATTCAGCAATCATCACCCCTCCATCACTTCAATACTTCATCCTTATCACTTCAATACTCTAACACCAGCATTTCCTTTTTGGATACCATGATCAATATCCAAGGTGATAAAATTCAAACCCCTATATATAAGAAACCCACAGATAAACATATATATCTACACAGAACCAGCAATCAACCCAAGTACACCAAGAAAGCTGTAATATATAGCCAAGCTCTCTGATATCACCAAATTTGCAGTGAGGAGAATATCTGTGACCACCACCTGACTAATCTCAAAAGGGCCTTCAGCCAACAAGGACACTTTTCCAGAGAAAGAAGATAACACTTTTGAAAGAGCCACCATGTGAAGATTTACTGTAGTATTAAAAGAAAAGCCCCACAAATCGCACACAATTAGTTATGACATATCACCTTTCCCTGAAACCTACATGAAAAATCCTCAAACAATTGCAGCCCATAATAGAAGAAGACCCAATTCTTAAAGAGATCTTTCCAGAACCATCCATCCTAGCTTTCAAACAAGCACTGAACCTTGCTAACCTCATCACTAGAAGCAAATTCCCTATGACACAAACCACATCAACAGCTGGATCCAGACCATGGCAGGACAAGAAATGCAAAACCTGCCAATATTTCTCCACCACCCCCTTTATAACTACACACCACAGCAGAAACATCACCATTCCTGGATCTTACAGCTGCACCTCCAGAAATGTTATATTTAATCCAGTACACCAAATGCCCTGAAGGAAAATATGTAGGAGAAACCAAACAACTGTTCACCAGAATGAAAGCATACTAAAAATCTATCAAAGACAATAGCACCCAACTATCTGTGAGGGCACATTTCTCACAGGACAAACATTCCCTCTCCAATTTCTCAGTTCTAATCATCAAAGGGAATTTACAAAACACAAGCCTACAAACTTCACTTCATAAATCTATTGGATATTAAAAATTCTGGACTCAATATAGACATTGGTTTTATGACAGATTACAACCCACCTGACATCTGATTCACCAGGTACCTGTCTGACAGCTTCTTTTCTACCTTGTACTCTGTCACTGAACCATCTCTCTTCAGCCTTTTCTCCCCTGCTCTCTTCCTCTCCCTCTCTCCTCTGCTTCACCTCTTTGCCTCACCTTTTGTCTTTCTAATTCTACCTATTTACATTTTCACTGACATCCTATCACACTTTTAACATCTTTCAATTCTTGGAGTCTCAGAACAGCAGAGACTCCCCATGCTTAAAGAAGGGTGACTGTGCCCAAAAGCTTGCCAAATGTTTTCCCCAAATACTCAGTTGATCTAATAAAATTTATCATATCTACTCAAAGACCCTTGCCTGCCTATGTCCAGCATGGCTACAACCAAAAGTCTAGCTTTAATCACATCCTGTTTTCTGAATGATCTACACTTATATTTCTTGTTCATTTTTTTGCATGCCTTTTCTTCCTAAGCTGCTATACCTTTGTTGACTATAGTTCATAATTTTTTCTATAGCTAAGATTATCTCAATTTTTGGTTATGCGTTACAGCAGTAACAACATAGCAAAAGTATTTCTAACTGCATTTCCCTTCGTAGAGGCTTAGGAGCTTTTGAGACCTCATGTTGCTAATCAAAAGGGTATTTTATTGAAAGGAGATTTGCTGCAGTTGGGAAATGCGTTATGCTTTCTGCTTAAAGATGATCCTAACAGTGAATCTTGGTATACACTTCTGCAAAAGTGTCAGGACACACTGCCTTTGCTCTCCCATTGAACAAAAATAATGAACAAAATTATTTTGCGAACTAAGATTTTTACATAACTCTGGAATCCTTGAAGACCTATTGATGTGCTGTAGCCTGCATTGCCTGGCTTATGACACACTTCTCATAAATGAAGAGATCACAGTCAACATTAAAAACAGTTGATGCAGACTGTGCAAGAGATGTATCTTTCTATCATGCCTCTTTCCCCTCTGATAGACTCCTGTTATGTAGAAAACTCTGTAATGAAACAAAGAAGTTATCATTTGAGTGAATTTTCTCCTAGCATATTTTTATCTGTTATCTCAAGGGGAAAGGGGCACATCTAGTATTGCATAAAGGAATCATTACCAATCAGTACATTTCATGAAATGCTTCAATGTCACGTTGTATATCTTCCATGCCAAAAAATCTGAAACAGGAATACATCTGAGGTTTCAAAAATTCAGAATCAGAAAGTCTGGCATTAAGGCTGAAAGCTCAAAGCTCAGCCTTAACTCTGCCTCCCATGTGTTCATGCCTCAACAGATGGTCTTTTTTAAAGACACTAAAAATCATAGAATTGACTAAAATATACATAACAATCTCTCCCATCTAATACTCCTTTTCCCCTGGCTTCTCCACCAAGAAAATATTTTTTCCATTTAAATTATGGAACTAGAGAACTATTTGGGGTAGAAGAAAAGACTGGAGATTAGTAAATGTTTAAAGGTATTGATAAAAGAAGAAAAATGGTAGAAAAGTAAAAGACAGGCAAAAAAATGAAGCAAAACAAATAGAATAAAAATACAACAAACAAAAAGTAAGCGTGCCTTTAAACTTAGATCATGTTTTATTTCATGTTCAGTACTGTTTATAGCCTGTATCTGACAGAACAGAGGGAGTCCAATTTTAGCTCATGAGACTTTTGTGGTAGTGAAAATGAGATTTTGGAGTTAATTACATCCAGCCTTAGTGAGTGGAAGAATATTTGTGAGCCAGGAATGAAAGTTGGGTCTGATCCAAGAAAAATAATTATTTACCATGCAGATCAACAATCTGTCCAAAAGACAGAGGCACTGTCTTTCTGTTAAGAACTAGATACAAACAGTGAAGGACATTTCTGTGCTGTAGCAGATGCCTGCTAATTAGTTGTTTTTTTGTGTGTTTCTTTAGGGAACATCATTCCCACCTCTTTGCCTTTGCCTCTCACATTTATATTGCCTTAATTTATGATATTTACTTCCTGAGTTTAACTTTCACATCTCAGTTTTGAAGAGGTCCACTTAATCCATCCGCTCAGAAAAGCTACAGCAGTGGAAAGACTTGTTATAGTGAAGTCTCTGCCCCACTCTGATTCTAGTGATTATACCCCTAACAGAAAAAAAATATGGATGTTCACATTATATCTCTTGTTAAAGAAAAGACTAGTTAAACTGGAACCGGTATATGGAAAGAGCACTAAATTGGCTAAGAGAATGAAGATCTTATCTTATTAAAAATTAAAGGAGCTTGGCTTGTTTAGCTTAGCACACTTAAGATTGAGAGATGATGTGGTTAACTTTTGTAAATAGGTTCACAGAATCAATATTAGGGAAGGATAAGAACTATTTAGGTGAAATAACAGGGCTCCAAACTGGTTATGAACAAATTTAGATTAGAAATTGGAAGAAAATAGGAATACTTTATTGACTTCTGGTGGAGAAGGTTTTAGTTTAGTTTTTGTTGCCTGAATGTACGGAGAAAACAATAATATTAAATAGTGTCTTAGATTTCCAATGATTGCCATTTTTTAGGGTCTTTCCACAAAATTTACTGTGGAATCCCCAGTCACATAATCTTAATGATGGGCTAACATCAATATCTGTTTGTGACCAGGAATGTTCCCATTGTTGATTTACAATGTCATGTTCTCCTGAAGATTAAGACATTCCTATGATTGAAAGTGTGTGCTGGTGTTATTGCCAGCACTCACAGGGGTGTGGCCTGGCTCCTGGGTTGCCAAAATGTGGGTTAACTCCTGCATAAATGGCATGGGTCTTTTGGGCACAACTAGACCAATGATTGAAGTCAGTCACAGCCATTCACTGTGCCCACAAGATGTTGAGCTTTATGTGGCACTGCTGCACTACATGGAAGCGGACTCATGCACTCATCTCACCTGAGATGGGTGAAATGCTCATAAATGTGAGCATTTGAGCATCATCCTCAGGCAAACTACCTCCACACATTGGCATGGCCCCACAGTGCCACAGATTTGTGCACCTTCTTTTGGGTCCATTTGGGGCCTTGGGTGGTTTGGACGTGTGTGTGCATGTGGGTGGGTCTAGGGCTCAAAGGGGAAGATTGGTGGATATGATTACTATGCCAGCTCTTGGGGCTCCTGTGTGGCTGGCCCTGTGTTGCTGGCCCTGTACAGTTGCCAGCAGCACTCTGGACAGGGGCATAGCCAGGGACTGGGAGCTGTTCAGCCGAGGCTCTTCACCACAGCACTGCAAAGAGACACTGCTGGGGGTGAGCAGCAGCAGGCAGCAGCCCTGGGAGGAATCTCAGGACTGTACAGGGAGTGCAGCAAGCTGCAGCCCTTTGCAACACTCACTTTTGGTCAAGCAGCAGCTCTGGCTAAGGGACAGGACTGGCAGAGGGACAGCCTGAGTTCTGGCAGCCTGAGTCCTGACCAGGGGGGGCACATGGGGCCTGCTGGGCTGCTGCACACAGCAACAGGCTCCTGGCCTGTATGCCCCATGACACAAAATGGATTCAGGCTTTTATAGCCTGTAGCTAGTGGCTGCTACAAAGCCCCAGGGCTGGGGGAAGAGAGCTAGGAACTGGGGGCTGGGCTCAGGCTGGCCCCTTAGTAGTTGGGTAGACCTAGCACTACAGTTAGTGCTGAGTTGTATCTATATGTGTATTAATGTGCTTTAACTAATCACACCTGCATTTGCAGGTATCAAATTTAGGCACGATTACCTTAAATTCACCATTTTTAATGCACATGAAGGGTATATACATGTAGATGTGTTCCCTTAATGTGCATTAAATTAGGCTAATGTGTATTAACATGTCTCATGAAGATATGCCTTTTGGTTTGGGGTCATGTAGCTGTGGTGTGGGAAGGTTTGGAATAAATGATCTTTAGGAAACTCTAGATGAATCACAGCCTGCAAATGCAGCCTCCTGCAAATGCAGGAGTGGTGACTCAGTGCTTTGAGGATAAGGAAGGGAAGGGGCTTCTGGTTCTATGTGACCATTGAAAATTTTGACTTTTCATCTGGAACACTCCACTGTACCCCCCCATAACCCCACATACACATACTCGCATGAGCACACACACAGCCACACACACACACTTTGGGGGCACCCAGACCAAAATCTTTCTGCTTTTCAGGTGCTTGGTTTTTCAATGCAAAGCCTAATATTTTGGAAGGAAGATACCACTCTATGAAAAACAAGTTTGGCAGAATATATGACCAGCTGTAGAAAATACCCATTATTATTAATTTACAAGGCATGACTGTCTGTTTTGTGTTTTCCTTCCTTTTCTTCATCTCTTTCCTTTCCTTCTGTATATCAGCTATCCAAGGATTTTTGTTTTCTTCACCATACAATATAAATGACTAGTCATCAAATATAAATATTGGAATGTACACTAATTTTCTTGGTTATATATAAAATATAAAAAGACACAACAAGTTTGGCAAAACTAGTTAAAATAGTCAAAAGATATTGTTTCATTAGTCCTGTAGTCATTATAATTAAATGAATATCCCTTATTCAGTCATAAAACAAAATCTAGCCTCCTTGAGCATCTTGACAGTGCCTCCAATACATTGCCAACTGTAATTTCTACACCTGAGTTAGTATTACCATGTCTGAGTTCATGTTTTTAGCTAAAGATAAGAAGTGTCTTCAGGGATGTGAAACAGATGAGAGATATTACCAGGAATGGCTAACAGACAGCAACATTGCAGGAAAAAGGATAGCTTGAATAGTGGAACAACAGGATAATTAAAAAGGAGAGAAAATCATTAACACCTATGGAATTAAGAGACATTATCAGGAATCAAGGTGATTATAATGAGAAGTCAGTTGACACCCTCAGTGCTGCCTGAATAGAAATGACAGTGCCCCCACTCCCAGGGAACCATATCTAGGAAATACAGAATGATGATCAGTTTCTTCCTTCATTGCTTTCATGAAGCATTTTCTAATGTTCATTGATACTAGTATGCTAATCTATATGATTTCTCTTGGATTTTCAGATACCCTATAGAATAGTTATTAGTGTTCTATAATGGCACATCTACTTTGCTGTACCAAACTGGTTAATACTCTGCTGCTATTAAAATAGACTGATGTGTGTCTGCCCATGCAGGGAGAGAGAAGCATCTCTGCCAGACTACTTTTGAATATGGTTCCCCCCTGCAGCTGTTATGGCACAGCTTTGGTCCATAACAGCATAGCTCCATAGATAAAATGGAGATAACATCATCATAATTCAGTTTGGAATCTGGCTCATGTGAAAGAAGAGTCTATTCTCTAACTTTCAAACACAATTAGGATCTAAATACTGAGAACATTTGTTTTGGGAAAAATATGTTTTCATTAGTATCAGGGAAAAGCACCTTTGTGACTACTATTTATAGAGTTAAAGGGGTTGCACTAATCAGGAATTGCAAATAAAATGCTTAAAGAAAAAACCTCTAGGCTTTTGAAAAGGGGTCATTCTGAGAGTGGTTTTCTCCCCAACCCACTAAGAAATGCTTGCTGCTCATAAGAATGCCTTTATAATAGATAATATCAAAATTCAAAATATTCCTGTAGTGATTATTGTCACAGATATTAAGATCCTCAATCTACCTCTTACTCACACCTGGAATCTAGTTTTGATCTCTTTTTCCATTTTTTTGTAACAAGTCTAATTACAAATGCAATGGTTCTGAGTAACAATCCAAGACAATAGATTGACTTTTTCATTATTCTTCCTTTCTCTTTTTATAAAAATTCCTATTAACAGGAAATGTCACATTCCTTATCTAGGCCTCAGAAGTATTTTGGAAGAGCTGCCTGTAATATAAAAACATGATGTAGAACTACTGGAAAAATAAAATGATTATACACAAAGACATAATAAATCAAAAGTCTTTGATTACTTGAATCCCTTGTGTCTTTTTCACACATTGCAGGCTCTGCATTATTCATCAAGAAGCTAGCCATCTTATGGGGCTGCTTGCATAATAACACTTTTAATTATCACTTTATTAGTTTAACTAAACACTGATATTTCTGTATGTCCAAAATGATACTTCAATACTTAATAACTTAGAGGACTGCTAGAATCTTCTTCCATATCAGAACTTTACACTAATCAAGAAGGGGGAGGGGGAGGGGAGAGGGAGATTTTAAAGGAGGCTAAACTGCAAACTCCTAAAGAAGTCTGAAAAAAAAAAATGATAGCACGAAGCATAGGACCTGGTCATACACCATTGAGATAAATGGCAAAACTTGCAGTGATTTCAGTGATGAAGGTAGAAGCATTGTAAAGAAGTTGAAGCATTGTAAAAAATGTTGTATATGTGACTGCATATTTTATAACCTTGAAAGAACAATTACAAATAGAAATCTCTCTCATCCTCAGATTCCTTGTTTCTCTACCAGACTATTCCAGTTCTGCCCATTCTGTGGTTAAATAGCTAAAAAGTATCCAACAAACTGGCTCCTCCAATACTTCTTCCACCCATCATCCAAGGAACAATTTACTGTTTCATCTATCACAGTTAAAACTGTCCAAAGAAGCAGAAAACAGAATATAGAGTATAGACTGCATGCAGCAAAGAACAGCAAGGATCAGGAGTTGCCAGGTTTTTAGAGGGCAGATCTCCTTGCCTCCTCCCACCAGGGAACCTGGCAAGTGCTGTCCTGGCAGCTGTTGTTCCGGCATCAAGACTAAGGCTGTCTTAGTCCCCACACCAAACCCCATCCTCAATCAGATGATTGTTCACATTGACATGGGCATGCTACATGTTCAATTTATGGTACAATACAAAAAAGCCACAAAGACATTCCACATTTTGTGTGGAAAAACTTTGTGGCTGGTTTGTCACTTTATGGCACCTGTGACAGGGGGCTTCCTCGGGGCCGCCTGCTCCATGGCCTGCCCACCTGTTCTTGGGCCGACAACCCACCTACTCACCTGCCAGTTCTTTGATGTTAATTAATTAATTAGCAGGAGGCTGCACTTATACCACCCCCTCCACTAGGGCACTATCTGCAGCTCCTTTCCTCCCAATACCGCAGCCCAAGCCTCGCAGATGTCAACTCGGTCTTCCCTATCTCGGCCCCTTCCTGTTCTCTCTGGGCCTTCTCGAGTGTTGCTAACACCCTCTCCTGGGGCTTCCTGTGCTCCACTTGGGACTCCTACTAATGCTGCCCCCTTTCTGGGCTCACAGTGCCCACACTGGGACTGGCAATATTATCACCCCCTTTCTGGGGCTTGCCACACCCACACTGGGGCTCCTCAATGATGCCCCCTTCTTGGGGCTCGCTGTGCCCAACTTGGGCCTCTCAATAAGATGGCCCCCTTTCTGGGCTTGTCGTGCCCACACTGCTCTCCTAATCACACGATTCTCCTAATCTCTGCCCTTGGGCTCCTTAAAATGCTGCCCCCTGTCTGGGGCTCACTGTGTCCAACTTGGGCTTCCAAATAAGTCCAAATAAGTCCAAATAAGTCCAAATAAGTCCAAACTTGGGCTTCTCAATAAAATGGCCCCCTTTCTGGGGCTTTCTGTGCCCATACTTCGGCTTCTCAAAGTTACTCCCTTCCTGGGGCTCTCCACGTGCACAGCTGGGCTTCCCAATGTGGCCCCCTTCCTGGGGCTTGCTGTGCCCAACTTGGGCCTCTCGAAGTTGCCCCCTTCCTGGGGCACCCGGTGCCCATGCTGGGGTCCCCACTCTGCCAGGGATGCCCCTGAGGACACTGTGCCTTCACTGGCACCAGGGCCCCACACCCCTGTGGGCCCCTATGAGGCCTCCTCCAACCCCTAATAGCCTTACCCAAACCACCGGTCTAATACATAACAATGCCAATGCAAAACACAAGCCCCTAGGCTTTAACACAAACTGGAGCTGCCTGGCTATAACTCAACATCCCCACTCAAACCTCCAGAGCTGCCATAAGCTGTACTTGCGATTCTCGCATCCTAACTCCAGGGGCTCCTGTCCCTCTGGCTGTTGGCAGGGAACTGCCAGCCTGGCCTCAGCTTCTGAGCTTTATAAGGGCCAAGCCCTTCCCCTCCTGGCCAGCTGGCTCTCATTAGTTGCCCCAGCAACCCACAGCTGTACTGCCTAATTACTGCTAGGGCAGAGGGTTTTCCTCCTCTCCAGGCACAGGGCACTGAGGTGCCCTGTGACAGCACCATATATCAACTGAACATGTAGCACTATTATTCTTTGTGGTGAGATTAACACATTCATTACATTTTATCAAAAAAGTGCATGTTAGCTAAATGGTGCTCCTCCTCCTAAAGCAGGAAATTGGGTAATATCCAAACTGCGACTACAGCACTACACTAGCAGGTCAGGGATGCAGTTTCAAATACTCCAGGTATGGCAGCAGACTTAGAAACCAGGTGTACAAATTCTTGGGCAAGTGGCCTAACCATACAGCTGTCACCTCTTTGTCTTTTTCTCTGATTCTGCCACATACTTTTTACCATGCAGGCACATCCCCATAATTTTCCAACTCCAAAGTGTCCACGACGGCTTTAATGCTGCTAGGTGGTTGCGTTTGGGTTGTTAGCTCAATGCCTGGGTCTTCGCCTCAGCAGGTGGGTGTTTAAAGATAGAGTGGAATTAAGTAGGCATTGACACGTATTGGTTGCAGGGAGATTTTACTTATGCCGCTCAGAAGCACAATGTAGGCAGGAGACTTGCTTTAGTTACAGATAAGCGTGCGGGTTCGATTACATTTGACAATGTGTGATGAACAAGGCACCAATGGAAACGAGCTAGCAGGTTCATAGACACGCCAGGGCATTTGGTGGTGGGGAGTAATTGGTGGGTGATTAGTCTGCCAAGTTACTCTGTCCTATTGTTCAGAGTTCTCCGACTTGGGCAGAAGCTGCATAACTATTTATATGTGCAGCATGGCTTTGTTTGCATTAGAACCAATCATTTTAGGTCACACCATTAGGTTTGACTTTGAAACACCAATCATTTAACGTTTTCACTAGAGTTTTATGCCAGGTATTTATTGCAGGGATTTTCTTTTACTCTTGGCCAGTGATAAGCCACCAAGTGGAATGCTGATTGTCAGTAAGGCAGCAGCCTTTCTACTTCCAAACTTAGAAGCAGAGTTAAATTTCGCTTCCTGGCTGTGACGTAGGAGAGGTTTTAGGCCTTGTCTCTTGCTAGTGACATGGGCACTGTTTTACTGGGTTGTGACACAAAGCAGTCTCTGAACACAAGCTTACATGTCCACACAAGAGAAGTTGAACTTCTCCCTGTGTGGGAATGCCAAAAACATGCCATTTATGCAGGTAGAGAACTACATCTGGATGATAATGGGAAGAATTTCACCCTAAGTTGCTAACTTTTCTTTAAAACTCATTAGATTGACAGTCATGCCTTACCGGTGACTAAAAGTGGCTAAATGTAGTCATAATGGGACCTGATACAGCTCCCTTTCAAGGGTGTTTTATTAAATTCTAAAATAGTTTGAATTAAATTAAACAATAAGGGAGTTAATTACTGCAAAGCTTGTTGATTAATTATGAGACAATAGTTTTTAATACAATATTCAGCAGCTGACTCATCTAAGCACTTGTGCCTTACATAACACATGGTGCTGCAATTGAGACAACATATATATTATGTAGCACTGAATATTGTAAATAATACTAAGTTACATGAAGATGCCCAACATCAAACCCAATATTCGTTTTCTATTCACACATAATAGGACGCTGCATACACAATTCCTAACCCTGTCATTACTTATGAATTTCCTGGCTACTTTTTACATTAGTATTTCCCTTCTATCTCCAACATCCCATATAAATAAACATCTATGCAGGCTGAGAGTTTTCTCTTATCAAATTATAACAAAGCCTCTAACATTATTTCAATCTGTGCCATGCAAATTAGGCCTAGGAGCAAAGGAAAGGAACTTACCAGCATTATTCATCATTATGCTACTTCATCTGCATTAAAAACACACAATATTACACTTAAGGAACATTTTCCTGTAGCAAAGGCTGACAAAACCAATAAAGTTCAATGAAGGCTGACCCTTCCATCCTGCTGTGCTTGAAATTTCAGCCCAATGGTAGTGCTTTTTATTATTTAACATTTGTAAAGAGGTGTGCCTGGTTCTTTGATATAAAATAAAAAATCCCATACATATGTATGTAAGTGTTTGAAAAGGGAGGAGGTTATTTCCTTTTCATCTTCCCCTCTTAGGTTATGTAGTTCAGCCAAACAGTTTTGTTTTTTGTAAGAAGATTGTGTGACTGATAAGAGCACAATTCAAGACCCCTGATTAGCTGTGGGGTAGAATGCAGAAGCTCTAGATTCAGATTTTAACTCTGCCACCAGCTTTCTATATTATGCAGGAACTTCCATTAGTTTTCCAGATGTTAAATAGGGATTCCCACAGGCAACCTTTTATGCCTACTTGGACAGTAGGCCTTTTGTGGAAAGGAACTGTTACAGTACTTACTGTGCCTAACACAACACAGTACTCACCTTAGAGCTTCTGAAGCTTTGAGCACTAGATAATACAAATAAACAATAATAGAAATAAAACATACAATGCTAGTATATTATTTTTACTACCATGCATATTAAATTGAGTGCTACTATTACCAATAAACCTAAGGAGTTCTGCTTCCTTATCTGCCTACTTCTGGGGGGGAACAAAATTAAACAGATTGGAAATGAGGGAGGAGATGTGGTATGTATATTAGGCTTTGCTTCTCTTTTTGAAGTGATGCATATTTTACTGTGCCAATTTATTTTAAGACCATAATGACTCATTAAAAGATTGAGAGGTACATGTGTTATAGAATCTTAGCCTTTTAAAATGTACGTAAGTGCCACCATTCTTTTGTAAATCATACTATTTCTGGCATTAACTAATTGTCTTTTATAAAGAAGGGATCTATAAGCCTAAAGAATTGACATTTTCATGAGCAATGTTTTGGAGATCAAAGATAAATTGTACATTATACATAGCCTAAATTCTCCGTGCGAATACATACAATATCATTTATATTATGAGACTGCTAATACCAGTACAGTATATGGTTGAGCAAGCCACCACTAAGGAATGAGAAAACCCAAGAAGCAGAGCTACTACAAGTTTAATACAAAAATATATTTAAATTTTATTCACACCTTTTGTTGAAACTATTACAAATCTGCAAAACAGGACATCTGAACCCTAGCACAAAAGCTAAAAAGTAGTCCAAGAATAAATACTAGTTTTTTTCTGCTTTCAGAATTAAAAATCTCATACGCAAAAACATACTCACTTAAAGGAAGAGTATTTCGGTTTCTATCTCTTTATTTTAAAACATAACAGGGCATTTAGATGTTTCCTTTTTCTTCCAACTGACTTTGTCATAAAAATCTGAATGATTCATACATAAATGAAGTGGAAATATTACATAGTTAAGATGACTTCAGTTCCTAAAGTTCAGGGCCCATTACAGATTAGGCACTAGTTAGAGTTTCAGTTAGATGTCCATAATATTAACTGTAAAAACCATCATAGATTCACATGGCTATAAAGTTCCCTCATTATTATAGTTTCATTAGAAGATGATTGTGAATTATACAGTATTTTCTGAAATTGAAATTACAGAACCTATACAAAACTTACAAACATTTATTTAAGTATATACACTGGGAGTTCAGACTGATATACATTACACTTAGAATGTTAACTGGATTTTGTAATGTTGGGGAGCTGAAATAACAACCATGAATTCTCTCATTTATATTCAGTAAATTTTTTTTTGGAAAAAATGTCATAAGGCATTTTACTGCAGCATATACATAGTAGCTATGTTTCTGGGACACCAGACACCTCCAAGTTCTATTTGGAGCAGACTGTGAACATATAGGCCAAAGTGACAATGGAACAATATCTTGGGCACTATGATCACTGTACAATAGCACCTATGATAATTTCCTGGACTTTTGTTACACTACCTTAAATGTATATGAATTACTTTCCTTCTCTTCCTTTTTTCTTGAAAATATATTTCATAATGTATGTCTAATATGTAGAGCTAAAAATCAATAAAAATATGTGAATGAAAAGGAAGGTTTATGAAGAATGTTTCAGAAGCTACTTCCAAGTATTGAGTGATAGGGGAGGTTCGATCAAATAAGAAAAAAGATTAGCAATTGTAAAAGACTAAAAAAGAAATAATTAGTATGAAAACTACAGGAAATTCTATGGGGAATAACACTATACTATATTACCTTCTCCTGATAACAGTGGGGAGTCCAATAAAATACTAAGCAAAAGAAAATGATGTATGCTGTAATTCGCTAAAAGAAAACTGTTAAATAGGACCAATAAATTGGGTATATTCTTGTTCTGCTATATGTAGGAAAGAAAAATATATACATAAATACAGAAAAGGGAGAAATCTAGCTTGGTAATAGAACCAATTGAAAGAATCTGGAGGTTTTGTCAGATCCTAAACTCAATGTGAATCAAGATTTTGACCCATTAAAAAAAGGAAAAGACTATTTATGTTTAATTAACATACACATTAGAGGCAAGACAAGTAAAATGATAACATCAATCTACTCAGAACTGTTTAGGCAGGGTTACCAACTATTCATAAATTTACAGACAGTCAGCAAAAACTCAGACTGAAAAAGCCTGCCCATGAACTCCATTAAAAAAAAAAAAAGAGCCATCCATAAACATTCTAAGTGGTCAGAACTGATTAAAGATTCCTGTTTGGAAATAAGCTTGGTGCAGTATTGAAGGATAGACAGAGCACGTCACCTGGCATCTAAGCAAGAGCACAGCACACTAAAGGTAACCTTTTCTCAGTGCTTTGTAGATCCCTCTGTTCGAGCTATTTACTGATACTCCTGCTTCTGAGTCTTGTTGACTGGCTATAATACTGCTGGGTGGCAAATAGATTTCTTTAAGGGCAGATGCCAGGACAGAGGGAGAAGGCCTGGGAGAGGTAATGTGGGAGGATAGGTTGAGGGATAGGGAAGTATAGTGCAGTTGTTCTGGTGAGTAGGGGGCTCCTGTGGGAGATGGTATGGTGTAAAACTTTTGCTATAGTCAAATAGAATTGTCAACCGAAGAAAAGCTTTTACAGCAAATTTTTTATTTATAACCATTTTTTTTTTACTATGAATGGTGTTATCCCCTACATTTGAACCCAGCTCTTCTAACTGACAGAAAGGCAGGGCCTGGCAGAACTGTTACATTTATTTTATGTAAAACAGGAAAAACCTGTATCAGTAAAAAAGTTTGTTAGTAAAAAATTTGCAGATTGTCAGTAAAAAAAATGTTTCTTGAATTGGCAACTCTGTTGTTAGTATTCGGATGAAATGCTGTGTCCAGTTTTGGGCACTAATTTAAGGAGATTGTAGAAAAATGAGAAAATTGAGAGACAAGTGATGAAGACATAAAGGAGCTGAAAAAAAGAAACATGAGGAAAAGTTGAAGGAACTAGATATAGTTTGAAGAAAAGGAGATTAAGTGAAGATGATGTAGAAGTTTTCAAATAATTAAAAAAGCTATCATAAGGAAGAAGAAGAAACATTGTTTCCCTTTCCCATAGAGGGCAGGGCAGGGCAGGGCAGGGCAGGGCAGGGCAGGGCAGGGCAGGGCAGGGCAGAGGCAATAGGTTTAAACCGTAGCAAAGCAGATTTAGACCATACCTCAGGACATACTTCTTAATAATAAACGCAGTAGAACAAATGAAAGTGTTGTCTAGTATGGGGTTTGCGCCCCTCTCACCTCCCAGACTATTGGGGCTTGCCCCTCCCCTCAACTCTCCTGCCATGACTTGGATGTTAAATGCACTTTAAGAGGGGTCTACAGTGGAGATCTTAGCACAGATGGGGCCTCCCAATAGACGGTGGTACTCACGGTCGTTCAATGCGGTGTTCTGTGGGGCTTCGCCTCCCCTATATCCTGTCCAAATGCCAGCCACTGGATGATGCGTTACAGATGTTTCCTGGCCTCATATGATGGCCTCAGACTGGTTCCCAGGGGTCTGGTCGCTCTCCCTCCCTTCTTGGGGAAGATCTTTTTTTTTTATAGAAAATATTCTTCTGAGTCAAGAGGAACTGCAGGGTTATCCCTCTTATTCCAGCCCCCTCCCAGATTCTCTGCTGTTTTCTCTCCCTTACCACTAGCAGGGAGCTCCCTTGCCTCCTGAGTGTAAGCTCCTGTTGGTGGCTGCAAGAGTGCCTTTGCTTGCCCTCCTTGCCTGCCTCCCCCTCTGCCTCCAGCAGAAGGCTTAAAGCCCTTTCGTGGGCTGCCTGCTGAAGCCTTGCAGGCTGAGTTGTCCCCTTCTTGTGCTGGAGCTTGCCTCAAAAACTGCCAGCTCATGCTCTCTCTCTCTGGCTCCCTTTCCCTCCCCACTCAGCAGGCATTTTTGAGTCCTCCCACAGTGGCCGATACGGCTGTTGGGATTGGCTCAGCTGTTCCCCTTATCAAAAACATCTGATGCCACAGCCGGTGTAATGCCAGTTCACACGGCTGCGGCTGCAAACGTGGCTCCTGCTCCCGCTGTTCTCCTGAAGGTATGTATGCCCCTCTGGGGGCTTGCTCTTGGGGTCTGGGGTCTGTGGGCTCTCCTCTCTCTCCCTCGAAAGCCTGTAGGGGCATCTCACCGCCACACCTTGGGAAATTGTGCAACCTTCATTTGATGTTTTCAAAGAAGAGGTTGGATAGAGATTTCTCTGGAGTGGTTTAGGAATAGCAAATCTTGTAACTGTGCAAGGGGTTGGACTAAACTAGGGGTTCTCAATCTTTTTCTTCCTAAGCCCTACCCCTACCCCAGCATGATATAAAAGCTCCCTCCCAGCCTGCTAGTGAAACCCATGCCCCGGCCCCAATTTAGCAGAACCAGCAGGGCATGAACAACCTGTGGGGCTTGGTTCCAGTTTGGCACTATGCAGAGATATGAGCACTGCAGAATAAAGTAAAGAATAAAAGGGAGGTTCCAGACAATGAGAAAGACCACTTCTCTCCTATTTTTTTCACTTACTTAGGGTGGAGGGCTGCAAAGGGAAGGGCTGGGCACTCTGGCAAGTGGCAGGAGGTGGCCTCATGGCTGGATAGCTAGGGGTGAGTGGCTGCAAGGGTCAGAACAAGACCACAGAGTTTTAGGGAGTGACTGACAACTTCCAGGTGCCCTGGGAAGCTGGTTCTAGGTAACAGGGGCAGAGTGAAAGCTCAGCTGCTGGTAGCCAGGGAGGCTGGGGCCAGTGCTGGGAGAAGGCAGACTGGCTGGGGCTGAGACCAGGGTTGGGGCTGGGGGCGTTATGCTGGGCCAGGGATGTTTTGAGGTAGCTTCAGCCCCTTCATCCATTGCTTTCTTGTCAGCCATATGGTTCATCTTGAGCCTGACAAAGGGGGAATGGGGCCACAATGAGATACATGAGAGAAGCCATGGGCAGCAAAGCTGTAGACACCAGGTGCAAGAAAAAAAAGAGCTTTGCATTGCCTTACAGTATTTGAAGACTGACTATGGGTTTCCGTGAATTTCTGAAAAAAGGTATTACAGAAATTAATTGGAAAATGTCAATAAAAGTGGAGTCCTCACTATGACTTACTAATTCAATAATAATACTTAAATCTGGAGGGGCCCAAACCTAAATGGAATTAGAATTATGTAAAGTTGTTTCAGAAAAGAGGTACTCACTCTTGATTTACCTGTGTTTCAAAAGCAGAGCAATGCTGAATGCCCCAAAGGAAATCCTACCCCTTTGAAATCAAGGGGAATTTCTCCTTTAACTCCAGTGAAAGCTCTTTCTAAATGCTTGCACTTTGTAAATAGACAAGTAACTTGAATATTTTCTAAACTGACCAGTATTACTGAAGAGAAATGTTAAGATTATGACAACAGCACACAAGGTTCCTTGGGTGAATTTGTTATCTTTTATTAGACCAACACAAATAGTTGGAGAATAGTTATTAAGCAAGCTTTTGGGTTCAAAAACCCTTTGTCAGGCTAAGGAAGCTTCAGCAGTTGGTGTATACTCTTCCTGGATGAAGTGAAAAGTAAAGAAGCCAGGGGCTGGGCAGGGAAGTCAGTTGCCAGGCAGATTATAATGTATCAAAAATCCAATGTCTATGTTTAGTCCATGATCTCTAGTATCCAGGAGGTTGATGAAATGGAGCTCATAG
>JAGPOW010003316.1:57006025-57019052 GCA_030014935.1 Caiman crocodilus | reverse complement strand
TGCAGCTGTAAGATCCAGGGATGCTGATGGCTCTGTTGTGGGGTGTAGTAATAGTGGGGGTGGTGGAGATGTGTGGGCAGGTTTTGCATTTCTTGTCCTTGCATGGTCTGGATCCTTTTGGCGTGTTCTGGGCTTGAGGAAGTTTGCTTCTGGTGATGAGGTTCGGTGCTTGTTTAAAGGCTAGGATGGGTGGGTCTGGGAAGATCTTTTTAAGAATAGGGTCTCTGTCTATTGTGGGTTGCAATTTTTTGAGGATTTTTCCGTACAGGTTCAAGGAAGGGGTGATACGTCATAACCAGCGGTGTGCCATTTGTGGGGGTTTTTCTTCTATACTGCTGCTGTTCTTCATGTGGTATCCAGGTGGCTCTTTCAAACATGCGATCTACCTCTCTGGAGGAGTGTCCTTGTTGCGTGAAAGCCTTTTTAAGATTGGTGAGGTGGCAATCCCGAGTGTTCTCTTTAGTACAAATGTGGTGGTATCTGAGGGCTTGGCTGTATATCACAGCTTTTTTGGTGTGTTTGGTGGATTTTTGATACATTATAATCTGCCTGGTAACTGACTCCCCAGCCCAGCCCCTGGCTTCTTTACTTTTCATTCCATCCAGGAAGAGCACACGCCAACTGCTGAAACTTCCTTAGCCTGATGAAGGGTTTTTGAACCTTAAAGCTTGCTTAATAACTATTCTCCAACTATTTGGGTTGGTCTAATAAAAGATGTCAAATTCACCCAAGGAACCTTTTCTGCCTATGTCCTTACACCAACATGACTACAGCCTAAGCCCCTGCAAGATTATGACAAGATTTTTTCTACAGCTGGTATAGTAGAAGAGTAAGTAGAGCAACTAAATGCTATTTAATTCTTAAATTTCAGAGAATTAAGAATGCTAAGCAGTTTCATTCACTCTATTTTTTTATACAGAAAGAGATCTGACTGGGTTGAATTTCTCTTATGCAAAAGATGAGAACCATACTCAGACCAGAAGGAAATTTAAGCATGAAGCTTACTAAATGATTAATGATGCATTTTGACAGGTAATTTAAAATCAGTTGGCTTCCCTAGCTGGTGCAATGAGGGATTCTGGATAATCCAGAATATATATATTATCTAGACTATAAATATATATTGTTTTCCTATGTCTAAGGTGGGAATAGTAACACTGATCTTTTTATAAAGAGCGCTTTGAAATCTGCAGGTGAGCAGCTTTATGCAAGAAGCATGATGCTGATGATAACAACAGCAATAATGATTGCAATAATGTTATAACAGCATAGAGAACAGCTCTACCAGTGGTCACACAAGTGAAAGGAAAACCTTATTTTCACCTATACTAAGTCCCCTTTACACCAAGTAGCAGTGTAAAGGAGTCTTAAAGTAGATAAAAATATAATTCCTACCCATTGTAATGACTCTGTACTCTATGGCCATGTCCATACGAATGCAGAAGTTTGTTTCCTGGGGAACAAGAAGCAGTGGCACACCTTGTGCTGCTGCTACTGGTCCCTGGGGAATGCCAGTGCCATGCCTTCTGGGGTGCAGCATGTTACCATGGGTAAGGTAGGGTAGGCTGGGTCCAGCAACTGTACTGGCCACAGCAGCCTTACCTGGGGTCCTGGGAGCCTCAGGTAGCTGCAGCCATGTAGCTCTTGTTAACTGTGTACCTTGGAATAAGTGCTTTGAATGAAATGATCAGAATTCAAAATCATTTTGACAACTTGAGATATGGTATAAAATCAGCAAAAGGAAGTCTAATAAAGGCAAGTACGAAGTAATACTCTTAAAAAGAAATATATTGTATATGTACAAAACAGGAAATAACTGGCCGGGCAGCAGCATGACAATAAAAGACCCAGGATAAAAGTAAACCACAAACTGAATATGAGTCAACAATGTAATGTTGCTACTGCAAAAAAAAGTGAAACTCATTCTGGAATTTATCAACAGGGGTGCCATACATAAGACAAAAGAGGTCGTTATTCCATTCTACTTAAAGTTATTTAGGTTTAAGCTGGAGTTCTCTGCCCAGTTCAGGGCACTACTCTTTAAAAGATGTAGGGAAACTTGAAAGAGTCTAGAAGATCATAAAAAGAATGATATGAGGTTAGAGAACTAACTTAGTGTCTGAGGAAAGGTTTAAGGATTTGGGTAATCCCAATCCAATGAATATACATCAATCAACCACTTGGGATTTGAGGATTTATTTACTTGGTGTTTGTATACGTGCCAAGGAACTTAGGAAAGGCTCCAACTGGCTTCAGGTTGGGCTCCCTCTAAAAGGCCCCAAATTCCTTCCCCAACTTATCAGTCTTAACCTCTTTCTCTTGTGCAGCGAGTTTAAGATAATGTTGGATCTATATTTTTATATACTTTCTATTTCATATTCATGTTTGGGGAAAAAAAGCTTGAGAATTTACTCAAGAAGTAAAAAATACCTGTTTAAAATATAGGATATCTATTCACTGTCTTGAAGTGTAGTCATCTTTGCACTGTAGGTGCCATGCACTGAACCATAAAGCTGAGATCATTTTAAAATTGTTCTTAAATCCCACTTGCACATTCCACATGCATGCGAACTCATAGCATGTCTGTATGCATCACTGACTGAGTTGACTTTCAGGTCATAGTTATGACTTTTGAAATGGGTGCATGTGGGAGAGTGTAGATTTCTTGGAAAATCATACTCTCATCTGAGTGCTCCCACTGTTCCAGACACCAACTAGTATTCTTTATTCATTAAACAATGAATGCTATAATTCACATACAGTTATTAGAGCCCTTTAAAATGATTTAAAATTGCTACCTCTGTCAAGTGGAACTTTCACAATATTGTGACAAAAAGCAAACCCACAAACAACTATGGACTTGATTCTTCAGTAGTATAAAAGCCTCTATATGCTGATCTGAGAAATACTATGTAAAGGCCATTTGTATCAAGAATGCATTTAGTAGCAGTGCTAGCATGGTAAAAAATTACACAGAGCCAGCCTTGTAACAGACATGGAAAGGCCTTAACCTAGTTTAAATGGCATAAAAGATCCCAAAATAAGGATAAATATGCTTGTTTTCTGTATTTTAGTCATGCAAATTTGCCTTTATTTCTTCCTTAAACTGAATACTTTCCCTTTGTCATTGCCAGCTCTAAGTTTTTCCTGGACCTGAGAAGACTCTGTATTGTTGACCACTGCATTATCTCAGGGCTTCTCTTGCATAACTTATTTATTTATTTTAGTTTAAAGCCATAGAAATACTTATCATATTTATTGAAATCCCAGATGACATTTTTCTCCCCATTCAACATGAGGAGAAAAGCTCCTTGTTTTGGATTTAAGTACAATGTTGGGGAGGGGAAGGGGGAGTGAGCAACTGCTGCTGCTCTGACTCTGGCCTTGATCTGGACTCAGGATCAGAATTGGAGGCACAATCACTGCTCTCTCCTCCATCTGCCCCCATGCCACCTCTTGCAGGCTCTGCCTCACCTTGACTGCCCCCTGCAGTCTCTTCATCCCTAGGAGCTTGCAGATAATCACAGCTCCAGCTGTATTCTGGTGCACATAGCACATGGTAGCTCTGGCTCTGGGCTGGCCATGTAGTGGCAGTGGTAGAGGCTGTGAGGGTAGGTGGGGGAAGAGGCTGGTGGGTGGGGCAGAAGTGGCAGAGGACAGGCAGAAGTGGGTAGACAACAAGGGGTGCAGGCACGGGGGGGGGGCAGGCTTGGAGGGGAGGTGACAGGGGGTGCTGGTACCACAAGAAGAGCACATGTTGAAGGCAGAAGGCAGGAGGCAGGGGGAGGCAGCAGGGGCTGTAGGCATCATGGAGGTGGGGGGCAGGTGCCAGGTCACACAGGTACTGGTGGGAACAAGTGGTGAAGGGGGAATGTGCTGGGGTCTGGCTACTTGCCACTCCTGCAGCTTGCTCCTCTCCCCCCATGACCCATTGCCTGCTTCCCTGTTGCTACTTTTTCTGCTGTAGCAGCAGGCTAGAGGGAGAGGAAAGGGGGATGAATTTAAGATGGCCCTCCAACAATGAGATTCTATACATGGAAATGGTAATAAATTTATACACTTTCTACATACAGAATCTCTTTATTGGGGGTTATCTTAAATTAAGAATAGTTTTGGATTTAGGTAAATGCAATAGCTTTCTATTGATCATGAAAAAGCAATCGATAGCTACAGTAGAAAAGAGCCAGACAACAAAGACATGCTTCAAATTTTTAAGATGGGGTTTTACAGTCATATTATCTAGTTACGATGGTTAGAAATACACAGTAAAACCTTTGATTGACTTAGTTTCTTTTACTTCACCAGCATGCTTCACACTTCCTAAATAGATTCTATAAGTATCTTTCATGGTTTTTTTTTAATTTGTGGACATTCTCCTGAAATCTATGATCTGGCACATGGGTCCTTACTATGGGCATTCTTACTGTGGGTATAGTTACACAGTAAGTTATAATGATAAGCAGAAGCTCCCTCAAACATGCTGTTATTACTTTTAATAGGCTACTTCCTGAATGGGAAGGAGCACAGCTGGGTTCATACCACATTGTGCACCATTAATAAGCACTACACCTTAGCAGTATTTCTCAGTGAGGCTGAGGGTGCTGTTGCTTTTGCAGTGCAGATTTCCCTATGTGTGCAGTGGTATTAAGACTACCTGCTCTGGTGGCTGATGACCAGGGATTGGGGTTTTCTGTTCACCATGGGAAAATATGGTAAAACCTGGAATGTCTCATTTTAAGGAGAAAAACCCAGATTTTATCCTTTAAAGGAGAAAAATGCAGGGAATGGTGGGTTTTCCTTTGCAGGCTAGCAGATTTCCAGCCTGCAAGGGACAGGGGGAGCAGGAGGAGAGTAGTCAGGCAGAGAGGGGGCAGCCTGGAGAGCAACTACTGCAGGGAAATCAGGTGGGGTAGGGGGAATTGAGGCCCCCAAGTGAAGGAGGGAGGGAGTTGGGCAGGGCTGGGATTGCTGCCCAGCCTGAGCAGTAAATGGGGCTTGGGGCCTAAGGCCAGAATGCATTGATGCAGTGCCTGGGCAGGGAGTGGGATGGGGCCATGGGTGGCTTGTCCAGGGTATGGGAGTGGGGGCTGGCTCCCCACCACTGCATGGTCTCTCAGGGGACGCATGGAGGGCATGTGCTCTGCACATGTGTGCGTGGGGTGTGTGTGGAGGTTGGCTGCTTACTGCAGGATCCCCAAGCCTGCTTCAGGCAGCCCACATCTACCCCTACAATGGGCTTTGTTCTGGTCATGCCACCTGTGGGGAGGGGAGCCAGGTTTCTCACTTCACTTTGGCTGCAGCAGATGCCACCTTCCACAGGCAGCAGCTGGATCTGGGGCACTGGTGTAGGGGGCAGGGGTTTCAGACCTTTGGTCCTGTAGCTCTGGCAGCTGAACCTCCTCCTCCAGCAGGACTGGCTGGGTGGGGGAGAGAAGGGAATGAGCAGGGGTAGGGGGGATATGGGCCAAAAGTGAGGGGCAATGGTATGGGCACCAGCATATCAGGGCTGCTCAATGCCACAAGAAATACGGGGGAGACAGCCACAACTGGATCCTCATCCTGGTGAACAAAGTGGGCAAGGGGAGCTCTGATTTTCCATGAGAAAAAATGCCAAATCAAACACCAACATTTTGGGTATTTAGAATGTATTTTATTATAATGATTGAGGCTTGAGGCACTGGTAGGTTTCCAAATTGCTTTAAAATTGTAAATATACCAATAAAACATCATGTTCAACCGATACCTCTCTCTCTCTCTCTCTCTATATATATATATATATATACATACATACATGTGTATATGTTTGTGTGTATGTGTACACACATATTAGTATTTTATTTTACTCATGCAAAATGTGGATTTTGGGGGTTTTAATCAGAGAATTTGAAATTTTTATCAGAGAATTTGCAATTTTCAAACAGACAAAACCAGGATCCCAGATGATAAGATTTTCTGGATATATTTGCTGCTAAAATGCATGTCTCTATTATATTTCTCCCATCAGTAATTGAATGATAGGAACAAGGTCAGAGAAGGTCATTTTATAGCCATAACTATATGAAGTTGTCTTTTCCTCTGTTTGGGTGTAACTTTACCAATCAAAAATTATTAACGCTCATATCAGATGCATAGAACTGAATCCCAAAGTGTATACAGTAAGGTCAAATGTTTGGTTATTTTGAAGTAGAAATACCTGGAGGTTAAAAAACAGCTTTATATATTTTGAAAAACAGCATGGCAGTTTATTGGTTTATTGTTGTTGCAGCTCATAAACCATAATTTAAAATGTAATTTAATTGGCGACATTAAAAATACAACAAATGCTTCATTGGGAAAGAGTGAATTTTAATTTCAATTAACCATTAACACTAGCTGGTTTTACCATTTTATTCTTTGTAGGTTATTTTGGTTGCTCCTTGTTTATTATCCTGTGATGATAAGCTCTAAAATCAAATATGTTTGCTTACATTAGATTTATTGCAATTGTTACAATTTATGTGCCAAAGCACTGATACACTATAAGCTATTAGTAGTTTCTGAGCAAAATTCCACCCAGAAAACTGAATATAATTTTTGTGGTGCTGCAATACCCTCAGGAACAATATGCCAAGCAAGGCAAGAGGTGGCTCTGAGTCAATCACACTAACTGTTTCCGTATTTTACTAACCTACTTCTATCTTCAGTTGCAATTAACATGGCATCTGGCAAAGTACTGGTTTTGAGCACTGATTATTCCAATGTCACTCATTAGTAATCATTAATAACAGATGAATAATTCAACCAATTATCAATTAACCTCTGGCTAAGTCTTCAACCACTATTTTTCCTGCTATGCAGACACAAAGCATGTAACATTTAATACATTTGATCTTTGATGTTCACTTGATCTGACTTGGAAAGGCACAATTTTCTTTCCTTTTGCTTTGAAGCAAAACAAGTGTACTTGGATTAAATGAAAACCAAATTTCAGGAGCATAATTGTCACATGCAATACATACTGAGATTACAGTTTTAATAGCAAGGATATAAACGTGAAAAACCCCAATCTTACCCTATCAATGAGATACTTGGGCCTGGGCTGAGATGTTTGAGGCTGAGCCTATCATAGGAATGGCGGGCAAGTCCCAAACTAAGGAATACTTGATAGTCAGACATAGCCTAGAATGTAACAAAAGTGGAGGGAACAACCTAGAAGGACTAGGACAGAGGTTCTGAACCTTTTTCAGTAGACGTACCCCTTGGTCTCAGAGTGAGACTTCATGTACCCCCTTTCAATGGAAAATTATTTTTTATGTTAAACTACATGTAATCCCATGCGCATGCTTGTTTTACGGCAGTTTCAAATTGTCATGATGTATTTTTTAGGCCCTTTGATCTGTGTTAGACAATGTATGAAATATATCTTACATGCCCCATGATAAGGCTTCATGTACCCACTGGAGGTGTATGTACCCCCAGTTCAGAACTGCTGGACTAGGCAGTATCAAAACTTTAACCGGTTATGGACTGATTATTATAAACACTCTGTATTCAGTATCTTATAAATAAGGACGTAGCTTCCTGGATGCCTTGGAAGTTCATATAATAGTCAAGGATTGTAGAAAAAAAGATAAAAATGGTGATGCATTAACAGGCAAGAGAAAAGAATAATATCTAGAAGTGTGCACATGTGTAAGTGTGTGATTAGATGGATCAAGGAATAATATATGTATAAACATGTATGCTTTTTTAGAAGTGTTTTGAACTGGTATATCCTCCCATTTATGCCATCTCCCAGTTTTACTGAAGAGCCAACTAACAGTGAATAAAAACTATTTGGCTCCTACTTCCTAGTGAACCTGCTGCAGTAGTATTGGAAGAAATGTCTCTGGGGCTGTGTCTATGCAAGTTGCTGACTGTATAAACAAGTACTAAATGAATGACCAGTAACCAGAGTTCGCTGCACAGTAGTGTCAAGGAATGGCTATTTCATGACACTGACTGCACAATAGGGTTGTGCTAAGTTTCAGGTGCTGATTCGATTTGGGGGAGATTTGGCCTGATTTGATGGCCGAATCTCCAAATCTTAATTGAATCGGGGGACCAGTAAAAAGGTCCCAATTGATTCGAAGCTCTCTGAATCTTTGGAAAAGTTTTGGAGAACTTCAGTGATTCAGGCAGTCCCTGTCTGCTGCAGCAGGGAGCTGGAGCTGGACTTGGAGCTGGGAAATATGGGGTAAGGGAGCGGGGGCTGCAGGAGGGGGGAAAGAACAGGGGGGCCCACAAAGCCCCATCCCTTGCCTGCTCCCCCAGCCCACCCAACCCCTGCCCACTCCCCCAGCCCCAGCCATGGCTGCCCCACTCACCCCAGCTCCCGGCCCTTTAAAAAAAAGCCCAGACTCATTGGGTGCTGTTGGATGGTGGGGTGATCCCTGCTGCCCCCCTCTACCCCATGCTACATGGGGGGCTTGCCATGAGACCCCCAATCACCTCCCGCTCTCTCAGCCCCCACATGGCTGCTCCACCTGCCCCAGCTCCAGCCCTTTAAGAAAAAAAACCCACAACCCCACCTCGGCTCACCAGGTTCTCCAGTAGCCTTGGAGCTACGGGGGGCTTGTACAGAGCCCTCCACATGGCATGCGGCAGCAGGGGGCAGTAGGGATTGCCTCACTGCCTGGAAGCACCAAGTCGAGGGTTTTTTTTCCAAAGAGCTGGGAGCTGGGGTGGGCAGGGCAGCCATTGTCAGGACCAGGAGGGTGGATAGGGGATGAGCCTGGGTGATTCAGAGATTCAGCTGAATCGATTCGGGACAGTGATTCAGATACTGAAATCAAATCACTGTCCCTCAAATCAGCCAAATTCAGAGCGAATACTAGCCACTTTGAACAGGAGTACTGCACAGTAGCCCAGGACTACTGCGCATCAGGGTTCCTGCCATGCAACACTACTGTGCAGTAGTCAGGGGCTACTGTGCAGTCATCTCCTCATGTAGATGAAATCTGCAAGGTGCAACAGCATGCAGGAGCAAAGGGAATGTCTGTACTTTAGCTTCTTCTGTCCAGGTAGTTCCCTGGTATAGGCCAACAGGAAATTAGCAGCCCCTGGAGCAAATGGGGAAAAGGGCTAAATTGTGACTACTCAAGCCAGAATTCCTTCTCAGGTGAAGACTGCACTATGCTCTTGGAATATAAACTAGCTTCAAATTTGGAATCCACACAGATACATACAATACTAAGACAGTGTACAAGTCATCATCAGCTATCCCTTGATATGAGAATGATGTTTGCTTATGGGAGATTACTGATGAGTTTTAAGGTGGATGATGAGTCTAATCCATGTTCTGCAAGTTTTTCTACAGATATGACAAGTGGTGCCTTGGGGCAGGGGAAGGAAGGACACACTACTGTTGACCAGGATGTTGTGTGCTTTCCTTCCTCCTCTGCTGTTTCTTAGCTTCTTGAGAAAGACAATTCTATTTGAAGTGAGCTATAGCTTGATGTACAGTTCAGCACCATTAAGACTTGTTATCAGCTAGCACTGTCCTGTTTGTAGGGTTGATGCAACCCTTCTTAAGGTATGTTTTCAGGGTGTTGTTGCAGCACTTCCTCTGTCTACTGAGGGTCTTCTTACCATGACTAAGTTCATAGAAATTAGGGCTAGAAGGGGCCTCATGAGATCATCAGGTCCAAGTTGAAACAAGAGAACTTGCTTCAGGGGAGGAGTGTTAGCCATCTGCACACAGTGGTCAGCCCAGCAAAGCTTATGTTTCCTGATTTTTGCTTCAGTGTTGGTTATGTTAGCTGCAATGAGGATGTTGTGGTCTTTCCATCTAATGCTAAAAATCTTCCTGAGGCAACACTGATAGAACCATTGCAGGTGCTTAAGATGGCATTGTTATATCACCTACATCTCACATCCATAGAGGAGAGTTGGGATAACCACTGCATTGTAGACCAGGATCTTAGTTTCCATCTGCAGATCTTGATCAGCAAAGACATGGTGAAACAGCTTTCTGAAGGATATGCTGGCACAGTGAATCCTATTTTTGATTTCTACATCAAGACTGACTGACTGGGAGAGGTGATTGCCAAGGTATGGGAAATGCTCGATGATTTCCAGGGGTTCTCCACCAATAGTAATTTATGGTGGGAGGATGGCAGCTTGTGCTGGGTCAGGCTGATGGAGCACCTTGATCTTCCAAATGTTAAGGGAATGTCCCAAGCTGTGATAGGCACCTGAGAAAAGGTCATGGGTGGACTGCAGATTGGTTTCAGTGTGCACGAACACAGTCATCAGCATATTAAAGGTTGATGATCCCAGTCTTGTAACTTTCATTTTGCTGTGAAGGTGCTACAGATTGAAAAGCTGAATATCCATTCAATATTCAGCCCCAATTCTGGAAGGATGGTGGTCATGGATGATAATAAAAATCACAGCAAGATAGATGGAAAAAGACTTGGGGCAATGACAAAGTCCTGCATCAGTATGGATGGTAAATGGGTGTGTCTCTGATCTATTGCAAAGCACTGTGGCAGTCATCCCATCATGCAGTAGTCTCATGACACTGATGAAATTCAGTGGATAACCAAACCTAACCAACACCTTTCATAAGGCTTCACGATTGATGGAATCAAAGGATTTCGTTAGGTCAATGAAAGTCATAAACAGCTCTTGGTGTTGCTTTCTATTCTTCTCCTGAATCTGCCATCAAACAAAAATCATGCTGGTGGTATCCCAAGATGGTCTAAAGCCACACTAGGATTCTGGAAGAACATCTTCAGCAAGGGGGAGAAGGTGATTCAGAAGGATGTAAGAATTTTCCCAGCAATGGAGAGGAGGGCAATGCCTCAGTAGTTCCCACACACTGGCTTGTCCCTTTTGTTGAAGATAGTCACAATATTGGCATTCTTTAAGTCAGGTGTCATTTCTTTGTTAATCATAGGTGGAGGGAGAATTTTTTTGAGGTGGGGCTGAGCATGTGCTCATATGTGCACATGCCTCACCCTATGGGAAAGTCTGAGAAGGGACAGGGGGAGGGGAAAGAGTTATGGTGGGGGGAGTGGAGCTGGGATTGGGCAGGGGTAGAGCTGAGCCTGGGATCATGGTTGGGGCCCACTGAACCTGTGTGACCACCCTGTGTCCGGGGTCATTGCTGTCCTGAGGTCACAAGGGGGTGGGCCATTGGAATGTAACCTGTGGATAGATTTTATTGCTTGAAAGAAGTTTCTCATGTCATGTTGGTCAGTGAAACTCTGGATCTTTGCTTGCCACCACTAGTTTTTGATATCCTGTAGCCTCCTCTGAGGTACAGCTTTGAGCCAGTGGTAAGCCTTTTGTTTTTGCTGATTGGAAGGTTAATTTTTCCAGCTGTAGAATGTGGCTCTCTTCTGACAACTGCTAGGATTTCCTTATTATTCTTGTCAAACCAATCTTGGTGACAGCAAGTAGAGTATCCAATTGATTCAGAGCACGCCTTGTGAATAGTGTTGTTAAACTCCTCCCAGTGTGCCTGGATATCCTTGATGTCATCAGGTAGATCAGAGAACCTTTTAGTAGGGAACTGCTGAAGAGCCTTGCATCTAGCTAGTAGGGACAATCTTGGGCATAGCTCTATCACGTCTTCAGTCAGTGCAGATGTAGTTAGGGATCTTCTAGAAGGGCTAGACATTTTTGAATCTGCAGGTCCAGATCCCTCCACCCAAGGGTGTTGAGGGAGCTGGCAGGGGTCATTGTGGAGCCCTTGGCCTGGCTGTATGAGCAGTCATGGTCATCTGGCCAGGTGCTGGGGGATTGGAAACTGGCTAATGTTGTTGTGCTCCAGCCCAAAACTGGATCCGTGAGCGGTATGCAAGAGCCAATACGAGTACCAGGTGTGGAAGTTTGAAATAAAAAAAGTTTTTATTGCCAGCAATAAAGGTGCAAGTTAGCAAGCACACCAAACACTATTTCTAAGCATCCTTTATACTAAAATTTTCAAGCATACTGTTCAGTGATTGGTTACAGGTAAATGATGTAAAAAGTCCCTTGCCTGGTACAGCTATCTCCCCCTTATCGCTGCAGATGGGCATTATTCACAAAACAGTCTCTCAGTCTTGCCTTTATCCTATCTTTGGAGGATGGCTCGAGGCCATTCTCAACATTCCCCCCTTTGGGGCAATTTTTAATTATTATTAGAATTGCCCTACTTCATTTGATCTAATACAAACTGAGTGTCTTCCTTTGCCCTTGTCTGGAGAACCATCTGCTAAGTCATGGTAGCTTTTACACAACAATGGAAGCATGTAACTAAAGCATATATAAGCAACAGCAATGCAAAGAAAAGCAGGAAGCCATGAATTATAACAGATCCTAGTGATCCAAACAGAGAGCCAAACCAGGATCCTAAACTCCAGTTCTCACTCTGGTGCATCTTTGCTGCCTCTTTTTGTTTCCTTTCAGTCAGATCCTGAATTTCTTCCAAATTATCAGGAATATAAGTGCAGCACTCTTGCCCTATTAACGCACACACTCCCCCTTTACTGGCTGGAAGATAATCTAAGGCCAGTCTATTCTGTAATGTCATTTGTCGTATCTCTTTCATTTCATTGTTAATGTCAAGGAGGCTTTTAGCTGTGTCGTTGGCTATCCTTTTAAAGGATTCTGTAATTTTCTTTATATCTTTCATAGCCAATGCTGCTCCATAATTAGGAAAGACAATACCCCAGTACTGTTGCATTTCAGTAATTTCTCAAACATTACGTATTTTCCCTTTTGGTAAGCTGTGCCGCACAGCCATCGCTGGATAAATGACAGAGACATAGCAAGTCCCCCCGCATCCGGAGGGAAGGTGTTTATACGCCTTGTCTCCACAAGTGAAATAATGACTAGCTAGTGCGGTAAACCCATGGCCGTCATTGCAACGTGGTTTTGACATCCACTGTAAATAATAACTTGAAAATCCACTCTGTTGGGGGGGTATAATCAGAAACCCAGGAACCATTAAAGAGCCGTGCCCCATTTGCTTTAAACTCTATGTCACATTTGCTGGTTCCCAGAATAATGGAGCCAT
>JAGPOW010003316.1:56950516-56989630 GCA_030014935.1 Caiman crocodilus | reverse complement strand
TTCATCAGTTTGGTTAAACTTATGACAGACAAGTCATTTGCAAACTTACAAGCTTATATTAGCTAATATTATCTATTTAGGCAGAATACCAAATGCCTCAAAGAAGCACACATCATTGCTTATAATCCCCGTGGTTCTGGCTGTCACAGGGGCCAGACAGCAAAGGCAACAAACTTAAGGATCTATGAAATAAAAAATGGATTCACTCCTTCATACTCTCATTTGAATGAATACTAAAATCTCACACAATTAAAAAATAACCAAAATGGCTGCTGCTAAAGAATCCTAAAGATGCATCTCTCACATAGGGACATAATGGACTGTGGGACTCATTGGGTGCATTTACATGTGCCCCTATGGTGATGTTGTTACTGCACCATCATTTAGCACTTCCCTTTGGAGCCGCATGGTTATTTTTAGCTGCTACATTACTATCAATACGCTATACTGAAGGAGTGCATTGCTACAGTGACGTAGTGGTAGCATCACAGTTTTTGCCTGCAGACGTTATATCACCATAGTGTATAGTTATGGCGGTGTAGCATCGCATTTAGATGCATCGAATCAACTCTTTTTCACCTTTGCCAAACTCATTGGTACTCTGGTGATTTAATGTATTAATGCTATAGAATAAAATCTTCAGAAACCAAGGCCATCTAGCTAAAGTGGCACTCCTGTTCCTCTTGCAAAGAACCTTGCAGCCATTTTGGCTCCAGGGGAAGAAAATGACATTTTAATTGTCATTTATATTGTTTTGGATCCAATATTCACTATTTATCCCTCTTCCTTCTTGTGTAGTACAAGCATTGTATATGAAAGGCTTTAACACTTGTATTTTGTGAAGCTGAACCAAGACACTATTTTTTTCTGCTCAGTTGCCTTGGTTCTACCTCATGTTGTAAGTGAATCAAGACAATAGCTATTTCATTTTGAATCAGTCACTGTTATGTACTTTATTTTGATTATTGATTGAAAAGATTAATGAAAAAGTCCTACAGTATATGAGTTCTAGAATAAAAGATTAAATATTTAACTTCCCATATAACCATTATGTAAAGAGCCTGCTCCAAGGCCCATGCCTTGTTTAAGTGCTATCAAAGCTTCCTTATGAGTAGAACTTAAGTGGTGCATAGGTGTTATGTAGGCTCCCTTAACAGCATAATTTTCATTTGGTAAGAACAAACGTCATAAATTGAATGAATTTCTGTGTGTTTTAGAACAGTGTTCTCGGATTTTTCTGATAGCTTGTGTTGCTAGGAAACCAAATCTTTTGTCTAAGCCTACTCAGAGCACCTAGCTCTCAAATGATGTAGATTAGTTTACTTAATACTTGAATAAAGGAGAGACATTAATTAAAAAGCTAAAATAAAAGTTTGATTACCATATATATTTATGATCATTTAAGAACATGCAAAACATGCACATTGGTAATATAGCAGTAAACAACATAAAAAGTTCTATTCATACATATTTGTCATATAACTAGGAATATGACATCACATTCATCTTATTCTAATCTCATCTATTTGAAATTATTATTGTAGTATGAGATCTCTCCAGGTTACAAACATACAACAATGAAGTTTCCTACCATTGGCGGGGGGTCAGACTAGATGGCCTGCTTTAGGTCCCTTCTGACCCTAGTTACTATGATACTATGAAGTATGGCATAGCCCAGTTTGCCCTTGTCATGGGTAGTCAAGGACAGCAAAGTAGATGAGCCATTGTTCTTTTTTTTTTGTGTGACCCTTTCTATTTATGGATACTCAGTTTTTTGGCAATTCTTTAAAGAATTATAATAAATAAGAGAAAATATTGTGACGTTTCTGTAAAGTTCTTTAAAAAATGTGGAATGCTTTTGTATGTAAGCAAAACTCATAATGAAGTAAAAGGGAGTTCATCTATTGACTTCCCTCGCCATTGAATCAGTCCATTATTAAGCATGCTCTCCAGATTACAGAAATATATTTTTAAGCCTCATATGACATACTGTAGTAATAATGTATAAGGTATAATATGCTTTTGATGAAATATATCTTTCTTAAATAAAATATTATGGTTAAAGAATCTAGTGCACACATTTTACAGGAATTTTTCCATGACACCATTAAATTTCACTTACAGATTTATTATACACTTTAATTCTTAGAAGGCAGTTAGAAGATATAGCTAATACTTTGGCCCCTACTGTGCCTTTGTTAAGTACTATATTTGTATAGGTTCAAAAGCTACTACCTATAAATCTTTAAATCCCTCTTTCTCAATAAACACTTAACGTCCTTTCTCAAGTATATATTCAACTAAAATAGGAAAATTAGTTGAAATAAATTAGATGATAGACTGTTAAAGAAAAATCTATTTGTAAATGCGTGATTTAGAATGTTACATATATAAAATAAAGATGCAGGAGAGTAGAGCTAATTTATCTCTGTAGGAGTCATCAAGAATTTTTACAATGATTTTTAATGGCAGTAAAAGTAAGAGTGAAGCATGCCCTTAAAGTCCATACATAATGGACCGCATCATAGATTCAGAGAAAAATAGGGTTGGAAGGGACCTCATGAGGTTATCTAATCCAAATCCCTGCTCCAGGGAAGATCATCTCTGTCTAAGCTATTCCAGACAAGAATTTGTTTAACCTACTCTTAAGAACTTCAAAGGCTGGATATTCCACAAGCTTTCTAGGTAATCTGTTCCAATGCTTAACTGCCTTCACAGTGAGAAAACTCTTTCTAATACCCAACCTAAATCCTCCTTGTTAAGACAATTAATTTTCATCCTGTCCCCTGCAGCCACAGAGTCCATCTTATCCTTTTCATAACCACCCTTCAGGTGTTCGAACACTGTTATCAGATTCCTTTTCATGCTCTCAATATGGTACTTTTGACCCACTCAGTTTATAAAGCTGCTGCAAACATGGCTTAGAACCTTAAGCACTATCCTGAGGATCAGTAAGTGTGAAGGTGGCATAAAAACATTTCTACCTTTCCTGAGGTTCTAAAAAAATGTTATGAAATTGTGTACTCAAGCTTTCAGTATTCATTTAAGATCACAGTATTCTTTGGTGCTATAGTAATGTAAACTTCTGAAAAATTCTAGCTTGATATGCTAAGACATATACCTGCTGTTGTCTATGGACCATGATTCTTTCCCCTTATAGTAATTCTCAAGATTATTTTAAAAGAAATTATTTTATTGAAGAAGAAAAAAATCACTCATTTTCCCTTTTTCCTTTCACAGATAAATTTATTTCATCCATATTATTCTTGTTCTTTTCTCTTTCAATAAAAGTATTTCTAAAACACTACTTAGAGTGCTAGCTCTAAATTAGAACTAAATGCATTGTTAGTATGAATTAATAAATAGGAAACCCATATCTCATGCCATCAAGTTTTTAAAAGAATATATTTGTTACAGTTTTTTTTACCTAAGGAAGTATGGACACTACCATTTCTTGTGCTTTGTTTGTTTCTCTAGGACTAAAGTATTCATGCAGCCTTTTTGTTGTTAAAAAAAGTACATAATGTTGCCTGGGTTCCCAGACATCTGTCATTAGCACAAAGCTGTGGTCTATATTGACAATGTGGTTTCAAATGCGGAGCCTCCTATTCTTCAGGTCATAATGGGACCCAAAATTTTGGACTAATAAGTTCTTTAGCAAGAACCTCACATTCTGCAGCAATGTTAACTTATTCCACTTCCATAAAATACCCTTTATTCTAATTTTTCCAGCCCTAAGACTCACAGCAGGTTTGTCTACATGTTCATGAATGTACTTTAGTTAATGCACATTAAATGTAGTACCTCCATGTGCCTGTATATGAGTATGGAAGCTGCTCTGATGCACTGTTATCACAGTGCATTGCAGCAGACTCAATTAATTGAGTCTGCTGAAGTGCAGTAATTACCATGTTTCAGCAGCCTCCCACATCTCGTGTATCAGGATCACCATGCTTCAAAATGGTGCTGAGGGTGCTTGAACTGAAGCTTGTTGAATGAGATTTAGTTCAAGTGCCACTGCCACCATTTTGAAGGGCAGGGATGCTGACAAGTGACACATTGTGGTGCGTTCATTAGATCAGCTGTCAGAGTTACTCTAGTAAAAGTGCAGACACCCCCTCCCCATTTTCAGTGAGTGTGCCTATGTAAGATGCATTACTGTGCATTATCATAGTGTACCATGCAGTAAGCATGCACGTCTACATGTGTGAACACTTACTGCACAGCAAAACCCCTCAATTTTGCTTAAATTTGCTAACTGCAAATGCAAGTAGCAAATTTAAATGGGATTAGTTACTGCATGGTAACACACATGTAGACACAACCTGAGAGCAAGTTTGCTTCTGGGTCTGCCCAGTCAGTACGGGGCAGCTCTTAGGTCAGTCCTGGGGCTGTGAGCTAGGAGCCTTTCCCGCCTCAGGGCTGGGCTGCCTCTGTGACAGCCCCAGCCTGCAGACTTTAAAAGCCTGCACACATTTTGAGCTCTGGGGCACGCTCAACAGGGAGCCTGAGGGAACTTTAGGCCCTTTGTGTCCCCCTGGGCAGGCCACAGGCTCCCTGTGCCTGCCTGCTTGCACCTCAGCACTGCTGTTTGGCACCACACTGCTGTGCGGCTGCCAAGCCAGTGCCATTGAGGCCAGCAGGGTGCTGCAGGCTGTTTCAGGCTGTGACAGCCTCGGGAAACAACTGTGACAGAAACAACGGTAGGCAGCTCCTGGCCAGCAAAGCCTGTGCCACCTGCTTGCAGCACACCCCCAGCAGCCTGCCTTGCACTTGCAGGAGCTGTAAAGTATTGTTTCTGTTGCATGACTATCTGTCCTGTGTCATGGTTCTGCACTGGGCACTACTAGCAGCTGTCCAGGGCTGGCAACTCAGTGACAGTGGTGTAGTGGCCCAAAGGGGTGGTGCAGGACCCACCATGGCCTCCTCACTGTCTGTGAACCTGCCTACACCCATGACCTCCACCAAGGGGCCCAACTGGATCAAGGAGGAGACTGATGACCTCATGGCATTGTGGGATGAGGCAGAAGTGCAGTGGCAGTTTGAGTGGGGTGGCACACTAATATGAACATTTATGAGGCATTATCAGGCTCGATGTGAGAATGAGGGAACAAGTGGTAGGCACAGCAGTGCCACATAAATCTCAAGGCCCTGTGGACATGATGGGTCACCTTGAACAACCACAATCATCAGTATGGCCATGTCCACAAGTCTATGACCTTTATGTGATAACTGGTGGCCATTCTTGTACCCTGGGACTCCAGCTATAGCCATGCAATATACACCAGCATGGGTGGTCTACCTGAGCCCCCACCACAGCCTGGAACCCCCAGTGCCATGTTAGTAAGAGAGGGTCCTATTGGCAGCCAGCAGCCTATCCTACTTAGCTTCCCACCAGCAGTTCATGAAGCCCAGTCCAGTGCCTGCCTTGTCTGGTCCTAGGGCCAGCCATGAGGTGTAGCCATCCATGACACTTCCAGCCACCAACAGTGCCAAATCCTCCCTGGGGGAGGCCACTGGCCAGGTGCTTGCATACTGTGCCCCATGGATCAAGGACACTGGCCACAGCTACACATCATCACCAGTAGGGAGGACCACATCAAGCTGCCAACCATGCCAGCCCCAGCCATGTGGCAAGCCCCACACTGTTGGGAGGGCCCTTCCTACCCCAACCCCTGCCCCTGACCCCAGCCCCTGCTCCTAGCTCTCCACCCTGCTCAGCCCACCCACACTTCCCTAGCCTGGGGTTCCCCCTGCCCCCAAGAAACAAATACAGAGATGGGAAATGATGCCAAACTTTACTAAGAACAGATGCCTAGGCAGCTATGTGGGCATGGGCCTATTATGCCAAGGAATGATTCAATCCCAGCAGTGATGTCCTCCTCAGTCATGGGGGGAGGGGGATGTGAAGAGCAGCAACAAGTAATCTTCCAGACTGAGGTGGAGGTTGTGGGGAAGCCTGGGCTTGCTTCCCATGCTGTCATAGCTCATGATCCCATACCAGGTGTGCATGTATGCCTGGGGCACCATGAAGATCAGGAGCAGCAGGGTGTAGTGGGTTGGGCACCCCTTGGTCCCCCCACAAACAATTCATCACTCACAGCCCAGGGTGCATACAGCTTCAGTTTAAGTGGTAGCACAGCATGGGGCTGGCCCCAAGGCACTTTCCCAGGTAGGCCTCCAGTAGGGAGGGTGGAGGTGTGGAAAGCTCCTTGTCCCAGTTGTCCAGGAGCCCCATGACCCCGAGACAAGTGACTGTGGGCTGGGTGGGAGCACAGCAGAGAAGTTGATTACTTCTCCTGATTCTGCAGGAGAAAAGGGGATTCAGGGGGGTCTGGAGCCATGGCAGCAGGTGCTGCCAGGAATCTGGCCTGTTCTGCCCTGAAGAAAGAGTGGGGGAGGCAGGCTGCCTGTGTCCAGCTCCATGCAGCCTACTGGCCCCAGGGGAGCACACAGGGATGAGAGCCCTTGGACAGCAGCCTTCTGGGACTAGGCCTGCCCGATTCACTTGCTATGGTCCCTGAGCACCCATGCATGCCCAGCTCCTGAACTGTTGCAAACTCTCACAAAAAAGCTTCTGTTTCTTGGCTCTGCTGGTCCTGTCATGGAACAAAGGGAAGAGACCACCCTTGGCAGTGCGGATGTGACCTCAGGGTCATTGGCAGCCACACATGGGGCACTGTGGATAAACTGGCTCCACCAGAGGCACACAATGGATTGCATTGTCCTCCTGCAGCTGCTGATGGCTATCTCAGGGGAGCGTGTGGAGGAGGAATGAGCCTAGCAGGTGCAGGATCCAGGTACAGCACCTGCAGTGATGTGTGGGACTGGTGTGAAGAGGCACGGAACCAGTGGGAAGAGGAGCAGGACTGGGTGGACCAGAAATTCCAGACTGAGCTCCTGTCCCTAGAGAATGAGCAGCTCCAGGTGCTGAAGAAGCACAATAGCATCCTGGGCCAGGCACTGCACGCCATGGATGGTGACCGCCAGCTACTGGACACCATTCTGGTCCTGGCATTTTCCTTCATTCTGCCTTCTGCCTGGCTGCTGAACCTAGTCCCACACACCTTCTGGCAGCTGCCACCTGGGCCTAGGAGAAGATTCTGTAGTACCTTCAGCTGCCAGGAGCCTCATTCCCCTCCCCTGCTCCACTGCCTCTGTGACAGTTGAAAATTATGTCTGTGTGATAAAGGTGCTTGCTGAAGGCTCTAGCTCTATGAAGATTAGACCAAGTGTTTTTCTGTTATTTTCTTAGATATTAAGCTATATGATGTTACTAAGAGCCTATTGAAAGTTTAATTTTCAATTCAGTAAGGCCTTGTATAAAGTAAGGCCTAGTAAATTTAGCTAAGCCTTATAGAAGTAGTAATAGTGGGCCCTGTGGCGTAGTTAAAATAAACCTTATCAAAAGAATGCAAGGCTTGTACTGCTATTGATCAGTCTAAGGACCGTTAAAGTAAAAAAAATCTGAATGGCTATAACTTATCAGAACAGCTCAGAAATTATAAATTGGCTGGCACATCCAGAAATCATTCTGAAAGAAGATACAGCTCTGTGAAAGGACCTACTAATTAGCTGTTGACCTGGATCAGGGGGCCCATAGATCTTGAGGAGCACAAGGACTGAATACCAGGGTTCTTCCTGGTACCTTTTGGAAAGCGTTGATTGGGGATGCCTGACTTCGTTGAGCTTTGTGGAAAGAGAAACTTGTCATACGTCAGGCATCAGAGGGGACTGTTAATAATTGTCAACATGAATTATTATTGCCTGCCATGATAGTATACTACAGATACATGATGCATAGTATACTATGCGTAGTTGTGTTTTTAAGTCAATAAACCTTTCTTAACTTTCCACCCTTGACCACACTCTCAATCCCGAACCCTCCACTAGTGTCTAGGACAGCCATGTCGCCCCCCAACAACCTAGGCCTGCCACTTGCTTCAGCTCCACACAGGCGCAGAGCTGGAGCTACCACAAGCAGGGCCTGGGCCACATTCTAGCTCTGCTGGGCATTGACAACACCTGGAAGATGGGGAGACACCCACATTGCAGGATCAGGGGCTGCTGTTGGCCCTGGGCAAGCCCCAAACCTGCCATAGTTTTTACTGCATCTACATGCATGGGGAAGGCCCAGAGACCAGGATGCTGGGTGCCTGTTCCCAGGCTCTGCCCTCTAGGAACTCCCATCTCATAGACCCCCACCCTGGGGCACCACAAACAACACTTTGTACATAGTTTACACAGGGACACAGCTTTTTTACTGATGGTTGGAGAGGGTGGTAGAGGCGCTCTGTTTATTGAGAACTAAATGCGGAGGGTGAGGCTGTGTGATGTGAGGGGAAAAAAAACTTATTTTTCAGACATGTTTCTGCAGTTATCATGGTGCTGAGGGTGGGCAGAGTGGGTGGGTGGGGGAGTCTGTGTACAGCAGGGCAGGTGGCCTAGAGTGGGGAGTGAAGGAGGAGGTGATCAGCTGGAGCCTCCCATACCCAGTGCCCTGGCCCCTGCTAGAATGTGCGTGGTTCTCCTAGTGCTTTGGTGGCAGCGACTCACTGATGCCACTGCAGGTGGTGCTTCCATCCCCAGGCATCCTCCACCCACCACACCTCCTCTGCTAAAGCCTTGTGGAACCGCTCCTTCTAGGCCTCACAAATTTTATGCAGCATACAGGAACCTCCCCCCATTGATGATGACCTAAGGGAGGTTCTCCACAGTGACATTGAGGCAGGTGGTGAGGGAGTGCCAGTGGTCTTTGAAGCAGCCAAAGGCACACTAGGGTGTGGGTCTGGCCCAGGCATTGGTTAAGGTGGGCCTGGTGTGGGTCCAGCTGGCTGGTGTAGGGTTACATGAGCCAAGGCAGAAGCGAGTAGGTGGGATGCCCAGTGAGGAGAGGCTGGACAGCTATAGTGCCCAGCTGCAGATCTAGCACCCCAGACATGAAGTGTCCTCTTTTTACCAGGCCCAGCACATGGGCATCGTGGACACTGTCTGCACAACTGGCACTTATGTGCATGAAGGCCCTATGGTGGTTCATCATGGCCTGGAGCACCACGGGGTGAAATCCCCTGAGGCTGTAATAGGGGCAGTTTCCATGGGGTGGGCAGGTGAGTGGGATGTGGGTCCTGTCCAGGGCCCCAATACATTGGGGGACTCCCAGTGCATGGAACCCCACCACCACCACCAGGCAGTAGTGGACACAGAGCACGGTATGCCCCAGCACATCCTGGAGGTCACTGCATACCTTCAGGATGGCCTCACCAGTGGTGGCCTTGTGTGTGCCAAAAAGGTGTGTGATGTACCAGAGACTGGCAAGCATGGACAGCTTGAGCAGGGTGAGGGCCAGCCACGTGTCCATTGGGAGCATCAAGCACAAGCTGGTATCCTGCTGCTCCATGTTGGGCTGGAGGTGCTGGAGGAGGTCCCAGAAGGTGGCATGGGTCAGTTCAAATGTGTCTAGCCACTGCTTGTCATCCCAGGTGTATTGGATGTGCTGCCACCAGACTGTCTGGCACTACAGACATAGAGATGGAGGGGCTGGAGGCCCAGCAGAGTGATGGTGGCCATGGAAATGGTATCCTGTAGTCTGTCACCGGTGTCGCTGCTGGGGAGAGCTGCACAGCAGTGGCAGTGGCCCTGGGATGGTGTGATGTGGCCAGGCAGGTGATCACTGCATGTGGGGAAGGCAGGGGAAGCAAGATGGCTGTGGGCTAAGAGGCAGTTGGCACAGTGGGTCAGCAGGGCCAGTGTGGTGGCCAGCAGGAGCATGGGGTGCTGGTTGTTGCTGCCACAGGCAGGGGCTGGAGCAGTCATAGCACAGGGAGGCAAACTGGCCAAGGAGAGAGCTGCTGCGTGCTGTCCCCGTGCTTGGCACACTACTTCTGAGCAAGGAAGGGGTTGTCCAGAGAGCAGAGAGCGGAGCTGACTTTTAAAGATGACTGCCAGGTGTTGGCAGGTTCAGCCAGAGCCTGGAGCTTCCCTTGGTGGCAGCAGAGGCCTGTAGAAAACCTGGTGCAAAGAGCAGTAAATCTGCTTCCTAATCTCTGCATGTGCAGACCCCTGCCTGAAAGGGTTTACACCAGAGTAGTTTACACCACAATAAATTTAGGCTGGATTAAATAGATGTGTAGATGCACCCAGTATGTAGTTTATTTTATTATGTGCTTGCTCTTCTTTAAGATCCTGACAATATGGCCACAACAGTCATTGTTCCTGACAATATGGCGATAGCCCAGCTCAGAACTTCTATGTGTACTAAACAAAGAAGGAGCTTGCAGCTCATCTCCTGGATCTCAGATACTGCAGTATTACACAGAAATCCTTGCTACCTAATTCCCTCTAACTTCTGGAGGGAAGGCAGAGTACAGTACAGGAAGAATATACTATAATACAACAACAGTCTTTCATTGTGGGGAAAGCTGGGGAAGAAAAATATATGATAGCATAGAAGCCTACATAGAAAAAAAATGGAGAAGTACAACCATTGTACATTTGTACTCTGTGTGCCCTCTGCATTGGGGGGGCTATAGAGAGTCAGTATATTGGCTCTGCACAACTTGTTTATGGGAAGAGTTCCTCCAGGATTTTTGTGACCTCTTTATTGAGGCATATAGAAGTCAGTTGTAGGCCAGGATGTGGTTTCTCTACTGGACAGATTAAACATTAATGCACATATACATGCATGGTCTAAATATACATAGGAACATTATTTATTTATTTTAAAATGAAGAGTTTTACATGAGGAAGCATTTTGATGTGAAATAAAGTGTGGACTGAAAGTGGAGGAAGCTGACTTTTATCTAAGAGGAAGAATATTCACATATATTTGAGGTCACAAAAGTGGAATTGCAGATGATATTCAAGGTACTAGTTCATGACCAATCATGTGAAATCTGAAATCCACAAGGGCTCTCCCAGCAGTAATTATTCTCTTAGAAGTGCAAAATAATAGAATCCTGGGAATGGTTGGAGAACTGCATTCAATCCTTTATACTTCCAGGCTCAGGATTGTTCTCATTGCAAACACAGAGCAGCATTGGTTCTGATGTAAGGAGAGGAGGGTAGGCTGATCTACATTTCTCATAAATTAAGTTTTAAGACTAGGCAATGTAGGTATAAGTGTTTTAGAGATTTTTATATGCTTTTTAAAAAGTCTTTACACTGACTACATCAGTATGGTACTCATAAAATGAAGTTCTAACACAACATTTTAAGGTAACTGAGATATTCTTGAGAGATTTTTTTAACTTAGAGTGGAAACTGAAATCCCCATCTTCCTAAGTACTGGTTCATTTGTCTTGGTGTGAATAGAAGATAGCTCTAGCTGTAGAAATTGAACTATAAACCAATTTGATGAACAAAACAGCTTATTAGCTTATTTGAAAACACCGTTACAATGAATTGCCACACAGGAGCTGAGCATTGGTGATAGTGTTGCATTACAGTTGCTAATTGCTTTATGTTGCTATTATTATAACGAACTATTTAGCTATTATGATAAGGTTAACCTTGCTATGATCTGTTTTTCAAAATGTTTTAATCAATTACTATTATTTTGTATCCAGTATTAAATAACCATAAAGTTAGCTATCTACTTTAAATCCCCTATTGCTTGGCATAAATACACCTGACCTATTGGTCTCATCTTTTTGGAACTTAAATTTAGTATAAGGAAAATGTTTATGTAAGGTCTGTGGTATGTCTGGTATGTGTGAAAAGAGGGAATGAAAGAATAAGTAATGCATGTCTGTGGCAATATGAAGGAAGACAGTCCTCTTGCACCCCCAACCAGAAAGTGAATATAGTGTTCTGTGGTTTAAAAGTTAAAGGTTGCAGCAATGTCAATTCAGCAGTTAAGAATTGGCAAATACTAAATCATGTCTTCATCCTAATGGCTGAAAATTGTAAACAGCGACCCCTGAAGATTGCAGACCACAAAGCCAGAAGATTATGTCCTACCAATCCCAGCCTGCCAACAGAATGAAGAGGGTGACCTTCATGTCTGACTCAGTGGAATCCATAGATTTGTGTGGAAAGCTATCACTATAAGGAATGAACACAAACAAAAAGGCTTTGGGGTTTTGGGCATGTCCGACGAGACCTGACTCCATTCCTTATGGTTCGTTTTATTGATTGACCCAAGCAGCTTTAGATCTTGGTAACACTGTAACCTTTGCAGGACTATCTGTCTGTGTGTGTTTGTTTCTTTTGTATGAATGAATAAATGAATGAGTATGTATGGGAATGAGTAAAGCAGATAACCTTGTTGTTCTTTATTTCTTTTATGTTTTATATTCGAATAAATGTGACATTTTGCCTTATCCCCTGATAAAAGTCCCTCTTGTTTTTAATTTATGCTGTATGCCTGGTGTGTACAACAATAGCAGATGCACCTTTAAGCAAATCCTACTAATTTCTCTTAAAATAAACTCCAAACCAAGGTGCAACAAGTTGTTGCAGCTCTTTCTGCGCAAGTGTCATTTGTTGTGGATGACATCAACGCTGTTCATGATTTTGAAATGGAGAATCAATTAGATCCAGAACTTGAGAACTGACTTGATGATGATGATGTAGGACAATTTTGGTATAAGTTGTTTCATTTAAGATCTCGGCCATTCAGTGACCTACTAGACAATCAAGAGGGGCGAGCTGCTGTTACATCTCGTCTAGCATACAGTGTAGAAAATGGCCAGGCATCACGTATTTACCCATTTCCTATCCCTTATGTAGGAAGAAAGTTAATTATACAGCTGATGTGCTGATCATAGATGGGCAATTTTATGACTAAGTTCTCAAAGCAAGTGTCAGTGCTGGTATTGCAATTAGCTAGAGGAATAATTCACAAAATGTAAAAGATATACACATTTATAAATAAACATTCAGATACATAGGTATCTCCAAGCAAATCTTGTATTATGAATAATCCAGCCATTTTTACTTTGTATTTGCTTTTCAACTATTGTACGACCATTTGAGTTTCTTTGAAGAATGTTAAACAAAACTTGACCAGCCTGGTGTCTGTGTATGATAATAAGCAATGGCAGTGCTATTGTAACTTAAATTATGTTTCTCTAACTATATCTAGTGAGTGTATAGCACCTCACTGTGTGGGTAACGATTTTATATGGAAGTTTTAGGTGACCCCCTGTGAACAATAGGAGGGGTAAAGCAAGAACATGAACATTTTGAAACAAAAATTGGTGTGATTATGGTTAGACTATGTGGGCTGCATGCTTATTTCGTGCAGTAATGTGGTTTTCATAGCTCAACATTGCCCATTAAAATGTGCTATTCTACATCTTTCAAGACTTTGCCTACCTTTTTACAAAGCACAGAGACAAAAATAGAAGGAATATATTAAGAAAAAGGGGGCTTCTGGTTGCAGAGAGTACTTGGCACAATACTATATTTTCTTTAAATGTATGAAGACAAATTGCTGAGAAAACGAACATTTTTTGTTGTTTCCCATTAACCACATCTTCAGCTTGACATGGCATAGAGCATGTTCTCTCAGTGGGAGTACTATCTGACAGCTAGAGGTTGAATTGATATTAATTCTGAAATTTAGTCCATTTTGACTGCCTTATCTTGACAAGGAAAGATCAAAATCACAAAATAAAGTTATTCTGTTTTATTGTGAGTTTCAGACCAAATATCAATACCCAGTAAATATGTAACACTTGAATGAATCAATGAAAATCACCTACTGCATTATGAAAGTACAATATAGAGGGTGAAAATAGCATAGAAAAAATATGAATCATACCATCAAGTCGCATCAGGCACTTTCATATCATGTTTGCAAAATAACTCATAATAATGCTAGAGTAGCAATGATGCTGATATACCTACCAGGTACAAATGGCTATAAAAATATAGTAAAGATTGGACTCATTTTCATAACTATCTTTCATTATTGAATGGGGATTGGGAAGCAAATGATATGATTACAAATACAAGTTTTTATATAAAAGTTCATAAACATTTCACATAGAATTTAGACAACTTTCAGGTTCCCCAGTAACAATCAAACACTAACACCTACATTCTATAACCCTTGTTCAGAAAGCTTCTATTGCTTTCACATAGCTTAGACTGATATTAAGTAAATCATGGAAATACCTCTCATATTTAAAGAAAAATGAAGGTGAGGTCAGAAAATATTTACAGGTCATTTTTAAAGGATCACCCCATTAAACAGTGACTCCTGAAGAATGGGAAGTGTTAAATTATAACTTTATTATTTAAATTTAGAGTAAAAAAGGGAAACATTTGTGTGCTGCAGGAGGCATCTTGGAAATTATTCTATGGCTAATGGTTGGACAACACCAGGAAAACACATAGTTATCTTTAGGATAGTGGTCACTCTAGATTTAAGCATGGTAAATCTGGCTTTATTAGTTCTCTGTAATTCAGGGAAGATAAGTGCCATGCTAAGTCAGGGAAATCTAGTTGAGACAAAGGTAGAAATAATTGGGTAGTAATAGTTTCTGATATGTATTTCTTTTGTTCACATTTTATAAAAATGTATGTGTAGCTAATCTATATAAGAGATATATACTCATTTTCTCTTTCTTCACTATAGAGACACTATAGGCAGTGTCTCTATAATAAATGTTTTATGGGCAGCCTAGTGCAATCACATCTAGTATTGATACTGAGTAAGACATTAAACACTAGCATAATAGGGTGAATAGGCCTAGAAATGTAAAACTATAAAACAAAGGCTTATATAAAAGATTAAAAGACGGGGGAAATGATCACGTACACCTACGCAGGAGTAGAGCCTATTCAGATCCTTCACGCTCCATTTAGATGGTACCCAAAGATCGAGTCCAGATGTCCAGGGCCTTGATATAACTATATGCATTTCCAATAATCAAAACCCAGTCTCCCACGTGGGAAATAAGGATTTGACCACTGAGACACAATAGCAGGCAGATCAAATGCTATAAGTTTAGGGATTAGCAATTTGTGGGAATAGTTCCGTTCTAAGTATTTCCAGATTCTTTCTGTATATGCTTACCTCTTAAACCAGGAGTGGGCAAAATGGTGGCCAGACTCTGTTTCCCAGCAGACTCTGCCCACATTGCTGAGGCTGGTTTCCATGGGGACCCCAGTAGTGTTGGGATTGTGACAGCATGGGGCCAGGGTTTCCATGGAGACTGGCAGAGTGCAGGGGAGCTGCTTTGGGTCCTGGGCTAGGTGGTGACAGTATGGTCTGGAGCTGGAGCAGAATTGCAATCCACTGCCCACATGCTTACGGCAGGGACATGTAGGCAGTGGATCATAGCTCTGTCCCAGCTCCAGACCATGCAGTTACCACTGCAAGATCCTAGTCTGGGCCCTGGACCAGCTCCTTGCCTAGCTGTGCACCCTGCCAGTGCTGCTAGGATCGGTCTCTGTGGAAACTCTAGCCCCATGCTGAAATGGCCCCGCCACTCCTGGGGTCTCTGTGGAAGCCAGCTGCAGTGATGCAGGCAAGGGGCTGCTAGGAAATGGAGTCCACTGCAGGCCAGATTGTGTCTGCCCCTGTCTTAAGACTGTTGTAGTGGAACAGTATGAATGGCTGTCGGAAAGTTTACACTTACAAATGTAGAAAAAGCCAATTAAACTGTTAATAGAAGCTCCTAAATTGACATTATTAAACCAAAATAAATTAGTTACATTGAGTGTTGATGATTCACTATGTAGAAAAGATTTTAATGATTGCTTCCCCCCGCATCCCACCCCACCCCACCCCATCCAGAGTGATCATAAAGAAGGGTTAAAACAACCCCTCCTCCAACCCCCCCCCCCCAAAAAACCCCAAAACCTTCTATGGAATTATTAAAGTATTAAGCTTTGACAGTTGTGGTAATATATTAATAATCAATAATTTGAGATCAAAACTGTCCATGAGATTTTAATATTGTTATAGTGGCTTTGAATAGATCTGCTTTCCCTCAGACTACACAGATAGCTGTTAATATGAGAGAGGTAGCTTTCAAACCAAAAGGACATGCAGAATAAAATCTCAGTTGTGGCCATAATGTTATCTAGGAAACATTTTGCTAGAAGCTAAGAGTAATCTGAATGAGCATATAGACATACAAATGCAAATGTTTACTGAACACCTACCAGTATCTACCAACAAAATGCAAACGCTGATAGGTGTATGTTCTTCATATGTAGAACATTAAGCGTTCAAAATCAAAATGTCTAAGGAATGCTCAGAAGCAAAAAAATCACCTCTAGTTCATAATTACTTTTGAGTTTAAGGCATGCTGTGATGAAACACATGTTACAGAACCACAGGCAGAGGTACTCAAAGGGATTCTCTGACTCCCTTGAAGGTAGGTGGGGGGGCAGGATGCTATGGGTGTGTGGCAGCGGAAGACTCCCTATGAGGAGAGGTGGACTTGGATGTCCACAATGGTGGAAGATAGATGTGATCAAGGGGAGGTTGACCCCAGAAGATATTCATAGATATTTTATGAGGGCTAGGAAGTAGTCTAATATTAAGGTAAGGATTTTGTAGCTTTTTGTCATTTTTGTTTGACAGTATTCTGTCATCAACGCATTCCATCACTTTTTCTTTCTGTGTAATAAACCCTTTGCTTTTTTCTGTTACTTTACTGTTGTGCTTGTGGCAAATTGTGATTTTTGGCCATATTTAATAACCTGGGCATACCTATTCAGTGGAGTGGGGACCAGGAAGCTTACATAAACCCAGGGGATATCTCCAGGAGCATCCTGACACCCCAGGGCTTTGTCATAATGTACAAAGGAGCAAAATAAGTGATTCCAAACAGCGTGGAAAAAGAATATTATAAGTTATTCATGAAGGGCATCCATTTATGGAATTATGCTAAAGAGATCCAGAGAAATATGTCACAGACCTAATGCGAACATGATTGTCAATATAACTTTGAAATTTTGAGTGCATCAAATATACTGACTTTAACGGACAAAAGAACCACCACATCCTTGGCAGTAATATTGGAAAATATCAGCTGATTGCCCTCTCACTTTGACACTTAAGACTATGCAGTTGGCTTATATTTAAGATCAGAGACTCATACAAAATTCAGGTTGGAAGAGATCTCTGCAGGTCATCTAGTCCAACCCCCTGCTTTATGCAAGACCACCCCCAACTAGTTTATTTCAGCCTTTGTCAAGACAGGTCTTAAAAACCTCCAAGGATGGAGATTCTATTACCTCTCTAGGTAGCCCATTCCAGCGCTTCACCACTCTCCTAGTGAGAGTGAGAAACATGTTCTTAATATTCAACCTAAATCTCTCTTGCTGCAACTTGAGACCATTGCTCTTTGTTCTGTCATCTGCCACCACTGAGAACGATCTAGCTCCATCCTCTGGTGTTGAAATCTATGTTGTATTGGATTCCAAAGACTTAAATACACTAACAAAACACATCATCTAGAAGTTTCAAATATATATTTTAAATAAATCAATTTTTGTGGATCTTTTATATAGAAATATGTTGAAGACTTAACCTTGAGATCTCCTAGAAATACTTTACATAGTCAATGGAAGAAGCAGTGTCACTTAGTGGATAGAGTAATAACATGCAATTCAAAGAACCTAGATTGAGCCTAAACTCTATTCCTAGCACTGCACAACCTTCAGCATGTCATGCTACTCATCTGTGTCTCTGCTTGTCCCCCTGATTTTCTTTGTCTATCTGGTTGTAAGCTCATAAGGGCAAGGACTGTCTCATAATGTTATTCAATGCCTAGCATAGTGGAGCCTCAGTTTATATAGGGCAGATAAATAACATTATGTTTTGTGCAATGTTGATGTCTCATGTATTCAGTGAGTCAAAAACAGTTGATGGATATTACACAAATAAATGTTTTTCTTCATTTTTTTCTCCTAATTTTGATTGTATTATTATTTATTATCAAGTATTGATTAGCTTGACTCTCAAGACTGTTTTGATACAGCCCAAAGATATTTTCTTGTCCTGAAGATCTAATAATGATAGGCAATGTATTCCACAAATTCTATTTATGCAGCCATTTTTTGGGATATTTAAATAACTGTCAGGTACTGAGGTGGGGTGGGGTAACAAAAAATACCCAGTAATGTTTTATATTTTATTAGCTACTTTGAAAGAGAAACATCCTCCAATAATGAGGTTATATGACTACTTGATTTAGACTGTGCTTGTTAAAAGTTAGCTATTTTTGAAAAGGCAAAGGCTTTCTTTTGAGGAGCTGATTGTTACATTATTATATTCTTCTTTTTACTGTCTAGTGAAGTCTCTTGTGACCACTGAAGTATGTCAAAGATTTGCTGAGAATTCAGCATTATCAGCTTATTCTCATGACTAGAGGAGGAAATTCTATGTAGTTCAGTTTGGATTATTCACCACAGGGTAAGGGAGATGAAATTCATTTAGATGGATAACAGAATAGGAAAATGTTCTTATCCTGCAATTTTCTTAGCGCTATATTATCCAAATGCTCCAAATGCATAAGTCATGGTATATGGAGTTTTATTCATTTAATCTTTGTGTATGTGTGTAAGTGTGTGTGCATGTGTACATGTGTTCGTGTATGTGTGTACAGAAAACTTAATTTCTGGTTTAAAATGTAGTGCTGGCTCAGCATAGACCTTTATATATAGGAAACAAATGTTTTAATAGGATCAATTTTAAGTGACAAAATGTTCAGAACAGATTTGATGTATTAACCTTGGCAGACCAAAATTGAGGTTTGATTCTGAACGTTGTCTTTTCATTTACATTAAACAGCACCTTGACTTAGGATACTTAAATTTAATGTTTTTAATTTAAATATTTGTATAAATGAAGTGTTATTCTGTTTTAGAATTATCCTGAGTTGGAACAAAAGTGTTACTACCTGGTCAGCTAGACTATAGGTCCATTGTTATATAACATCTTTTTCTAAACCAGAACTAAAATAACTTTGCAGTAGGTACGAGTTCCTAGGAGAGAACAATACGTATGAATGTGAATTATTTTTTTTGCTTAGCACTAAAGAGAACCCAAGTCACCTTTAAATACATTTTGTGAAAAAAATGTTTACATAAAGAGATGGCTCAGAAAATATCTAGGAGCTTAACTTAATATATGATTAAATTCAGGAATAAAATATTTTGTAACAAGGAATAAGTGAAGCAGCTCAGAAAAAAAGGAAAAAGGGAGACTGCAAAATAATTCCCTTTAATCTGAAATTCTCAATTAGGAATTGTTTTGAAACATTTCAAAAACCCCAATGAGATCTGTGTTTAAAAGATTCACAGTACTTCTGATTTCATGTTTCAAATGGATGAGAAATGCTCAAACTGTATTTGAGGTGATCTTTGAGGCTTCAGCAATCTAAAGACAGATTCTATCAAAAAGCTATCGCAGCTTGACATGAGACAGAAGACAGAATTGCATTAAAAAATGCATGGGCTGGAAAAATGCAATGTGAGAGATTCCCATGACGATAACTCAGAATATCTGCAACACAACCATTGAGCCATTATCAAGAAACCTAAGGAAATAAGCATCTTGTGGTGACATGACTAGACAATCTCTTTTTTATATCTTGGAAGAATAAATACACAATTGCTTATTTTGTTATACTGAGAGAGAAATCCCACAGTTAGAAATTAGAATGAATTTCTATAAAAATACACCAAAAGCTGGAGAGTAACACCCAAAGTAAACAAAGTAAAGATTATTTCTAAAAACACTCAAGGTAAATCAAAATTTTTGAACACCTTTTGAATGGGACGAAGGATTCCAAGTAGGAAGATGTCTTAACAATGCTTTTAGGCTGACTTTTTTGATTAATTTTATGTTGAACTATTTAACTTCCTAAACTATTTTAAAAAGTGAATGTGACACACTCTGAACCCAGATAAAACTAGATGCAACTTTGAGATACACGTGTGGGGTCTTCTCATACCTTCAGGGGTGCCTTTCATCCTTAATTGCCCAGGCTGCTTGATCAATGAGAACAGACTGAGATGTGCCAGGAGCCAACTCCTTGCCCTGTGATGTCTCAGGGTAGATACAAACATTTGAGGAGGTTATGGGGAGATTAGATTGAATTAAAAATGGCCATTCACTCTAAGGTAAGTTGGGATGGGGGATCTTGGGAGGACTTGGGGGGAAGGTGGGTTCTATGTGGGGCTTAGGAGGCAAGCATCATCCTCAGTGGGGACTGGGCTACTGGGGGACTGTGGGAGGTATTGTGGGGATTGGAGGGATAATCAGGGTCCACAGGGTTTTGCTGAGGTCCAGGGGCAATTGGGGGGCTCAGGGGAGCTCATGGGGTCCACAGCAGGGATGGGGGGGATTCCTCCACCAACCCCTGGAACCAGGGGCTATTGTTAGCCCCCTTACTTCTCCACCCCCAGATGAACAACCACCCAATCTCACATGTCCCTCTCCCCACCTCAGCTTATTTGCTCAGTGTCTAGCACTGGCAAATACTGTTAAAATTGCCACTGGGAGCAGCACAGCCCTGGGGTTGTGTCCAGTAGCTGGGCTTTTCCAGCTCTGGAGTTGCACTGGGAACTGTGCAGAAGACCCATACAGTTAGCCCTGTGTATAAATGGCCAACCTGAGCTAAATTAGGTGTTCTTCAGATCATGGACATTGTGTGCCTCCTGAGGTTGGGGGGCACGATGACCACCCTCAGGCAGTGTTAGCTGTGGGGGGCCCAGTGGCGACAAAGAGGGAGCTTCCGCAGGCAGCCGCAGTGGTGTTGGTAGAGAGGGAGGGATGATGATCTCTGACTGGCAATCAGTGACCACCAGCAAAAGCTGCTGGCAACATCATTGGCAGCCAGCAGCAATCGGCAACTGCCAACACTGTTGGTGGTGGAATGGGAGTGTGGCAAATGGTGTCTGCCCACAGGTGGCATCAGCAGTGGTGGCCAATCTCAGGGAGTGCACTGCCAATCTCAGGGGGTGCATGTGCACCTGTGTGCACTCCCTACACATTGCCAGTGCCTCAGAGGTAGCGTTAACTTAGATTGGGTTGGCCATTTTAGACTGATCTAAGTGTCCTGAACTCCTGTACAGTTTGCACTTAGACCTACCTAACTAATGTAAGGTCCATGCCTGGGTAAACTAAATTAGATTGGATGGTCATTTTTAATGAGCTGTAACTCTCCCCTTAATGTTCTACCAGTATTTAAGGTATTTGTATTCGTTATCTACCCAAATGTTTGTACCTAACTCATTTTTAATAATCTTACCCAGGTATTGCCAGCTCTTAGCAGAAGAGATTTTACCAGTTAGAAGGATCACACCCTTGTCTGGTTATGCACTCAGAAAAGATATATTCCCCACATCCTGGGGAGAAGTCGGCCTGTATAGTCAAATGCAAATCACAGTTATCATTGACAATGTGTGTTATAAAGATAACAAAAAAAAAGTTATAGAAACAAGAGCAAACATAAGAAATCAGTAACCATATGCTAAGATACAGATAGAGATATAAGAATAAACAAGCAAAAGAAAATATTAGAACAATGATTATACCATATACTTGCATCTTAGGGCTAAGCTCTAAGGGTATGGAGAGATGTAATGCTTGGAACATTCTATATACACTTCAAAACCCAGAAGTCTAGATGTACATACCACTCAAGACTGATTTAAACTTCCTGAAACATTTCAAAAGCACACCGGGAAAATCAAGTGCTATTTTGAACTGGTCCTCCTTGAATCAATTCTATGTTATGTGTGGAAATAGACCATTTTGTGTTTGGCTTTTGTTCAATCCTTTAGGTAACCCAAATTCCACTGCTTCCCACCTCCCACCTCCAAAACCATGCAAGGCAAGGGCCTGCTCTGGTATGTAGCCAGGATTATACTGGTTATACAACTCACAATCCTCTAGGGTTGGGGAGCAAAAAGCCAGTTTCACTTTTCTGCTAGGGACCCTGGACAGGGGTCCCAGGCTCACCTAAGTATTCATTTGGTAGCCAACTGCTAGAGAGTTTGTGTGATGACCTGCTCATGATTTTCAGGGGGACTGGGAGCTCCCTGCTCTGCCCCGCTCCAAACAATGGGGGTATTTTTTTGTTTTTTGTAAAACTTGCACTGGAAGACATTTTGTCACTTTCACTTGCGTGCAGTATGCTGCAGGTCTCAGGCTCATTTGAAGTAGCTGGTATTGAGAGTGGAGGGATTGCCATTTTCTGTGGATATGTATACCCCTGGCTTGTGGTGCTGGGGATGGGGGCCTCCCAAGAACTCCAAAGCTTTTCAAACCCCTGCCCTGGAAAGCCACATTGACAAATTAATGTCTCTGGTAGGACCCTAGCCACCACAGCAGCCCCCCACCCCACCCCAACACCACAAGCAAGGGGCCAGGCAATTCCTTTCCCCAGCATGTAGCTATCCCTCCACTCCACCACCCATCTCAAATGAGCCTGAGATCCATAGCACAAGGCTCTAGGCAGTGAAGAGAAATTGCTAAAATGTTTTCCAGTGCAAGTCTTCAAAAAACAAAAAAGGAGAAATCTTTGTGAATCCCCCAATACACCCTGCCCCCCAGAAGTAGGGTGTCACACAGCCTCCCTTCCATCATGTGGCAACCCCCCTGTTTTCATTCCCTCACCCCAAAGGAGCTTGGGACCCAGCTGCTGCAGGGCACTAGAAGAAAGGTGGAATCAATTAAACAGCTTTTAGAACAGAAGTTTAAAAGCTTTGAAGTTCTTAGGGGGCCCACAGAGCACCCAGCCACCCAGAAAGCATGGGTAGGGGTGGTCACAGAGCCAGACTCCACAGCACCTAGTAATCCTCCACCACCCTGCCCCAAATAAACCTGGATGGAACCTTGCAGCACAGGATCTAGTTAAGGCAGCACAATTGACAAAATGCTTTCTAGTGCAAGCCTCACCAATCTAAAATGCAGAGATCTTGGGGACCCTCCAAAGCACTCAGGCCCTCAGGCCTGTCAACACAAGAAGGGGCTAGCTGGATAATGGTATAAATTCTAACCAGAAATAGTGAAATAGTATTTAAGGTGCTTGTATTCACTATGTTTTTATTTTCTTATAAAATAATGTATTTGACAAATCATATCTTGTGATACAGGGGAAACTTTCTAACTGGTCAAGTGTTTGTTGATAAAGTATCTGAAGAATAATTGCAATTATTTTATTCAACTGTTGTGTGCAACTTTCAGGTGTTGAGGTTACTACAAATACTAATATTTACAACGTAACAGAAGAGGTAGAAGATGATAATCTGAAAGCACCTACTGATGTTTCATATCTAACATTGGACCTGCAATAGGTAAAAAGATTCCCCTTGTGGGCTGATAATCCACAAAATGTCACCCACCATCCAAAAACATGTGAAGGCTGCATTACTGCAAACACATTTTAAAGCTTTCTTACACATGAAATTCCTTTTTTAGAGCTCTATTGAAGCATGAAGCTTTATGATCTTAATTGTTAATGCCACTGGTGATTATAGGAAAATTGGGAAATGTTTTCCTCAGAAAAGTATTGCAGGTAAATCGTAGAAAATGATGGTTGAAAGGGACCTCAGGAGGTCATCTAGTCCAACCTCCTCCTGACAGCAGGACCAGCCCCAACTAGATCATCCCAGCCAAAGCTTTGTCTAGTCAGGTCTTAAGAAGCTCCAAGAATGGAGATTCCACCACCTTTTTGGGTAACCTGTTCCAGTGTTTTACAACCCTCCTAATGAGAATATTCTTCCTAATATCTAACCTAAACTTCCCTTGCTGCAACTTGAGACCATTGCTCTTTGTTCTGTCACCTGCCACCACTGAGAATAGTCCAGCTCCATCCTTTTTGGAACCACCCTTCAGGTAGTTGAAGGTTGCTATTAAATCCCTCATCAGTTTTCTCTTCTCAAGACTAAATAAGCTCAGTTCCCCCACTGGAGTCTCTCCAATTTGTCCACATCCTTTCTGTAGTGAGGGGGCCCAAAACTGAACATAGTACTCCACATGTGGCCTCACCAGTACTGAATAGAATGGAATAATTACTTCCCTTAACCTACTGGCAACACACCTATCGATGCAGCCCAGTATGCCATTAGTCTTGGCAACAAGGGGACACCTTTGGTTCATATTTAGCTTACTGTTCACTGTAACCCCCAGGTCCTTTTCTGCAGAGCTACTGCCTAGGCAGTCAGCCCCCAGCCTGTACTGGTGCATGGGACTGTTCTGTCCTAGGTGCAGGACTTTGCACTTGTCCTTGTTGAACCTCATGAGATTCCTTGTGGCCTAATCAATCCTCCAATCTGTCTAGGTCACTCTGAGTCCTAGCTCTACCCTCTAGTGTATCTACTTCCTCCAGCTTGGTATAATCTTCAAATTGCTGAGGGTATACTTTAAACCATATTCCAGGTTGTTGATGAAGACATTGAACAAAACTGGCCCAAGGACTGACTCCTTGGGCACACCACTTGACACTAGCTGCCAGCTATTATCAAGTCATTGATTACAATTCACTGACCCCAATGCTCCAGCCCATTTTCGATCCACTTTACAGTCCAGTCATCCAGCTCATACTTCCTTACCTTGCCTGGAAGAATGTTGTGGGAGACTATGTCAAAAGCCATGCTAAAATAAAGATACCCCACATCCACCCATCTCCCCACAGCCACAAAACCAGTCACCTTTTCATAGAAGGCAATCAGGTTATAACATGATGTCAGCTAATTCTAATTTGACAGCTCAGAAGGAAGCGGGTCTTGTTGCCAGATTATATACCTCAAAGTTTCTTCTCCCCTTCCAACAGCTCTTGTAGATTTTAGCTAATAGAAATAGGTTTCTTTTTTTCTTTTTTTTTTGCCTAGAGAATCAGCAAGCTGCTTATACAGCACCTGGGAATGTCTTTAATTAAAATCTTAATTATTCTAAAAATTGTAATTAGTTACATAAAAGAATGATAGCTATTTTTTCCTCTAGTTACTGATTGACTATTAGATGATGGCAATTTTAGAAGCAGAGCATTGAATAATTGAGCTCTAGTGACAGTATGAAAAATAGCCGTCTTAACTAGGCTGAAGACAACAGCAACCCAAGAAGTTCAGTGCTCATGTATAGGATGGGGTATCTAAATTATATCAGTAATATAAGTCAATCCTGATCCTGTAGACTGACTGACACTAATCTTTCCTTTGCTTCAGAGATTTTAATGAGACTTCTATATCTATTACTGCCATTGGTGGCTTGGAGTGCAGGAACATGTCCAGTGAACAGGATGGATGGTAGTTCTGAAGTAGTTCCAGAGATTGCACCCAGCCTAGGAGTCCATGACACCAAGCAGGTTTGGAACAGTGAAGGATCAGGGCTGGAATGTATATGGGATGCATTACTTAGGTTCTGGACATGAGCTGGAGATATAAGCACTCAATGTGCTGGTGTCTCTAAATCAAGACCTAGCTGTCATTGATGCAGTATTAGGAAAGGCACACCAATGTTAGATAACTTTTAAACTGTTCTATTTGTGTAATCCCTTTTTTCTTGAATTTGTGAAGAATTCTGCTAGCTAACAAGCATCTCTTTAAATGTGATTGTCTTTACATTTTTCATATTCTTACTTATGCCTTGTCAAGTTGCAGAACACAGATCGTAAAAGAGTGAGATTATGAATATAATTGGCATCTATAACATAAGTCAATGAAGACTTTTTATGAGGACAAAAATTCAGGAACTGTATAGTCTCAGAAGAAAGCTGTTGGCTAATGTTGATTTGATGTTTTTTTCTGGGGACAGAAGAGATGAGGCAGTCATGAAACCTGCCTATTTAGCCAGAAAAGCCAGGTTTCAGTAACTAGAGTGTATTTTTCTTAAATTGATAAAAATATATATATATATATATGAAGAGCATTTTGATCTCTTTACATATATACACAAAGCAAAAATATGAAATCATCTTTGAGATGAGATTAGAAAGGAGTTCAACAAAAAAGAGTATTACTTGAAGACATTAAGGCACAGAACAAAGATAGTCCATTTGTAAAAATGACAGCTATTACCACTATTATTACTGTAAAAAATAATGAAAGAAAATAGCGACTGTGTATTTAAAGAACAGCTGCAGTATATGCACATTAATATATATATTTGTTGAAATAATTTATGAACCTTCTAATGGTGCTCACTGTGTTCTGTGTTTTAGTAACTAGTCTTAGCTTCATTATGTATATGTATATCCTTGCATAGACCCTATTGTACTAGTGTACCTTCCTCATATTATTATGGAAAGCAACAGACACAGAAGTAAAGGCATCAAGTAGAACTTGGCTCTGCCCCATGCACCGCTTTGCCCTGTTGTCCCCTCTCTGCCCCTTCTAAAACTTGAATCCTTTTTTATTTTCCTTGGTTTAGACTTTATAGAATCCACAACCACAACTCCAAGAAGGAATCAGGTCAGTGAGCACCTTATATATTTTTATTTGCTTTAATCAAAGCATTTAAAGAAAATCACTTGCTAAGGACTGACCTCAATACTTGCATAAAGTTATTTAAAGTCATGAGTAATTACTTCATACAGCTGAGAGTGAAAGCATACACTTTCACTCTTGTTGTCACTCTAGTGCTCGCTCTCTCTTTCTCTCTGTTTCCTACACACAGACACACATCATGCACCTGCATGTGTGCTTTACTGCAGAGTTGACTTATTAGCTCTACAGTAAAGCATCACAATAAAGCTTTGATGTTTTTGCATATTTTATCCTTTGGGATGGGGTAGGTTCTGTTGCATTAAAACTGCTAAAACCAGTGACCTGAGGAAAAGTACTTTGTTCCCCAAATATCTAATTTTCTCCCAACTATTCAGTTCATTCAGTAAAACATATCAACAAAAAGCCCTGCTCCTCGCATATTTCCTGGACCATCTTGGCTGCAACATCAATCCAACACTACTAAATGCAATTCAGTTTTTTTACAGCTAGCAAGTGGCTAATATACAGCCATATAATATTGATATAGAATATGAATCCATATGGAATCTCCACCATTAGAAATGTTAAGTATAGATTAGACTAATATTTGTCTGGAATAATTTAGACCAGTGATCCTGGGCAAGGAGATATGGCCCTTTGGGATCCTTTCCGGACCTATTTTTTTCTATTATTCTACATAAGTGTTATTCATAAATATTATAAACACAGAACATATTACAATTAGTTAATGTTTTAAAGCTCTTTTAGAAAGTGTGTGCATGTGTGTGTGTTAATAAGGGGTATATATTTTATAAGCTGCTGTCAATACTGGTTAGTGGTTACATGGCATTGAGTTACAGAATAGTGTGCCAATGTGAATGTATTTTGCCATAATGTAATCCTGTGAAAAATGCAGATTTGTATTTTTTGAGGCTATCTAGACTGCCAACTTGACTATTGTTTCTAGTGCTACTTTAAGGGCTATGAAGAGCTTGCTTTCTTAAGTTTCACTTTTCTTGTGTACAACAGCATGCTCTGTTTTGCTCTACAGACGAAACTTGTAGCTTCCCTCAAAGTTGACTGAAAATCCGTGAAGATATTTAAAGCCAGAATTTGGCCTGCAATGGCCAGGTCTGTTAATTTAAGTACTTTATTAGAGCTGACATGTAAATGGGAAAAATAGCACATATTTTCTATTTTTAATTGTAACACTGAGTTTATTGTTTTTGTTCAATTATACAACTGATTGAAAATGAGGATGGATTTTTGACAAACGATTAATTTGGATTCGCTTGCTAAAAATCAATATTAAGAAAGATGTGACTAACTCAATTCTTAATAATTTTCTATCAGGACAAATGCATATGTAAATGATAAATACTATAATTTTGCTTCCAAAGAATTTGAGTTAATTAAATTCATAAGACAAATCATGTTCTGTAAAGTATACTTTACCAGAATATGTTTCAATCAATGATCAATGATACTTTAGCTAGAATAAGGAGAAGTTGGGCCTGGAATTGTGACTATGTCATAAAAAAGTTCTTTAGTGTAGGTCAAACAGTATAGATCTGGGTGAACCTTTACCCAGGGCAGATTGTTACAGTTTCTACTAGGCCCCAAGGGACAAGTGAAAACATAAATCATTTAAGGCCAATAGTATTATATATTCCTTTAACTAATAATTTTTATAGGAAAAAATCTCTTTAAAAAACCATTCATTATTTGATTTGCTTAAGCCATCAACAGAAAGAATGGCAGCACTGAAAACTAAATATGGTGCACACAAAATATACACTAAAATACCACAAACTGAAAAAAAGAAAAACATAAAGTAACAGTCTATGGTCACAATTTTAAAAAAGCCTAGTTATTTTGGGGTTTTTTAATCACTTGAGATTGGCTTTTAAATCACCAAGACATGCCCTTCATAAAACCTTTTGGTACTTAATGGGCATATCTACACAAGATGTTTACTGCAAAGCTGTCTATGTAGCTCCATAGTAAAGTCTCAGCATCTACACATGCGGCCTTATTAGTCTGCAGTAAACTAATTCATTCCAATGTAGGGTAGTTCTTGTAAACATAAGTACTATCCTATGGCAGCATTATTTAGTGCACAGCAGTGTACATATAGACACTGATGGGGCTGGCTGGGGCACAAAGGTGCTCCACTGGGGGGCTGCCTGCTAGCTAGCTCTTCACTGTAGCACCCTCATGCCCCAGCCAGCCCCTCTGCAGTATGTCAAGTTGGGTTGGAGCAGCTGGGCTGGCAGGCTGACCCCCTGGATTCCCTGCCAGCTGGGCCTGCTCTGCCCCAGCTCCATGTGCTGTAGTCCCAGGTATACATGTGAACGCTATGATTAACTGTTTAAATCTCTGTTCATGTTTATAGTACACTCTAAATATTATTATTGGTAACAGTAATAATAGTCACACTTGCGTGTTATCTACTGAAAGTAATTCTATGCCCTTTCTTGTCTCGTTCTTTCTTAAAGTAGTTCTCAGTGTGGTTGGTATCACAGTGCAATGCATGGTAATATATTAATTCATGTAACACAAGGTGCATCTACAAGAGAGTTTACTGCAGAGTTGCCCAATTATCTCCACACTGAAGTCTCAGCTTCTACACATGCGGCCCTATTAGGCCAGAGTAAACTAATTGACTCTATAGTAGGTTAGTATTTGTAAACAAGTACTATCCTGCAGCTGTGTTACTTAGCGTGCTGCAGTGCATGTGTAGATACTGATGGGGTTGACTGGAGTATGAAGGTTTTCCAGTGAGGGGACTGCCAGCTGGCTAGCCCCACACTGGAGTACCATTGTTCCCCACCACCCCCACCACCCTCGTTCCCCAGCACGCTGAGCTGGGTCAGCGCAGCCCTGGGCTTGCAGGCTGACTTCCTGACCCTTCTTCCAGCTAGGGCTGCTTTGACCTGGCTCAATGTGCTGTGGTCCCAGGTGAATGTATAAATGCAGTACCCAAGAGCAATAAACTCCACCACAGATTGCCAGAGATTTATTGTATTGCACTAATCACACTAATGTAGATGCACCCACAGAATCTTTAGGTTTTTTATTCTATTACTCCATTCTCAAAGGACACTTGCATGCTTCCAGTTAACTAAAAGTGTTTTTTTTGGTTCTTCTACCTTACATGATCAATAAAGTTATGTTCCAAATTCAGACCTACATGCTTTGTATATTGCTTTTCTCACTCACTTATTTCACATTATTAAAAAACACTGACGTAGATTTTAAAATTATATTTTTCAGAATCCAGAACTACAAAATTAAAATTATTTAAGGAATATAGAAGTGGAAAAGAAAATAAATACTGATAACAAAAGTAGGAAGCAAGTCATCAAATTGCTTGTTAGTTTTGGTAAATTCTCTGAATTTTTCAAGGAGCTTTTCATTTCATACAATGCTTCATTAAGATTAACATCTTTTGAAGTTCATTTCATAACCATAATTTATAATTTCCTTTGTTTTTATAAGTAGTTTTCATCTGAATTTTGTGTCTTAGCTGTCAGGACCAGAACTGTATTTATAGGGTGCATCTACAGAAGACATTCACTGTGGAGCTGCCTAATTAGCTTTGCAGTAAAGTCGACAATGTCTACATGTGCACCCCTATCAGGCTGCAGGAAACTAATTAACATCTCTACAAGTTTGTAAATACAAGTACTATCTTGGGGCAGCATTCTTTAGTGCACAACAATGCACATGTAGACACAGATGGGGCTGGTTGGGGCATGAGGGTGCTTCAGTGTAAGGTTGCCTGCTGGCTAGCCCTGCACTGGAGCAGCCCTATGCTGCAGCCAGCCCTTCTGCAGCACATTGAGCAAGGTTGGAGCAGCCCTAGGTTAGCAGGCTGACCTCCTAGGCTAACTACCAGTCAGGGCTGCTCTTTTTTGGCACAATGTGCTGCGTTCCTGGGCACACGTGAAAACATAACACTTGGGATCAATGAACTCTGGTGCAATAAGCACCAGAGTTTATTGCTTTGCCTGCATTTCATGTCTAGATGGATCCACAGACTTGAAATGTTTGCACAAAATAAAATGGGCATTAGAAGGATGCAGGCAAGAGAGAAATGAGTTGCTCAAAAGACAATAGCTACAGTTTGGAATAATTTTGAGAGATTCAAAGATGATAGAAGGAATAAGAAGTGGAATCAAGGTACAGAACTAGCCACAATCCAAATTTATAACTGTGGGAACATTAAAAAAGACAAACATAGAAAATGCCAAAAAATCATGTACATAATAGGCATGTTCATACTCATTTTAATATTAGTTTATACACTAGAGACATGAAAAGATGACATGAAGAGGTGACATCTATACAACAAAAAGTATTTAATAAAACAAAGTATTTAGTAGAAACAAATTACATCATGACACGTAATAAATCAGTCACAAAATACCCTCCTTAAGAATGCAAAGAAAAAAAAAGAACACTTACAATATACATTTTATCAGCCAGAAGGAAAGAGGGGAAAAAAAATCACTGAATAACCTATTCAAAAATTTAAATTGAATGACTGGGATTCTGTATTAATGGGGAGGTTTTAACTATATAAGAATCTGTTGTGTGGAACTGGGAGCGAGCTTATTTTGGTTTCTTAAGATCAGCTCCTTACCCCTAATAGAATCTATCCAGTCTAACATTTTTTTCTGCTGGGTTCAACTACACAAGGATGATTATTATTCTGCTGTTATTTACTTCAGTTTTATTAAGGCTATACATCTATGCTAAAGGTTAACTCAACTTATATTTTCTGCTGACTGGTTTTATTGAGGACTGTGTCTCATGACATTAAGTGAAAAACCATGCAATAGCAGGATCATAAGCAATTGCACAGAGTATTAACTTCTAATATGGCATAAAACTGCCTTGATAAAATATGAGTAGCTGATGACACAGTACTAATTACCCTCTTTTAGGAAAATGAAATATCATCCAAGGAGCAGTATTGTTTTTCAGGTGTAGAAAAAGAAGGGAAAAAATCTCATACACTCAGCATTCCTTCAAAAATGGTAAGAGAGTTGGCACAAACACAATTTCCATGCATGACCTAAGTAGCATTATTAAAGGATAACCCAGTTGCCCACTACAGCAGTGACCATTCAACTCAGTATTCATCTTCAGCTACTACACAGAGATATCAGTGATATGTATTTTTTATGCGTGGAGAAACAAATTCTGTCCTTCAAGGAGGTAAGTATTCTTTTAAATGCTGTTCACCCTCAACTTTCAGAGTTTGTTATGGCCCAGAGTTTTATGGCCAAATGTCCTATTAAATTAATTGTTATTCATCGATATTTTGCCTTTGTTCAAATGTTTTATAAATGGATTGAAATAGTATTTATTTATCCTATTGTTCTCATATTAAGTGTTTTTTCTCGTAGCTTGTGGAACTGCATCTTCCTGTAGAATACTGGATGCTCTTGTGACTTGTTAAATAAGGATATTTAAAATGACAACCAGTATTTTCACAGGTCTCTGAAGACCTTTTTCCACATTCCTTCATCCTTCCTCCCAAATTAATTTAAAAGGAAAATTCAGCATCAGTTCAGCAGCCTTTTTTCAGCAGAAAACATTTTTGTTGCCCAGGTTTTAAAGTTTTGAATGATGGAGGCAGACAGATGTTATCTAAGTTGTCCAAAGTCCTAAATTTGTTGATAACTTAGAATTCAGTTCATAGGCTTATAGGGCTGGAAGGGACCTCACAATCTCCATTCTGTCTATCACCGTCCTTTAGGTAATTGAAGCCTGTTATCAAATCCCTTCTTAGTCTTCTGTTCTCCAGACAAAACCTAGTTCTTTCAGCCTTTCCTAATAAGTCTGGATTCCCAGGTCCCTAATCATTTTTGTCAGTCTGCAGTGAACTCTTTTCAATCTGTCCACATCCTTCATGCATGAGATACGTTAATTCTTTTGACTGTGTGTCCTTGTGATAACAACTATAATATTCTGTGACTCTGAAAGGAGGCTGACTAATTATGCCAAATGAAAAAAGAATGTGAATGACCTGTGCTTAATTTGATGAAAAAAATCTGAAGTACCTTGTCAAATGATAGCAGTCCAGAAAACAGCTGAAAATAGGAGGATGATGAGGATCATTGTTTCAGATTAATTTACTTGTGTCTTATGTTTATGAGTGACCATTATTCATTACATATCACGAATCTCACTAGAAATTAATAGCATAGCATATAGTTAATAATATTCCATTGTAAATCAACAACTGTTAAACGTGCCTTCTGAAGTGCTGATTTTCAAAGGGTATTAGCACACAATGTTGAAATGAGACATTGCATCCTAGATATTATTTGTTCAAATAAAATAAGTTACTGAAAATTTTAGTCCTCCACTGGAGCTTTTCATGTCCAAACTGACCCTCCCTCACAAATATTTTAATTTTTTATGATCTGGCAATAAAAAACTATCCCAGGTTTTGGAATAACCAAAATATGGTTTCTTATGCTAATTGCCTATAAAGCTCATGTGTCCAGCTGCCTTGACAGACCTGTGTTTCACACGAAAGAGCAAATGAAGGGACTCAGAAACTTTTTTATAATATACAATGAAACAGTCAATGAAGAGAAGATAATGCACTACCCTAAATTCTAATGATCACTTTTGTATCTTTCTCTATTTTTAATAAGATGTCAACTTTCAGCCTGTTTTCTGTGTCTGCACTGGGCGTGACCAATGATTCCATTTTTTTATTTTGGGGGCTGGGGATAGCTGCCTTCCCTAGAATCTGTTTTGCAAATGCAACAGAAACATTTCCTTTATTTTTTTACAGCTGGACACATGCTATAGTCATCTTGGGGTCCGTATACATCATGTCCTGCTACTGGACCAGTTCCAAAATGTTATGTGATAATTGTAGATTAATAGCAACATAGTTTAATTGATAGAAATAGCACACACATGGCCATTCAAAAGGATGCAAAAATAATCCCTCCTCTTAGTTTTTTACAGCCCAGAGTATCATTGCAGATGTCAAAGTAATTATTCTTTTTCAACCATGTTCTTCTATTTAACCCCACTTGGTTATGTCCTTGTATAATGATATCCAGTCACTGGACAGGTGTTAGACTCTAGCCTATAATGAATTTAGGTGTTTGCAGTTGTTTATCTGGTGTTCTAAAATCTCAATTTGCTAGTAAAAGTGATAATACAGCCTAAAGCAGTCACCTCATGGACAGATCTAGAAGTTTGAAAAGGGGGATGCAGATGGTGAGGTGCATCATCACATATAAACACAGATTTTTCAGTTAAAAATTAAATAGAAGCTTTAGTAATATGCTAAGGTCCTATGGCTGTATTATTTAGTTTAAGATTAAACAAAAACAAAACAAATATAACTTCATTAGAATGAGTTATAAACAATCTGCAGGTCTGTGAAATAGGAGCTTTATTACCAGGAGCAGCTAACAGGCAGAAGAATTGTGGAACAAAGGACAGCTTTGTCAAGACCAGTAAAAAGAAGAGAGGGTCATTAGCATCTGTGGAATGATGAGTTTAGAAGGGATCAGGTAGATCATAATGATCCCTTGAGTCAAGCAACTCTCTCAGCATCATTTGACAAGAAATTCTTTAGCCACTTCCAGGCAGTTGGCTTTAGGTGGAGCAGGAATCAAAGGGGGGGGGTGCAAGTGTACCAGTGCACTTAGCGGTGTTTTTATATTTACATAAGCAGTTCTGAAGTGAGGAGGACATAATGCATTGCAAACTAATGTTCCTAGGTATCTTCAACCCAATAGCTATCAAGTTTACTCCAATGTATTTCAGATTATTTTATATAATCCATACTTTGCATACCTTAAATTGTCCAGTGGAGGTCTTGGCACAATCACAAAAATATGATGTAATTGGAATTACAGAGATGTGGAGAGAGTTTACATGATTGGAGTATGGTCATGGATGGGTATAAAGAGAAAGAAAAGAAAAAAAAAGAGGAGAGAAGTTATGGCAGTCATCTGTTATAGGCCATCAAACCAGGAGGATGAAGTGAATGATTTCCCTCTATTCAGCACTGGGGAGGCCACATCTGGTGTACTGTGTTCAGTTTTGGGTCTCCCACTACAGAAAGAATGTGGACAAATTGGAGAGACTGCAGCAGAGGGCAAAAAAAATGATGAGGGGGCTAGGGGACATGCCTTATAAGGAAAGACTGAAGAAACTGGGCTTATTTACTCTAGAGAACAGGAAACAGGGAAGATGAAACCAGTCTGTTCCCAGAGGTGGCAGATGACAGAACAAGGAGCAATGGTTTCAAGTTGCAGGAAGGGAAGTTTAGGTTAGCTATTAGGAAAAAAGTTATCACTAGGAGGGTAGTGAAACACTTGAACAGGATACCCAGAGAGGTCCCTTCCAACCCTAATTTTCTATGATTCTATGAATCCTCCTTTCAAAGAATTGAGGGAAGCTTCCAAATTGCAAAACTTGAAGGAATCCAGAAAATTATTTGAATGTGTTATGGATAGCTTTTTGATACAGGTGGTAGACAGACCAACTAGGAAGGACACTCTACTCAACTTGCTATTCATAAACAAGAAGGAATTGTTTGAGAATGTGAAGGAGGAAAGCAACTGATGTGAAAATGACCATAAAATAATAGTGCTCAAGATCCTAAGGGGAGGAAGGAAGGACACCGAGTGGACATCAGAAAAGCAGACTTTAGCAAACTGAGGGAACTAGAGGACAGAAGTCTGAGAGGTAAAATGATTTAGAAGAGCTGACTACACCTTAAGGACATCCTCTTAACAGCACAGAAGCAATTTATCCCAGTATGACAGAAGAATGGGGAGTGCAATTGGAAGCCAGCCTGGCTAAACAGCAATCTTTTCAATGAGTTGCAGCTCAAAAAGGAATCTTACTAAAAGTGCAAACTTAGTCATAATACTTGCGAAGAGCATAAGATTATTGCACATACATAGGGAGAAAATTAGGAAAACCAAGGAATAATTTGAGATACAACTTGCCAAGGACATAAGGCAGTAAAAAGGAATGCTAAAAATAAGAGGAAGACCAAGGAAACAGGAAGGCAGAAGGGAATCTAGATACAGATGACGCAAAGAAAACTAAAGCATTTAAAGTCTTTAGTCTTCACAAATAGAGGTATCACCACACGACAACTGTAGTTGTCATCAAAGATAGGGAAAGAGACAGACAGTGAGAATAGCAGAAGAACAGGTTAGGGATTATTTAGAGAAGCCACATGCTTTCAAGCAAGCAGGGCCAGATGCACTCTTGGGTGCTGAAGGAATTGGCTGAGTTAATGTTAGATCCTTTAGCTATTCTCTTTGAAAACTCGTGGGGGTCAGGTGAGGTCCCACAGGATTGGAAAATGGCAAATATAATGCCCGTCTTTAAGAAAGGGAAGAAAGGAACATCCAGGGAATTACACACCAGTCATCTGGAAGGATCATGGAACAGATCCTCAAAGAATCTGCTGTGAAGCACTTAGAGGAAAACACGGTGACGAGGATAGTCAGATTAGCGCTCTGGGCCCTGCTGGTCCCAATCAGAGACTCAGATCAATTCATCCCCTGAGGATACAGGGGATTATGCTTCACCTGCAGTAAACCTAGATCTTTGACCTGGGCCTTGAGGAGCGATCAGAGAGGCCATAGACCCACTCCAGCCTTTGAAGTCTAGGCACAGGCTGAAATACTCTGTCCAGGCAAAGATTTATTTACTTGTTCATAACCCTCATATGCTTCCTTGCTTCACATATCAGATTTCTGGTTTTGACTCTGGCTTTAGATCCTGATTCTGGTCCTGACTCCTGGCAATTGTGAACCTGGCTCTGGCTCCTGATTCTGGCATATACTTGCTCTAGTTTTAGCTTCTAACTCCTGTTCTGACTTTTAACATCTCTGCACCCAAGATCTTTGGGAACTCAGTCCTAGACTTTTCCTTTTAGTTATATAACCATCCCTGACTGTACATGCCCTGGTCCCTAACTCTGTTGGTGGGGATAGAGCAGTTGATGTGATATTCCTTGACTTTAGCAAGGCTTTGAACACTGTCTTCCATGACATTCTTATTAACAAGTTAAAAAAAATACAGAAAAAAGTACTGTAACAAGGATACAAAACTGGTTGGATAATCATGCTCAATGCCTTGTCATTAATGGCTCAATGACTAGTTGGGAAATGTATCAAGTATGGTTTCCCAGGGGTCTGCCTTGGGTCTGGTACTATTCGATTCCTTCATTACTTATTTGGATGATTGGACTGGCTAAACGCTTAGCAAATGTGTAGGTGATACCCAGTTGGGTAAAGTTGCAAATACTACAGAGGGTAGGGCTAAGATCCATAATGACCTGGATAGACTGGAGAAATGATCTGCAGTCAATTAGATTCAATAAGGAGGAGTGCAATGTCCCTGCACTTGGGATGAAATAACTGCATGTACAAATACAAATTGGGGAATGACTGGCTCAGGTGCAGTACTGAAGAGAAGGAACTGTGAATTCCAGTGGACCATAAGCTATATATAAGCCAAAAGCAACTTGTTGCAAAAAAACCCAACAGCATTATTAACAGGTGTGTCACTTGCAAATCAAGGGAAGTGATTCTTTTGCTCTCTTCAGCATCAGTAAGGCCTCTCTTGGAGTACTATGGCATCTTTTGAGCCCCATACTTCAAGAAGGATGTGGACAGATTGGGGAGTGTAAAGCCTAAAGCGATAAAGATCATTAGCGGCCTGGGAAGACAGACCTATGAGGAAAGTTTGAAAGAACTGGAGAAGAACAGAAGTCTGTGGCAGATTTGGTAACAGACATCAAATACCTGAAGGGTAATTATAGAGAGAATGAAGATGGACTTTTCTTTGTGGCTACAGGGTCCAAGACTAGGATCAGTGACCTCAAGCTGCAGCAGAAGAAATTGAGGTTAGCAATTAGGAAGAACTTTTTGATTATGAGGCTGGTCAGGCATTGGAGAAAACTACATAGAAAAGTTGTGGAATGTCTACACTTGTGTGGCAGGCTGGCCAGTGGGCTCACCAGCAGACTGGGTTGTTAACTTGAGCCTGAAATGGCTCAGGCCAATTGGTGGAGCATTTCCATCAACTGAGAGGAGGCAGGAAGCAGGGGCAGGATGAAGAAGAGGACCTGAGAGGGAACTAACCCCTAAGGCTTTCCTATTGGTCAATTTTCAATCTGTGGATGGAGCCTCCAGAAGGGATAAATGCCTGCATACTCAGCACATAGGCAATTGTTAGCAAGGGACAATGAAGATAGGGGCCTTTGAAGAGCTGGTTGAGCTGACCAGGGGTGAAGCAGTTGCCCCAGAAGCACCCAGAAGATGCTGCCACCTAGCAGGCAGCAGCAGGTGGCTGCATCATCAGCCTTGTAGAAGTAGACAGCACTTCGGTAGCTGCATGAAGCAGCACTGTCTTCAACCTGGCACAAGGCAGGACCCTCAGTGCGCAGATTGATGCACAGGGCTTTTGAGGTCTGGGAACAGATGGGACCTTGGTGCTGCAGAAGGCAGCATGGGTGCCCAATTCCATGAGTGGTAGAGGTCCCACAGTGCATGGGGCTGGTAGAGCTGGAAGGGACCCAAGCAGCTGCATGAGGCAGGAGCTGGGTCATTGGTGCACAGGGCAATAGAGCTGATGGGTTGCTACGGCTGCATGAGGCAATATGGGTTTCCAACCATGCCCTAGGCAGGCACCCCCTTTGGTGCACAGTGGGAGTGCATAGCAGGCTGAGAAAGGGATGAAAGGCCCTGGTACAGGGCAGTTTGGGCCTTCCTGCCACAAGTGACGACTTGACGGGTTGACCACCCCTGCAAGGGAGGATGCTGAGAGGCATGAGTTACCGAGGGAAAGGGGATTTGCACAGGGGAGGAAGGGCCTTTCACACTGTAAGTGATCAAGGGGAAGCCCCTGAGGCCTGGGGATGATTTTCCCCTGGGCACAGAGGGGAGTTGAGGGCCCCTGTTTGTTAAGGGTGGTGTCACGGTTATGAGCGGCTCCTGGTTGAGCAACCTGGAAAAGGGTAATGATATTTTATTATGTAATGGGATCTTTCCCTGGGTTGCCATTTCTACTTTGGACACAGCTGATGTGCCATTGTTGTGGTCTGGTTCCTTATCCTGTTGGGATTTCTGTTGTAATCCTGTGTCCTTACTGTTGTACTGTAAAGGGTTATAAGCTGTTTTATATTTGAATCTATTGTTTTGGTTACCTATATATGTTGGTGGCTCTATGGGTGTAACCTGATTGTGTATGTTCAATGTCCCATCACTGCTAGTTGTTCCTTTTGTTGAAATGTTAATTAACCTGTGTGTTATCTTTAAGTGCTCCTTTGCCTGCTGCTAGGGGGCTCTGCCTATTGACAGAGGCTGCAGCCAAATCAGAAGGCCACAGGGAATAGGCCTGTGTGAGTTCAGGGTTGAAAAGAACTATTGCCTGTGTAAACCTAGGTAAATTACCTTGTGTACATGTGAATGTTTATATGTCCAAAGATATATGAATGTACATTTATGGTTATAAGTGTAATATTATTTTGTATCATTAAACCTGCAGATAGTTAAATATCACTGCGTGCCTCGGGTCTCTGCTCTGCTCTGTAGTGAAAGTGTTGTGAATAACCCCGAGCCATTTCTTTGAAGGCCTAATAAATGGCCTCGAGCCATCCTTCCAAGACAGAATACACAGCGAGACTGGAAGGTTGTT
>JAGPOW010003316.1:56930790-56943919 GCA_030014935.1 Caiman crocodilus | reverse complement strand
AAAGGTCTCATTATAATGCTAAAAAACACACCCCTAGGTGGAGAGTTAAGATGCTAATGAAACACGCATGTATGGAAATGAAGTACATGGTTAAAACAGAATTCAGACTTGGGCTGAAGCATAACAATTTGACAACTACCTCTAATCAATTATACATATACACACCTCCTTGCAAATTTGGATTGTACTCTTAAAAATGATTAAAAAACTATTTGAGTCATCACTCAAGAGGAGTCTGCTACATATCACTAGATATTTATTTACTCATAAACTCTCAGTTTCAGTTTCAGTTCCTCTGTGCTTAATCACAGTTTGTACTGCAAAGATAACTCAAGTGTATGATATGACTGGTAGTAAAGTTATATTCTTTGTTTCAGTAATATCAGCAAACATGTGGATTGAAAGATAGGGTAAAAATTAACAGTTCTTATCAATAATAGAGGCATCCATATTCTGAAAATAGAAGCATACAAGTTCGTTAAGTGTTTCACTACAATACCTCTCATTCATTCTCTCATTCCTCCAACTTCTTATTTCTCCATTTAAATAATTTTGACTTGGAACTAATTCTGAAGTCATCAGTGTGTGTGTGTGTGTGTGTGTGTGTGTGTTTTAAATATAATTTTAGGAAGCATATTCTTTCAGAGGAATGACTTAAAGTAATTCAAACAACTCATTGTACACATCATTTTCCATTGGTGGAATTAGTGGAGACATAATAGGATGTTACCTAGAGTTTATTCACTTCTGAGTTCATTTTTGCACAATCAGATTGAGTGATTTACAGATTAGATTTCTTGGGTTTGTTTGCTTGTTTAATTAAAATTTCAGTCTGTACATCAACCATGTTGTTTTGTGATACTGTTAGGTTTTTTTCTTATTTAGATGTGTATGATTACACCTTGGCTTTCATTGTGAATAAGAAAAAGCTTGTTTTTGTCTATAATTAAATTTCTTTATTAATAGAAATCCCAGAACCCACAGATGCTTTCCCATTTGTTTTGAAGAGATGGCATCATAGGTTTTTCCATTTTCCCAGGAGCTTATTTACTTTTATGGTAGCTGCAGGAGACCCTGACAACCATTACACAGTCTTAGTCAGATAATGATTCTTGCATTAGAGGCTATGTCCATTTTCAGTTTTCTCTTTCTGCTTTTTGATGTTTTGTCCTACAAGAGCCTTATTTAAGCATTATTGCTTTTACATTAATCATACCCAGATTCTTATTTCCCTTTAACTCCAGTTGTACAAGAAGCATGACCCAGTCTACAGAGCATACTTACCTCTGTTACTCTAACTGCACTCATTTTTTTAGTCCATTTGATATGCATCCATTTAGAAGCACTATGACCTCGTAACAGGTGCTAGTGTGGAGTTAGTTGGGATTAGCTTCAAGAATTCTTTCCTAATTAAATTACTTGATGGATACTAAGAGGAAGTCAGAAACATAGTTTTCGAATAATAACATCTGTCTTGCATTTATATCTATGGTGTTATACTTTCATATCATATATACCATATTTACTAAAATCCAAGACAAAGGTTTTTCCTCCCCGCCCTTCAAACAGCATAGGGTGAAAAGCATCATTTTAGATCTGAGTACCATCCTGAGGCAGGTGGTGGCTTAGGTCCAGCCTTGGTTCTTAGTTTGAGTTTGGGGTTGGGGAGGGGGCTTGTAGCTAGGGGAGTGGGGGAAGGGGGATGACCATGGGCTATGTGTAAGGAAACAGGGGAGATACATGTGCAACTGGGAGTAGGACATGGGAAATACTGTGTATCCTGCCTCCCGCCACCCCTTCAGCTGGCCCCTTTACCCCTTACCTTCTGTTATGTCTCCAGGCCCTCCAGCCCTGACCTGGCTGGACAGGAGTTGCTGCCATTTCTCCCTGGCCAGGCAAATCCCGGCTGAAGTGTTGCACTGGAAAGGGGGGTTAAAATTCCCTTCCCCTGAGTACGGAGCTGCTCTGCACTGCTAAAAACTTGCTTCTGGCTATGAATGTGGACTATACATCTCAGAGGCACCTGGAAACAGGAAGAGGAAGTTATGAGCAACCCAGCAGAGTCCTGCTGCTGTTGTTCTGGACTGCAAATCCTAGAGAACTCAGGGGCAGCAGGAAGAGGAAGTGAACAGACTATGTGCCAGATAGATTTTTTTCTAGCACACCTTGGGTTTTGGCATGAGCCACTGCAGATATGTGGCTGCATTTCCTGAATAAAAAGTGAATGTTTGTCCAGTTGTTTCTCAGTTTAATCTCTGCAGTTTAGATTAACCTGCAAAGATAGAATTGATTCATCCTTGGGCTTTTTGACTGTCTTTACTTAGCCTTTAAGGGAGGACAGGGTAGCACCTTAGAGATTCAGTAACTTGTGAATTCATAGCCTTTGATTAAGTAGGCTATTGCTTTTGAAAGTTTAAGCCTTTCTGGGAGTCTTGTTGCACAAGCCACTTAGAATGTGTGTAATCCTTCTTCCAGGCACTGGTTGGCAGTAAAAAGGGTCTGGTTTATGTTTTGGGGTACCTCATAAATTATACCTGTGGAGCCAGTCCCCACCCAGAAATCAGACAACACTAAATTTACTGGGATGCCTCATATAAACAAAATCCTGTCATTGTAAGCAGCGTGAACACAAAAAACCTAAATGTATTACAAAGAATAAAAAACAAATAATTAAAAAAAAAGAAAATACTAAACATAATTTTAAAACACTATTAACTACAAAGCAAAGTCTATATGTGGTACACTCTTTGGGGGTGACTTCACCTGTACCAAGGCAGACTAGGACTTGGAGATCCCCAGTGGATAGTTCTGGGGACCTGAAACTCTACATAGATTCATAGATATTTCTATGAATCTACACCTGCTCTTTAGTAATGGGCTGGAGAGCAGGGCCCACACTGGAGAGTTCTGAGCTGCTGCTTGAGTTCACTGCACTGTAGGGAGCTGCTCAAAAGTGTGGACTGGAAAGTGTGGGTCTTTCAGCATTGCAAGGGACTCTTGCTCCTGGAAAGGTGGTAGAGTACTGACCTCCACTTCCATGTTGTGGCTTTGAGGTTAACTGCTGCTTTTGTCAGCATACTGCACCCCAAAATTCCTAATTCCCACACCAGCTCTGCTGGGCAAAAAAATAAAGAATTCGAAGGAAAGGCTAGGCCTATCCTGGTTTGAGCCTGAATCACAACTAATGCCCAACCAAATTGCTTGGTTGGGACATAAACTACAAAAGAGATAAAAGGAGCCCCAGGCCTATCTTGCTGGGCCTGAACTGGGCAGCAAAAAGCCAACCAGGCCTATACTACACTGAGGCCTGGAAAAACAACAAGTAGTGCCAGGTGCTACCCTGGCACAAATCTGCTAGCCAGACATATGGCTGGGGTTCACTTATGCAGTTAGCCTAAACTGCAATAGCTGTGAAACAGCAAAAAGGGCCCCAGCCTATGGCTGTAGCCTGGACATCCAGTCTCAGCTACACCAGTATGTTGAAACACTACAAGTTACAAAACAGAGAGGGCCAGACCCATGTGGCCAGTAACTGCTAGGACCCATTCCTGGTCAGTCTGCTACAGGGACAAATATCTTCATGGTATTATGGGGATAGGTTGTTGCTGTGTTGGTCTAAGGACATAGGCTAACAAGGTTTGTTGAGTAAAACAAGGTTTGTCTGTTATCTTTTATTATACCAACTCAAATAGTTGGAAAAAATTCTTCTTTGCAAGTTTCTGGGCACAAATATCCTATGTCAGGCTAAGGAAGCATCTGCAGTAGGTTTATGCTCTTCCTGGATAGACTGAATAGTAAAGAAGCCATAAGCTGGTATACATGCAAAAAAGCTAGTCAGTGAAAATGTAAATTGGGGAGTCAATAGGTAAAGACAAGTGCATTGTGTGGGTGGGGAATGAATGTAGCAGGTAAATAGTGGAGAGGTACCTGGAGAATCAGGTGTTAAGCAGGTTATAATGTATCATAAATTCAATGTCTACATTTAGTCCATGATTTTTTTGTATCCAGTAGATTGATGAAGTGAAGTTCATAGACTTGTCTGTGAAAGGTGTTTTGTAAATTCCCTTTGTGGAGTAGAACTGAATAAGTGGAGAGAGACTGGTTTTCTTGTGATAAGTGTGCCCCCACAGGAAATTGGGTATCCATGTTTTGATAGATTTCCAGTGTGCATTCATTCTGCTGTGCAGTTGTTGTTTGGTCTCTCCTACGTATTTCTCATCAGGGCATTTGGTGCATTGGATGAGATATATTACATTTCTGGAGGTGCAGGTGTAAGATCCAGGAATGCTGATGGTTCTGTTGTGGGATGTAGTAATTGTGGGGGTAATGGAGATATGGATCCAGACCATGCCATGACAAGAAACATAAAACCTACTAACATATCTTTACCACACTCACAAAGGGGTGTGGAATTTACACAATCCACAAAGGGAATTTATAAAACACATTTCACAGATGAGCCTATGGACTTCACTTCATCAACCTCTTGGATACAAAAAATCATGGACTAAATATAGACATTGGATTTGTGACACTTTATAACATTGGATTTGTGACACATGAGGCCCAAAAGTTTTACATATTTTGCTCAGATACAGGAGCACATGAGCTGAGCACATGGCCAGAATAACAGGGGCCATCTTGCCCACATAATAGCATGCAAAAAACAAGCACAATACACAACCAAAGCACAAAGTTTCCCATATACAACACAAGGGTGAGAGTGGGTGTTACATGTGTAGCATTAAAGTTAGAATGTTCTGAGCAGTCATACAGTAATGTTTACTGTGATATCCAAAATGTGCAGCTTGTTGATTCCAGCTCTGGCACAACACTGGAGTCTTGAACCAGCTCTGTTTTAGTGGAGGATTATGACCAACAATCAGCTGATTGTCCATCTCAGCCCCAGCACCCCAGGATAGTCTTGAGTTAGTCTAAGGTACTACCCAGTCCTGCCTTCTGTGTTACTTCAGACCAACATAGCTAACTACCTCTTCCACAGCAAAAGTTTATCTGCAGGTAGGATAAGCATTCAGGCAAGATAGAGGTGTAGCCTGTCTATAATAACATCTCTAAGAGCCTCCCCCCATGTCTTAATATATAAGTAACTCTTTAGTTCTATTTTATTAAGAAAAATATTATTAACTGTGTATGCCAGTGATGAGAGAATACCAAAGCAAGAACTCCAGGTGTTAAACCATTCAAGCCTGTTGGAATTTAAAACACAGTCTAAGATTAGGAGAAATACCTGCCTTTACCTATGGTAAAGGCACACAGCCTGAGAATTATGGGGATGTACTCAGAGTAACCTAAAAGGAGAGAGAGATGAACTGAACTGTGACAGCAGTACTAATGTTTTATAATCATGATCCTGGCTAGTGATCCTGATTGAAAATTATTTTCTTACTAATATTCTTACGTCACATCTTTTATCCAGCCCTCTACTAATGTTCATATGGCTCAATAACCTTAATATAATCTAACTATTACATCTTTCTCTTATTGTCTTTCTCCCTCCTCCTTCATCTAACCCCCTATTCATAGATGGCAAATTCTTTATGGCAAGTGTTTTTTATAACTTTTTTTGTAAACACCATTACACTTGTGGGTGTAATCAAGAAAAACAATAATTTAATGCAGATGTCTACCTATAATAATATATTTACCTATACACACAGCATATATTAATATACACACATCATATATTCCCTTATGTACAATACTTTAGGTATGATTATGGGCTTTTTGTCTTGCTGCAATAATAAATCCTATTGACATTACCTTTAATATAACGCCCATCTCTTTATGCTGTGTTATATGCTGAGCTCAGAGGTCCATCTTCTAAGGAAGATGTGCAGTGTAACATGGAACCTAGGGCTCCCTTTACTTTGAGATGAGAAATATTGCAGAAAGAGCACAAGTATCTATCTAGAGACTAGATACAAGAAATAAACCTAAGCAGGAAGCTGAAAGGTGAAGCATCTGTAACCCATCTAGGAAGCACTATACAAAATGAGCAGCCTGCAAAAAAACGGAAGTTAGAAGCCAAAAACGAGGAGTGCCTTTTGCAGTTAATTACCCTGGAAGAAGATAGTAGGACAAAGCCTAACTTAGGTACACAGGCATTGCTAAGGTAGCAACTGTAAAGGCCAACCAGTAAGCCTTATTAGAGAATACGTGCAGGTAAAGGTGTTCCCACCTGATCTGAGAGGGGCAGGACTTAGGAGGTATATAAGCCCAGGGCTTTGGGCATGGTGTGGAGTCAGGCCCTGCAAGTTGCAGGGGGAAGAGTCCTACAATCAGATGGCTGTGGCTGAGTGGGTGCCTGGGATCTGGATACTTTTGGGAACTACAATTAGAAAAGAGGGCTTGTAGAGAGCTGGGGCCCAAGGAAAGGGGAATTTTGTTAGATAGCCAAAAGTCTTGGAGTTCTGTTATAGCTAGAATGCTTATGCCTTTTGTTTAAATTATGACTGGTAAACCAGATTGGGACTAATTAGTGGAGGTAGAGGTCCCAGTGTCAGAGAAGCACATACATCTTGGGTCTGCTGGAAGCAGGGTGCAAACTGCAGGGTAGCTTCAAAGGGCAAGAACCACGGCCAGGGGCTTGGTGAAAGGAAGCAAGAGAGAGAAATGGCTATAAGATCATAGGACCCGGTAGCCCATGAAAGCAGAGATGAGGTCCATGTAGCCCAGGAAGGGTACAGATTAATGAGTATATAGAAGCCTTAGAAGGTATGATAGTGGATTGGGGCGGAAGGCCCATTAAACTGAATAATTGGTAACACCTGTGAAGCATGGGTGTGATTACAGGGGAGGTCAGGGGTCACAAATAGCCCATAAGGAAATAGGTGCTCTGGTGGGAGGCATGTACAGGTCAGGAGGGCTCACTAGATTTGGGACAGACTAGGACTTGCGCTAGGAACCTTGGGTAGCCTCCCTTTCTAAAATGATTAAGAACCTCAAGGCATGCCAGGCGGGAGTAAAGGGAAGGAACCCTAGAAATAGATGAGACCAGGGCAGGAGCAGTATGGCCACTGAAGGGCATCAAGGATGCACCTGGAGCCATGATCTTGTTACAGCAGACAGAAAGAGAAACTGAGAGTGTAGCCGCCGGGCGTCGAACATCTTACCTCGGGCCTCTTTGTCCCGAGGATTTGTGGGTGTCCAGCTAGCCATCTGAGGAAGCCTTGGGACAGGTCTCTTTCTGCACCGGAGTCTGCCCCTTTCTCGCCTGCCACGACTTTGTTCTTCCAGTGGGTGGAGCTTCCCTCTGGGCGGATGTCCCCTTTGGCTACCTGTAGTCAAGATCTTCCGTGAGGCTCCTCCACCCCTTTCACCTCGCCCTTACCCTGCCTGGCAGTTTCAGATGTTCTTGCCGTTGCTTTCTCTGGCCACCACCAATGGGGAATGGCTTTCCTCCCCACCTACTCCCACACCGCAGCCCCTTCGTATCTGGGGAAACACAAACAAAGGAACGCTCTAACAACTTAAACACTACTATTCCCCTAACGGGGTCTTAGCCCCCCACATTGAACTGCTACTAGCAAGTCCGCTTGCTAGCCCTTGCCTCCCTGGCCAGCTACCCACTGCTCCTTACCTTATTCCCCTGGGAGAGACCCCCTCTCTGTGCTCTCCCTGTCGTAGATCCCCTTTCCCGGCTCCCACCAGTCTGGCCATTTTCTCTCCGGGAGGCCCCGATGTTCCTCTCTCCCATCTGGGTCTGTTTTGGGATGCAGTCCTCCCTCTGGGCCTTCTCCGATCCACGGGTCTCTCCACGTGCCTGTGGCTCGCTCCCGCTTTTCCCTGGCTCACCCGTCCTGGGTACGCTGCTCTCCGGCCTCCGTCTCCCTTGGGAACACCCACGGCCTCTGGATGGCTCGTCAGTTGCTGGTCCTGTTGCTCGGCGTTCTCTGGGCTCTCTCTCCCAATCAGCGCACGTGTTGGCAGCCGGCTCTGGTGTCCAGCGTCCTCCGGGCTCTCTCTCCAGTCGGCGCATGTATTGGCAGCTGGCTCTGGTGTCCAGCGTCCTCCGGGCTTGCTCTCTCGCCCGGAGCACACGTTGGCAACCGGCTCCGGTGAGCCACACCCCCCAGCCTCGCTTTCCTGTTCGGAGCCTGCTCCACCCACTCTGCCACTCCAGCCGCTTCTGCAGTGGCCTCCACCCGGCAGCCACGTGCTCCCCCCTCTCCTGGCTGCAGCTTCTTCTTTTATCCTCTCTGGCTGGTGATTCAGGCTGATGTCACCCGCCGACCACAGGTGTTTCAGGCCGTTGTTCCCACCGCGTGTGGGGCTCTTCAGCGATCCTATGGTGAGTAACTGACATTTTCCTTTCCTTCTGCCACTCGTGTCTGCCTCCGCGGCTCCTTTGGGGAGCTTCGGAGTGCCCCCAGGGCTTTTCCCCCTGTGACAGAGAGAAATGTCCTTGGGTGACTATACACATTGTTAGGGATAGGGGATGGGTATTTAAATTAGAGTGGTTCCTAGAGATGCACCACAGCATCATGTGTATGAAGCTCCCACACATTTAAAAATGAGTGTGAGACACTTTAACTAAAGCTCATTCAACAAGCTTTAGTTAAAACACCCCAGTGGCCATTTTTAAACCTTCAGGGGCTTATACATGTGACACAACTGCAAGCTAAAGCATCCCAATTGGAACATGTCAGAGTAACCATATAGGTACACCTTGTGTCCTCTGAAATTGTGAACTGGATAAAGTTAAGCCTGTTGCACATTTAAATATAATATAAGAAACTTACTATGGAACATGTATTTAATCATATAGAAAATGAAGAAGGAATTAAGAAATGCCCTTAAATATAATTGATTTAAACTCCTCCCTCATTCAACTCAATTGAGTATGGCCTGTGGTGGAAGGGACCAGACCTCTTTGCTATCAATGTTAGTCTGGAGTAACGTCCTTTAAATGAGTAGGAGTTACTTGGAACTGACAGCAATAGAAATGAGATCAGATGCTCTGACATTATTTAAACAATTTCCAGCACCTCTGTGCAGGCTGCAAAGTGGTATAATTCAAATAAGAAAATATATAAATAATAACGAAGCCTTGATCATCAGTTTTGCCTGATAAGTACAAATCAGTCAGTCTTATTTTATGAAGCCCACAAAATCAATGTAAAATGAGTTTTCTTCTTTAATAAATTATAGGAATATTTTTTTTCTTGTTAAGGAATAGGTATTATTATTTTTTACTTGAAAAGTATGTATGCTGTATTTTGTGCACTTTAATTTCATTGTGAACTGTTTGATTTCATTTTGATGTTATAATCTGCACCAGTGTATATGTGCACTGTGTGTGGGTTTCAGACTTTCGTGCAAGAGCATAGTGTGCCTCATGCCAGAAGAGGTATAGTTGTCATGGCAGGTCTGCTTGAATCAGGTTTTGTTCATTTAAGTATGCTGCACATTGTGTCTAGTCTGTCATGGTCCTAAACTCTCACTTCTGCATCAGTCGTTTGGTACACTTCTTACTGTGGCACATGATGCAAAGCTGTTCCTGCTCCTCCCCATTCGAATGGCAATGCTTTTCAGTGGTCCAATTGTATCCCCAACTTTAGCTAGCAGAGGAAGTTGGACCAGCCTCTGCCATTGTGTTTGACTTCCTTGGGATCTGGGCATTCGTAGGTAAGTCTGAATGTAACTGGGGGGTGAGTATCTGGCCATAAGGGAGTAGGTCAGGGCACATAGGTGACAGTCTTGGCATGTAACTCCCTCTCACCCAGCTGGGTTTGGGTCTGAACAGGCATGTCCCTTGCTCTAGCATGAATGGCTGGCCAGGGTCCCCAAGTTCTGCACTTGCCAGAGGCATCCATCTGCTAGCCCCAGTATGAAGGGCAAGCCCAAGACCCAAATTTTCAAGGGGCATCCACCTGACATCCCTAGCTTAGTTGGCCATGCCATGCCCCAAATCCTGAACTTTCTGGGAGCATTTATCTACTGGCAACAACCATACCAGCAACACCCACTCATACCCCAAGTTAGCATGGCTCTCACACCTGAAATTCAGTATGGTCACCTCTTGTTAGCCATTTCCATCCATTTGCCTTACACCCTGGATCTGAAATGCCACAACTGGCTTCTCATATTGAGGGAGGGACTGGGATAGAATATGGGTCACAGGATGCTTGGGTTTGGATCTTTGATTAGGGTTTTGAGTCTTGAGTCTTTGGGTCCTGGGTCTATCTGAATCATTGGTGTCGTTTGGTTTGTGTGTGGGTCTTGGGACTTCAGGATGTAAATGTAGTCCAGCTCAGGGTCTTGGGTGAGTGCAGGCCAGAGTGCAAGATCCAGACCCAAGCATCCTGTGACACAGATCCCAACACAGTCCCTTCACCAAAAGGAGGAAGCCACTTCTGGCATTTCAGATCCAGGGTAGGAGGATACAGGGATGGGAATGGGCTGGCAAGGAGGTGACTCTGCCAAATATAAGGTGTCCGTTGGCCATGTCAGTTTGGGGTATGAACAGGTGTTGCTGGTGTGGTTGTTGCCAACAGATAAATGCCCTCAGAAAGTTCAGTCTTTGGGGGGCATAGACAAGTGGAGAGAGGGGCTGGGCTTTCTTAGGCTTGAGGCATCCAGAAGGTGGGGCTTGTTCCCTGCCAGCCTAGAGCAGTAGAGTGTGGCCCAAATTCTAGATCATCTCCCTGCAATGAAGTGGAAGGTGGCACAGCCTTCTCCCTAATAGTCATTAATAAGTAAATCACAATTTGATATATGATTTACTTCTTTTCATTCATACAGGCCTCTTATTTGTGCTGTCTCTCAACCACATATACTGCAATTGCAACAGAACAATGCTTCCACAATCTTTTTTGTCATCATGCCTGAATTGTGAGGTTGAAATGCATGATCTTTTATGCAGACAAGTCCAGATCTCCTGAGGTCCCTTGCAACCCTAACTTTCTATGATTAAAAAAAAAGAAAACTCTGGACCTGACCATACACCAACTTGTAGCCATTGAGAAACGTTTTTTCTGTGGTTCACAAGGGATATAATTTGCTGAACCAAAATTTTGGTATTTAGAAGAGATCTGGAGCATGAGCCAAAGTACTCAACTCAGGTCTGCTTCCTTCTTTCAGAAGTTGATGAGTTCTTATTCCATATTCTCTCTCTTTATATTACCTCTTACACTTGTAGGATAAGCAGTTCTACCAGTCTTACTTACCAACCCTTTTACTCAGCTCATATTTTCTTAAAGTTTAAATGGATGTCATTGGAGCCTCAGACAGAGAGGGGAAAATTTTTTTTAGCCCTTAAATCCACAAAGCAAAGCTTCCATTTCTTTCAATCTCCATCTTTAGAGACTTATAAGACCCAGGTAGAAAGAGCCTTGGTTGCGATGATATAGCTTTGAGCAAAAGGTTGAACTAGATGACCTCCTGAGGTCCGTTCCAACCCTGACTTCATATGATTCTACACTTGTCCATCAGAGGGTGTATGCATGTGTGTAAAATACATAACTTGGAGAAATGTGCAGCTTTTCCAAAACATACACTTCAGATATACCTGGCAATATTCTAAGTTCTGGTCCAAATCCATGTTATGAGCTTGAGGAGATGCAATGCAAGATTCATTGGGGGGACTGAACTGGTCCATAAGAGATGCAAGAGTCAACTGAAAGGTTGAAATTCAAATTTTGATCTAAAATTCTCCAGGTTCTGGACATGTTCAGACCCAAGATTTTAAATTGCTCCTATAATTGCTTAAAATGTTATAAAATGTATGCTACATAAGTTCACACCACAAATTACACTGTTTCTTTAATTAGACCCTATTTCTGAAAAAGAGAATAAATTTTACACCATGTAGTATGTAGTATGCATTCGATGTTTTATTTAACAGGCAATCAGTCATGTGAAACACTATTACTTGATGGTATATAATTACTTTTGTTTCAGGTCATAGCAAGTTGTTCACTCTTTTAAAATGATTCTTGATACCTTTCTTCTTCCTTTTACTGACATATTTCAGATTTATGGTAGGAATTCTTACTGAGGCTAATGGAAATGGTTTGACATGGACTCCCACCCCATCCTCATTAAAAAGATGGGTAGCTGTGGCATTGACCCCTACACGGTTGAGTGGGTCAGAAACTGGCTGACAGGGTGCTCCCAGAGAGTTGGTGAATGGGTTGTACTTGACCTGGAGAGATGTGAGCAGTGGGGTCCCTCAGGGCTCGGTCCTTGGGCCTGTGCTGTTCAACATCTTCATCGCGGACTTGGACGAAGGGGTGGAAAGCAAGCTAAGTTTGCTGATGACACCAAACTGTGGACTGAGGTGGGGACACCTGAGGAGAGGGAGAGGCTGCAGCAGGATCTGGGCCGACTGCATGAGTAGGTGGACGACAACAGGATGGGATTTAATGTGGAAAAGTGCAGGGTGATGAATCTGGGGAGAAGCAACCCTCAGCACACATACCTGGCTGGGAAGCTTCCCTCTTGCTAGCACAGAGGTGGAACGGGATCTTGGCGTCATTGTTGACGCCAAGATGAACACGAGCCGCCAGTGTCAGACGGTGGTTGGGAAGGCCAACCAAACCCTGTCGTGCATCCAATGATGCATTTTGAGCTGGTCCAAGGCAGTGATTCTCCCCCTTTATGCGGCGTTGGTCAGGCTGCAGATGGAGTCTGCAGGCTGTGTCCAGTTCTGGGAGCCGCACTTCAAGAAGGATATTGACGGCCTCGAGAGGGTCCATAGGAGGGCCACTAGATTGATATGTGGGCAGCAGGATAGGCCTTACAAGGAGTGTCTGAGGGATCTAAACCTGTTCAGCCTCAGTAAACAGAGGCTGAGGGGGGACCTGGTGGCAGCCTATAAACTGCTGAGGGGAGATCAGCAGGAAATAGGGCAAGCTCTTTTTTCCCAGGCACCCCCAGGGGTAACTAGGACCAATGGTCACAAGTTACTGGAGAGCAAGTTTAGGTTGGACATTAGTAAACACTACTTCACAGTTAGGGTGACTAGGATGTGGAACCAGCTTCCTAGGGAAGTTGTTCTTGCTCCTATCTTGGGCATCTTTAAGAATAGATTGGATAGGTACTTGGCTGGGGTCCTGTGACCCTGGCACTCGTTCCTGCCATTGGCGGGGGGTCAGACTAGATGGCC
>JAGPOW010003316.1:56899941-56924790 GCA_030014935.1 Caiman crocodilus | reverse complement strand
ACATTAGGAGGCACTACTTCACAGTTTGGGTGGCTAGGATTTGGAACCAGCTTCCTAGGGAAGTTGTTCTTGCTCCTACCTTGGGTGTCTTCAAGAGTAAATTAGATAGGTGCTTGGCTGGGGTCCTGTGACCCCAGCACTTGTTTCCTGCCATTGGCGGGGGGTCAGACTAGATGGCCTACTCTAGGCCCCTTCTGACCCTAGTTACTATGAAACTATGAAACTATGAAACTATGTAATTAAGCTGGAGGCTGCCCATTTCCTGCCCCGATGCCAAGGGGCACTATTTGTAGTTCCATTCCTCCCCTACACCACAGCCCAAGCCTCACTGATGGCATCTAATTGTTATCAGAATCACCAGCCGCCACTCTGGGTCCCAGAATCCTCCTAATTGAACTCCACCTGGATTCCTCTCCTCAGGCAGTCCCATTTGCTTTCATACTAGGCAGCAGAGCTCCCTGAAATGCTTCCCCTTAAGGTGTGGTCCCCCCGGGACCTTTGGCTCACTAGACCTGGCCCACCTTCAGGCCAGTCAGAACCCCAGGAGTGCAGCTTTTGGGCATTCCTCGAGGTGGGCCCCTGGCCCTTTGACCCTTCCAGTCCTGGCCCCAGCACTAACCAGTCAGGGCAATTTCAGACAGACCTAAGTCTAAGGTCTTTCTTTCTCTCTGAGGATCCACCCTCCAGGCCCTCCAAACAAAGGGGTAACTCACTCAGTTGTGGGGGCTAGGGGTTAAGGCGCCCCAACCCACCTTTCACTAGGGTAGTAACTGGCCTGGCATTTCCTAGGGGCTCCTGCACCACTGGGAGCCCCACCAGGTCACCCACTCCTGGCAGAGTGCAGTTTTAGGTCATACCCAGGACCAGGAACCTCCTTACCATTCCCAGAGCCCCTCCCTTACCTCTAGTTGATACAAGCAGCCCTCCAGCCAGGTAATATTGTTGCCTGACCTCCAGCAGCAGAACTACCTAGTTTATATAGGCAGCCCTAGGTTCAAAATGGCTGCCCTCATGAGGCACCTGGCAGCTGCCAGCTCCAGGCCCTTAAAGTGAGAGGCACAACTAGTGCCCTGCCACAATAAGGTATAGGCAGGGTCATCAGTGCCCCACTTTCTTGTGCCTGCTCCCTATCTTTATTTAACTAAAGACAGTTAAATTAAAAATTAGCACTGGTTCCTCAATTTTAGCTATTCCAACCAAGCTGAGACATTTTGATTATGTAACTTAGATACTGAAGAACTAGCAAAATGAGACATACCATTAGAGATTTAGTCCAAAGTCTTAGAGGATATCATAACTTTTAAGCTTAATGCAATTAATAATTATGGCTATCCCATTTAAATATATCTTAAAAGCAGTTTATCTAGCGCTGTGCATGTGTGTGTACATGTACATGTGGGAAGTCGTTGGAAAGTGAAAATTTAGGGGCAAAGCTTTAATTTATGCAATGTGACAGAGCTCCACTGAAATTAATATACACATCTCACTAGTTATGAATCTGATGCTTTCATAAAAGTTGTTGCTTTTACAGTTTAATTCAACAAACTCTTGTACTTTATGGTCATATAGGAAACCATCTGGCCTTGACTCTGAGAGTGGCTGAGGATATTCTCCATCTCTTGCAGGATTGTTTTATGGAAATAATTATCTTAGTATTACTATATGCCTTGCATGAATTAGTAAGTACAAATGAGTGTTAAGTAATTTTAGGTGTTCATTTAATAATAGCTGATTGCATGCTACTATGTGCCATTTAATGAAATCATGCCAATATTTTAGGGGTGAACAGGTGAAAGTATAGTTGAATTTGAGTGGCTTGAAATGGAAAATTGTCTGTTTCTTGCCTAAGAAAAAATAAGTAAAATATTTCTATAGGCTATGCCTCAATCTCACAGAAAACTATTTTTGCGTCCAACAATTTCTGATTCTCAGGAATGCAAAGAAAAATTCCAAGTTTGGTCTGTTGAGTCAAATCACTTAGCTATGAATTTGACTGTGATTGGTTGCCCAAGATGAACTGAAAGTATTTTCCTGCTCATAAAATCCAAAGTGAAGCTCAGGATTCTATACACTCAAAAAACCAGAATAATTAATTTTTATCAAAGTGTATTTGCTCTTTCCCCTACATAATGAGTTGAGTTGCAAGCCTTCCTTATCCATCCTTGACTATTATTAATGTTGCAAATACAACTTGAAAAAATTAAAAAATAAAAAAACACATTAAAGTTGGTTTTAGCAAGAAAAACATCTAGAACTTTTTCTTTCTTTGATTCTAAAGTACAAATTTTAGATTGCAACTGACCCAATTTAGATCCTTCCTAACATATAAGCAGAATATTAACCAATTACATCTCTACCATTGCAACTGCAAATCACTGACAGTGACCTTTTCTTTCCTGTTATCCCCTCTCCCCCAGCTTTCCTGGTACACTATAGTTCATATTTGCTTTTGTAACATGCTTTGTGGTTACAGTGTATGAGGTTTTGGCATGCATAATTTGTAGGTTTTTAGAGAAATGGTTGCCTGTAAAAGTAAGGGACTAGATTTGAAACCCCTTCTAGCCTTATCTTCCATAAAAACAAAAGTGTCTTTCCACTCTGGAGCTAGGATTGAATAAAGAGTATGTCTTGTAAGCTTATATTTCCTCTGGACATAGTACAGGGTGGATCCAAGGAGAGTGCAGTTGCCACCTCCACTCCTGTTTTGAGTCCTCTCTTTCCCAACTTTAAAACCAACCTCCAGAGAGCCTGGAGGAGCTACAGAGCCTCCAGAGAGGCAGCTATATTTCTTCTATTCAAGCAGTGCTGAGGAAGTTGATTGAATTCATGACTTAATATAATGTACCTGATTCCTGCTAATCTCTTTTTACTCCACAGGTGTTGATTAATGGAACACCAAGATCATTAAAAGGAGAGAAGGTCATTAACAGCTGTGGAGTAAAGAGAAATTAGCAAGAACCAGGTACATTGTAATGAACCATGAAGTCAATCAACTCCCTCAGCATGCCCTGTATAGAAATGCTATTCATTTATCATTTCTTCTGCAATTTGCTGTCTGTCAGCTATTCCTGTTAATATCTCTTCTATTTTGCAGCCCTGCAGACAGTTTAAAACTCTTAATTCAGGTGTGGTAACATTAACTCAAGTGAACATTAATTCAGGTGTGGAAATGACTAATAGCAAAGTATTGTATGCACTGGCAAGGTGCTGAAGAAGGCTAGATCTTCTTTTATGAATCTGAAAAAAAGATGACTAAAGAACTAATAAAAGAATATTTTTAACTAATTTTGCCCAGTTTGTTGTGTTTTTATTTAATTTAATCTGCAAGATTGCAAATTAGTATAAATTCCAGTGAAGTTATACTTGTTTTTGTTTTAATATTAAGGTGAATAATATAGCACTGATCCATGAACATATTAGTAAATATTCTAGTTTATCTTTAACTGGAGAAAAAGATGCGTTATTATATATGATGATGCACCACACCATCTGGTTCCCACTTTTTCAAATCTTTTAAGTAGGAGGTTATATGAGGTTGGTTGTGGGATGGAGCCCAAAGACCTAAGGTAAGTGAAAAAGTGGGTGACCCAGAGGAAACAGAAGCAGGAGGGGGAAACATGGGAGGCATACTCATTCTTCCTGAGAAAGTAGGGCAAATTACCTCAGGTGCCTGTACACAAATGCACAGAGCCTGGGAAACCAGCAGGAAGAACAGGAAATTCTCATGCAGTCACAGAACTATGGCGTGACTGGAATGACAGAGACTTTGTGGGATATCTTGCATGACTGGAGTACTGTTAGGGACTAGTATAAACTTTTCAGGAAGGACAGGCAGGCATAGGCACCAACTTTCTTTTTTGTTGGTGGGTGCTTGCAGATGTAACCCTCCCACCAACACCCCCCCAAAGAAACAAAAAACAAAACTCTCAAAAATGGCAGTTTACTTTTAACTCAATGCATTCCCATGCCTAGTCCTGTGCATGCCTAGAAGAGGAAGGACATTACTTCATACTGGTTCAGCAGCATCTGTAAAGATTGGACCTTTTAGTGAGGCTTTTTTGGTGCTCTTATCTAATACCTGATTGAGACAGTTCTGGTTAAAAGCACCAAAAAACTCTGCTGAAGCACCCAATCTTTACAGATGCTGCAGAGTTAGGCTGAAGTAACTCACTGCTGCTTTTGGCAAAGCATATTTTGGGGGGTTTTTGGCCTAGCATCTGCAAGTATGGCTCTAGGAGTGATGAGCACCTGCTAATGTTTTTCAATGGGTAATTAAACTCTGGAGCACCCATGGAATCAGTGCCTATCCAGGCAGGGGAGAAGAGGAGGAAGAGTTGCACTTTATGTAAGAGAGCTGTATGATTGCTGAGAGATTCAGCATAACAATGAAAGCCTCTGAGGGTCAGAGGGAAGAGCAACAAGGGTGATGATGAGTATCTGCTATAGATCACCAGACCAGGAGGAGGAGATGGATGACACTTTCTTCAAACAGCTAGTGGAAGTTTCCCAATCACAGGCTGTAGTTCTCATGAGGGACTTCAGTCACCCTGACATCTGTGCACAGGTAATCCAGGTGCAAGTGTTGGGGAAACCAACTAGGGGGCCACACTCTTCTTGACTTGCTTCTCAGAAATGGAAGAAATGGTGAGAAATGTAGAAGTGGATGGCAATAGGGGCAGCGGTGACCACAAGATGATTGAGTTAAGGGTTCTGAGGAAAGGAAGGAAGGAGAGCAGCAAAGTAAGTATCCTGAAATTCAGAAAAGCAGACTTTGACTCACTCAGGGAAATGATGGGCAGAATTCCCTGGGAGGCCAGTCTGGGTGCAAAAGGAATCCAGGACAGCTTGTTGTATTTTAAACAAACCTTAATGAGGGTGCAGGAACAAACCACCCCAATGTGCAGGAAAACTAGAAAGTATGGTAGAAGACCAGCTTGGCTTAGCAGGGAATTCTTCAATGAGTTAAACACAAAAGGAAGCTTACAAGAAGTAGAAACCTGGATAAATGACTAGGGAGGAGTATAAGGGTGTTGTTTGAGCATGACGGGATGAAATCAGGAAGGCCAACACATAATTGGAGTTGCAGCTAACAGGAGATGTGAAGGGTAATAAGAAGGGTCTCTACAAGTATGTCAGCAACGTGAGGAAGATCAGGGAAAGTGTGGGGCCTTAACTGAATGGGTGAGGCACCCTAGTGACAGATGATATGGGAAAGATTGATGTACTCAATGCCTTTTTATCTCAGTGTTCACGGGCCAAAGACTACTACACCTGGCAGAACATCTTGGGGAGGAGGCGAGCAGCTGACATTAGTGAAAGAACAGGTTAGGGACTATTAAGAAAAGATGAGCATGTACAAGTCAGAAGCAATTTACATTAGGGTGCTGAGTGAGTTGGCCAATGTGACTGCAGAGATGTTAGCCATTATCTTTGAAAATTCATGGGGATCAGGAGAGGTCCCAGATGACTGGAAAAGGAAAAGGGAAAATATACTTCCCATCTTTGAGAAAAGGAAGGAGGAGGATCTGATCTGTGGAACTACAAACTGGTCAGCCCCATGTCAGTCCCTGGAAAAATCATGGAGAAGATCCTCAAGGGATCCATTTTTAAGCACTAGGAGGAGAAGGTGATTAGGAATAGTCATCATGGATTCACCAAGGGTAAGTCATTTCTGATCACCTTGACTGCTTTCTATGATGTGGTAACTGGCTTTTGACATGGCCTCTCACAATGGTCTCACATGCAAACTAAGTATGGTTGCATGAATGGATTGTAAAGTGAATAGAAAACTGCAGGGTCGTTGATACCATTATGTAGTTGGCAGCCAGTCTCAAGTCCCAGAGGTTGGTCCTGGGGCCAGTTTTGGTCAATGTCTTCAAATGACCTGGAAGATGGGGTAGAGTGTACCCTCAGCAAGTTTGCAGATGACACCAAGATGTGGTGTAATAATATATATACTGGGGGGGGCAGGGCTAGGATTCATAGAGACCTAGACACACTGGTGAATTGGACCAAAAGGAATCTCATGAGGTTCAATACAGACAATTCCAAAGTCCTACACTTAGGACAGAAAAATTCCATGCACCGTTAGAGGCTGGGGACTGACTGGCTGGGCAGCAGCTCTACAGAACACGACATGGAGGTTACAGTGGACAATATGCTGAATATAAGCCAAGTGTGCCCTTGTTGAGAAGAAGGCTAACAACATACTGGACTGCAATACTAGGAGCATTGTCACTAGATCAAGGGATATGATTCTTCCCATCTATTCAGCACTTGTGGGGCCACAATGCAGTCTTATGTCCAGTTTTGGGCCCTCAACTACAGAAAGGATGTAGACAAATTGGAGAGAGTCCAGTAGAGGGCAAGTCTGAAGTAAGTGGGAGTGCTTAGATCAGTAGAAGAGATATCTGAGCGGGGATGTGGTAGCAGCCTTTCACTACCTGAAGGGAGGGTGGGGGGTTCTAAAGAGGATGCAGCTAGAATGTTCGCAATGATGGCAAATGACAGAACAAGAAGCAAGGGTCTCAAATTGTAGCAAGGGAAATCTAGTTTAGATATCAAGAAAAACTCTCATTAGGAGGGTTGTAAAGTGCTAGAACTAGAACAGAACCCAAAGAGGTTGTGGAGTCTCCATCTCTGGGTGTTTTTAAGACCTGCCTATACTATGCCTTGAGTGGAATGATCTAGTTGGGGATGGTCCTGCTTTGTGCAGGGGGCTGGACTATATGACCTCCTGAGATCCCTTCCAACTTTAATTTTTATGATTCTATGATTTTGTCATTGCTATGGCTGTACATTTTCTGGGGCTTGAAATGCTCATGCTGGTATATTACTGGCTCTCAAATTATGTTGTGATCTAGTGTGATTCTACTAAGTTCCAAGGTCCATCAAAGACTGTGGAATTTTCTCACCCTTCTTTTTCTGCTGTGTTTGCTGATGAGATCTCAGAGGTAGATGCATACTCCTCCAGGTACATACGACAGCAGCCTAGAAATAAACAGAAAGCCTGATGAAATTCTGTTCGGACTGAATGGAAAGGAAATTTTATCAATGTCTTCTGGGAAACTAGGAGTTGGGCCTAAAAATTTAGACCCTTTATGATGACTATAGCTGTCTAGGCTACTATTTGTGATGAATTCCATATAATCTTTATATATATATTAACATTCTTCTTAGTAGATACAGTTTGTGGTAGTTTAGAAAGTAGGGATTTGGAGGATCATTTTATGAATTTTTGTTTCAGATTTCTTTTAAAAAAAAATAACAACTCCACTTACAACAATTTATTGTACATTTTAAATCCACTTGTGCCTGGAAATTCAAAATCAAAGGAAATCATAATGTTTCCATATATTATACGCAGCTGTTTGATCTTTGATTCTGCAGCCCTTTATAACTCTGGTTTTGCTGAAAGCATTGGAAGTTGTGAACACACAAAGGTTGTTAGATCAAGAGGATCTTTCATTGTATTGAATCCAAAAAAGCATGGTAACAGTCCGGGGGTGCAAGCCTACTTGACTCAAAATCAAATAAAATATTGATATGACCCCTGTGAAGTGAATCCACTAAGTTTTGTACATCTCTACTGAGGTCTACTGATGACCGTGTTTAATAAATTGTTACTATAATGTTTATTTGTAGCCCATACGTCACAAACACTGATTTTTTTTCTCATGACATTTCCTTTGGGAAAAGGGTTTAGACAGCTCAGTAAAATAAAATGAATTTATGTATTAGAAACAGGACAGCTAGGTAAAGAGAGAGACAAAATATTGACACTGGATAGGCACTTAATCTATTATCCTGGAAATTAGCCAGTAAGTTAAAAAAATTCAACAAGATGCATAATTATCCTCATAAATATTAGGACTCAGCTGTCACTTAAAGGCATATACCTGGTTACTGTATATAAGGAGCATAGAGCCATTACTTCTACAAATGAAAGAAGAATTTTGATAACCTGGGAGTGGGGGGAGGTTGGAAGAAAATATAACAAGGAAACAAATTAAAAAATTAGAAGCGTTTGAAAGTTATCTCTTGGCAATAACGGGTCAATTGTATCCAGAACAGAAAGGAGCATGGAATCTACAAACTGACATTCAGCAAAAAGATGTCTCACAGTTTTAATTTGTCTTCTAAATCTAGTTTTTTTAATTTTTCAACTTTGTTGCATCAGGCTCTTACACATAATACATGCGCTTTCATTTTAGCCTCAAATGCCATTCATTTTTCTCTATTAAACTGTCTTCATACCCTATTTTACTGAGTGTCCAAACTCCAAATGGCAAAATCATTAATTCTGTGACTATTTGCTTCCTCTTTAGGACACCCCTGGCATGTTGGAGGAGCTGCTGTAAAATCTGGTTTCCAAAGTTGTCACTCTCCAATCTAACAACATTTTCATTTTCTAGATTGACAGTTCACTTTCTGACAGGAAAAGCAAGCCAGTATGTTCATATCTGGATGCAAAAAAATTATGTTCCTAAAGCTCTACTTACATAAAGAACCAATTTGCAAGGAGGAGGAGGATACCTTTTACCAATAGATTTAATTGGAAATTCAGTGTTCAGTTGCTCAGCAATATAAGGAGAAGCATTATCTCCACTGAGATATCTCCACTGAATTATTGTCACTGATACAAGGTAATGCAATTTAACATAATGAAAAATTAGACATTAAACTTCACCAAAGAAATAGAGATAATGTTAAGTTTCTGAAAAGTTTGGATAACTTGAAACCAGATTATTGCAGAAGATAATTGGTTTATCACTGTTCTTATGTGTGCACACTTGTGTATGTGCATTTTATCTGACGTAAAAATCCTCTTCACAAGGAGAAATGAAAAAAAATCAGTATTACCATAGCATTTAGCAAAACACTGAATTTATGACATTAGATAATTTTTTTCAGTGTGAAAATATATATATTTCAAAATTCATATTCTAACATTCATTTTCTCCAAAGAGTGGGAGTTTTACCTTGCTTTAATTGCCATTTATTGTTTCCTGGAAGTACAAAACCTTATGGTAGTAGTTTCCTCAACAACATAATGGGTATCATTAAATAGTTTTTGTATTAATTATGCATTACTAATACACATAACCTGGTGCCTGCCACCTTATGGAACAATAAGAAGACAGGTCCCATTCTCAAAAGACCTTAGAAGTTAATTGAACCTTATTCTGATTGAAATTAGGGCAGAAGAGGTATCTAGATTTAAATATTGAATATTAAATTAATATTTGATCCCCATCACTATTATTAGTATTTGGTCAAAACTCTGCAATTCTGTCACATCTAATCTCAGACCAACCTAATAAAAAGATACCATGAAAAGGCCTACATTGTACAAGAAAAAAATGTGTATAATTCATATGAAACTCTTACATTGGCAAGACAAAGAATAACAGTGCAAACTTCCTTCTTCCACCAAAATTTACCTGACCAACACAGATTGTATGATAGTCAAAATTCCAGACTAATTTAATCTGGGTTGGTTTCTCTGCCAAGAATGTCACAAAGGTGTTGGTGAGATCAAGGTGTTATGATGCTTTGATGTGGACATCTGTTCACTTTCTCTTATTTCCAGGAGACTGCTGCAGCTTGCCTCAGAACTTGATTCAGATAATAGGGAACAATAAAGTATTCAGTGAGGCCAGATATTTGTGTGCAGTACCTATTAACAGGCAGTTTATAATGCTTTTAATTGAAATAATTTCAATTTTTCCCTATGGCAATATTGTCTTAATAGAGCTACTGACTGAACCATGGTAGATCTGCCGTAGGTAGAACCAGTCCATATATCCTGGGGAAATTAAAAAATTAAGGACATCTATGTTGAATCTTCTACTGGTAAGACTTAAGAGTTAGTAGAATAGACTAGGGACTAGCTGCTAAAGGTAGGTTCAGCACTAACATGTGGAGTGTGACAGTAGTAACAAATACTAAGGGAATGTTGGTGTGGTTATGGAAGTGCTATGATACCAGCAATGGGGTTCAAGTTAGGCTATGAATAGTGGGTGTGGATTGGAGACACATTCATTGGCAATGTTGGGCCAGTGTTGAGGGTCAGCTTATGCAAGCAGTGCCCCAAAACAGTCTAAGAAATATGTATCCAAAGTGAGGGTTGGGAGGTGGACAGGTGATTGAAATGTGGGAAAGAGTAGGAGATATGCTGGGCTTGTTGCCAAGGAATTCAAGATGACCAGTATAGCTGGAATGTTAAAAATGATCTTGGTATAGCATCTGAAATTAATATTGGGGTGGCATTTCTGCTTATCTTTCCTAAGGAGCTTGCCCTTTTCCATTTCAAGACTACAGAAACATATGATCAACTTTTTGCCTTACCATCTGCTCTTATCAGACTGCAGCATCTGAATGGCAGGCAGATTTATATGGGCCTTTTTCCACGTTGGGATAGCTCAGAATCATGTTAAACTATGCTCAACGCAACAAATCATGTGAAATTTAAGTATCATCCCTATTCCCTTCAGCGATGTGCCAGCACATGTGAAGCTGGCTTCTGTGATTACTTTTCACACTGTTTCCACTAGCTTGAGGCTTAATATGTACAGTAACATTTGGCCCTTGAAGACTTACAACACTTCCTTTAACAAAATGCTTTAACATTTTTTCCTACTGCCTTTCTATTACCACTGATTCTGTGGTCTCCCTTGCCTTATTCTGATTTGGATAATAAACCACTTAACGCTTGTAAAGCAGATGGTACCCTTTGTCACTTCCACAGGATATAGGCTGGGACTAATTGAAAATTCCCCTGATGTGTGCAGAATTATGCTTTGCTCTCATCACCCACATAAGAAAAGCACTTCCTTATTTGCATATCTCACAATCTCTCACTCATTAAAATTAGTAGAGATGGACAAATACCACTGTCAATTCCGGAAGCGCTGAAGGCTGAAGAATTTTAATTTGGGCCACAGATCTGAGGTTTCTCAGACTTGTGCAATTCCAAGGCTTGACTAAGCATTACTTTGCTTCCTGGTTGGCAACTTAAACTTTTTTTCCCTTCCAAGTAAAATGACCTCCCACTATCAAAAGATACTTCTTTACTTCTTCACGTATTGGAAATACCATGACAGCTTCTATGTAACACAATCTTCAGCACTTACAAGCTTTATTCTATGTAGCTCGAAGTATCCGAAAGACTCAAGTAAGGGTAAAGGACAGGAAAAAAATGGAGGGAAGAAATGTAAAAAAGTTGAAAACCCTTTGAAAAACATATTTTGGGGATAGGGGGGAATACCAAATGATACCTCCCTTCCTCCCAGGATCCTACTGCCCTTTACTTTTGCTACTTTTAAGTATAATGAATGACATATTTTCCTTGCTAAGTGCATTCAAATGTGTGTGGGACTAGAAGTCTTAAACTGGTCTTATAATATCATAATGTAGGAGACTGCAATTCAGTTAGTGGGTTTAATATTTGTGCATTTCCCATCAAATGTTGTTATATGCTGCTGCTAACATATGCATAGTATACCAACACCTGCTTGTTTTATTCAGGTTCTAAGACCACCCTCATTTGTGTACTATCTGAATGCCTTCCAGTAGTTAATTAAGTGATGTGACTAACATCTGTCTCATGTAGTTTATTCACACTCTCATTCTTGCCCCATGGGATAGATTGTGTGTGCAGTGGAGAATTTTAAATAGTTTTTTCTGCAAGAGGATTTTTCTTTTTAAACTCACATGCTCATGTATGTTTATATCAGTAACACTCAAGGGAAAGCAATGGACTTTACATTTGGAGCAGAAATTGCTGAGCTTTGTGGTGGCCCATAGTTCCACCACAAAGTTGCATAGGTGGCTGGCCAATGATCTGCAGGTGTTGGTCCAACAGTCTTGGTGCCTGAGAAAGCTCTGCCTCCTTCATACAACTATATTATTGTAATAGACAGGTCCACTGTGCCTGAGGATTGGAGTTGTAGATGATTATCTTCATCTTAGAAATTCAGGTGACCTTTTAGATGCCTTAGGTCACATTGAGTTTCTTGAAGATGAAGTCTGATCTTGACTTGACGTTCTATGGGAAGCATATGGGATGGAGGTACTTACCTTAAGCTAAGGAGTTGTTTAGAAGTAGTCTGTACTAGTTGCAGTTTCCTAGAGGTAGATGGCTCTGTGGCTAGGATGCAGCATTGTTGTAGGCCACCTGGAAAATGACAAACAGTTATAGCTGAAGCCAGTTAATTGTCTATTAGGTGAAAATAGTTTCTGAGTCCTATAGACCCTGTTGAAAACACTGTCCATGATTGATGATATATGAAAATTTAGGATCTAATTTATAAGTATGCTTAGGAATGTAAAGATAGAGGTAGATACCTAATGAAGAAAGGATATAAGGGCCTGACTCACTGAATGGATATTTTGAAGCTGCAGCTTCAAGCAGCTCCATTTGTCCAGACAATAGGTCATGATAGTAGTATACTCACGCATCATGAATATAGATAGAACTATACATCAGGTTTATATTGTTGGCATTGAGTTTAAGTTATCTTAATTTGGTGTTGGTGAAAGTTTATGTTCCTTCGTGATGGAAAACATGCCAGTTTTCTAGCCCTATACCTGGACATTTTGGTCCTGCCTTTGGATTGTAGATACGTAAGTATGTATGCTTAAATGATTGATTCTCATCCTTTTTTGACTCATGACACCACCTCAATAGATTAAAAATGTCCCTCACTAGATTCAAGACACCCTCCAAAAATGACAACTTAGTTTCACTCTTGGTGGATGCGTTGGTGTGACAGGGTGCCATTTTTGGCTGCATTTTTAAAGAAAAATAGGCCAGTGATTGTGTGTCCCATCAAGACTTGGTGAATTTTCCTCCCTTGGGTATAAACGTTCTCCCCCTTTACTCTCCTGTCACGACTTGATGTTACTTGGTTCTAAAAAAAGGAGGGAGGCTGACCCACAGGTTCTCAGACAGGCTCCAGGCTCACCACTTGTAGGATAATGAGCTGTTGTCTTAAGGGCAAAAATGCATGCTCCTACCTCCCCTTGATATGCCTTGTGCCTCATAGATGTTTTATAATTTTCCTCTTTATAGTGGGGTCTCAGGCTCTGTGGGCTTATCCTCTCTCTTTCTAGCTAGGACTGCCAGTCAAAAACCCACTTGGGCTTGACCCCACGGCTCTAGCTCTCTAACTTGCTCGGGCTCAAGGCCCTCTGTTACATAGTCTCCATGACACTGGGCCTACTGGACCTTCTATACTGTGACCCTGTGGTGTCCGGTTGTTAGGGCCTCAGTCCCCTCTAGCTTTGTCCTGCTTTCTGTAGTTAGGGCCATTCGCCTAAGTCCACCCACTAGGTACTGCCTTCAAGGCTCCTATCTTCCTTTCATGTAGCTCAGGGCTTATAGCCCTAGTGGAGCACAGCTTCTTAAACCCTCTATCATGGTACCTCTCAATGCTAATGAGATTTCCTCCTTCCCTACAGTCTCAGCCACAAACCACCAACATTTAATATTAAATGTAAACCATAGGCTCCTATGGTCATATAATGAAAACAAAAAAAAATAAATAAGAGAGGCAAAGTGCCTGCTTACATGTGACTGTGCTTCCATCTCACAGCATAGCATATTGTTCCCAAGGAGACTGCCATAGCTGCTCCATACTCATTAGGAATCTCCCTCTCTGCTGCCTCTGGCCTTCTCCGTTTGAGGTTTATATGGTTTTGGTCTTCCCCTTCCTGTCACCTGACCAGCTGGCAGGGTTCAATTCTTAACCTCTGCCCAACTGGCCAGCTGTTCCCAGAAGGTTCTGGATTTAAAGGTGCTGCCCTGCTTCCTGATAACAGGGCTAGGGCTCCCTGTTACAGTTGTTATCAACCTCAAAAGATGTGGGAAGTGGAATCCCCCAAAAGTTGGTCCTTGGGCCAATGCTGTTCGATATCTTTATCAGTGACCTGGATGAGGGTGTGGAAAGCACTCTGTTCAAATTCAGAGGTGCCACAAAACTATGTGGCAAAGCAAATACACTGATGGGAAAAAAACAGATCTACCTGGATTCAGACAGGTTAGAGAAGTGGGCAGAGAACAATAGGATGCAGTTCAACAAGGACAAGTTTAAGGTGCTACACTTAGGGAAAGGGAATCACCAGCACACCTATAAGCTGGGGGATGACCTTTTTAGCAGCACAGCTGCAGAAAGAGATCTCAGAGTCATTGTCAACTCCAGAATGAATATGAGTGATCAATGTGACAAAGCAATTAGCAGACCTAATTGCACTTTGTCATGCATTAGTAGGTACATCACGAACAGGTCCAGGGAAGTGATGCTCCCCCTCTATGTGGCACTGGTCAGGCTGCAGCTAGAGTACTGTGTCCAATTCTGGGTGCTGCAATTCAACAAGGATGTGGACAACCTTGAGAGGGTCCAGAGGACAGCCTCTCATATGGTTACAGGCCTGCAGAGAAGGCCTTATGAGGAAAGGCTGAGGGACCTGAAACTTTTCAGCCTCTGCAAGAGAAGGCTGAGGGGGAAACTTGTGACAGTATACAAATTCAGCATGGGGGGAGGGGAGGGATGTGGGAGGGACACAGGGAATAGGACATGCTCTCTTTACCAGAGCACATTTTGGAATAACCAGAAACAATAGCCACAAGCTGATGGAGAGTAGGTTTACACTGAACATCAGAAATAACTTCTTCACAGTTAGGGTTGCCAGCATCTGGAACAAGCTTCCAAGGGAGGAGATTGGACAAGCACCTGGCTGGGGTCGCATAACCCCAGCACTATTTTCTGCCACTGGAAGAGGGTCGTATTTGAAGATCCTTTGAGGTCCTGTTTGACCCTAGCATCTATGAATCTATTAATCTTTTTTTGACTACAGAAAAAAAATAGAGAAATTCTTCTGTTACAAACTCATCAAGGTCAGAACAGGTTAGAATGTTTTTAACTCTTTGGCTTTATATGTGAAAACTCTGGCTTTACTGTGTGAATCACGTTTGCCCAAGTAACAGTGCTAACATTGCTTGACACCTTATGGCGCCCTTGAAAGGCTCTCAGTGTTCTCCAGGGTGCTGGGGCATCTTGGTTGAGAATCACTGTCCTAGACTGAGCATGTTCAATTGGCTACTAGCTGACTGGACAAGTGTTCATGCCTGAGCTCATGTGCAAGTTCAGGAGAAGGGACTGCACAAAGTTTAGGCCAAGGAGATCTAGAACCCATGTTTGAACCTACAAAATTCTGACTACTTATACCATACTACACATTATGCCATAGGTTAGGTATTATTATTTAGCTTTCTAATATTCCTTTTGAAATGGAGCTACTGCTTCTTGCATTTGCTAGCCATAGAACAAAATGTAGTAGTAAAGTTTCACACCTAGGCATGGTGAGGAGGAAGAAATCCTAGCTAATATCAAGGGCCTGTTTTTCCTCCAGAGAAGGAGAAATCATACCAAGCCACATACTGTCTAGTTTGCTTGCTTTCTTCTGGACCTGCATATTTTTCTCTTGTGGCTTCCTATACAGCCACCTTCAAAGGAGTACTGGAGAGCAGGACTTAGATCACATATAGCCTGTGGTGTAGTGTTTATAACACTATGCTGGGAATTTGGTGTGGGGGTGGTATTTCTTGGGCAAGTGTCATAACCTTTTAGCCACTGGAGCTAAAATATGGGAGGACTGCCTCTTTCATTGTCTAATGGTGGCTACTTATGGCTTTCTGGACAGCTACATTGTTATGACACCCAGAATGGGCACATATACATAGTTGCATAGGTGGCTGGCCAATGATTAACCTACTAAGTATCATCAGTTTACATGTACATGCTTACACATTCATACTCAAAGATGAAAAAAGAAAAAAAAAAGAAAAATAGGGCTTGTGTATAAATGCCCCCCCAAACTTAAATAACTAAAAACCTGCCACTTTGTGGTTGCACATAGAGGCTGATATATCAAGAGAGAGATTAGACCTTTGGAGAACTTTAGAAGGAAAATATTTAGAGGCAGAAGTGCAAATTTCTCTTCAGTATTTTTTGGGTGCATCTCTCCAGGAAATATGTAAGCTATTTTAGCTCGATTCCCTGTATGCCTATCATTTCCATCACATGTTTTATCTTGCTGTCCATCACCATAGGATTTAAATATCCTGGGATATTACTCCTTATAATGTACAGCAATTTCATAGAAAATACATAATCTCTGAAAAGCTATCATCCTAAACCTCTATTAAAAGTTTTTTTCATATTCTATAATACAAAAGAAAAAAAAAGAATCAGTCCTTACTTTACTTACAAGCAACAAGTTAAGACTATAACTAGAATTCTGCTCCTCTTAATGTGGAGTGTTTAAAATAAAATAAAAAAATACAGTGCCTAAGTGGTTAAATGGATTTAGAGGTGAAAATTCAGGGAGTCCATGCTTTCAGAATCCTAAACAATGGCTATTAATTCCCATTTCTACCTTGCTCTTCTGGTCCTTGATTCCATAATTCATATCCAGGGATCCTGATTCTCTCTCATTTTAAAAAATCCCCAATTTTTGGTTAAAAAAATGTAACCCCAAATCCACAATTTCCAAGATTTAAAATGAAACACTCTAATAGATAGATATATCTATCTATTAGAGTGTTTTATTTTAATCACAGAAAAATGTGCATTTTGAATTTGGGGTTACTTTTGTTTTTTAATAAGAAAAAAACAGGATACCTCTTCACATCCCCCCATTCCCCTTGCTCCCTCATGCTACTCATTTTTCAAGGGAAAAACAAAAGTGTCTCCCCCATTCTAAATGTAATGGTCAGAACCATGATCTAAATGGGGAGGTGTTGATGGGCAGTTTTTTTATGGAAATCAGCAGAAAACTTATGCTGCTCCTCATTCCATACTTCTTAGATTTTTTTCTGCATCTTTGTGAAACACCCTCTTTGGGTGAACATATACATAGGATGCATAGCCAAGCTACCTTCCATCCTCCCCTCCCACCCACAATGCCCTCAATTAAGGTCATTAGTGTTAATGTTCTTCTAAATACTGGAGAAATAAGGGCATATAATGCACCCTTTCCCCACCTTATGGTTGGAAAGGCAACACCCTATCTGAATTAGGTTTTCCTGTAATACAGAGTAAATATATATCATTTCCTTCCATCTTTGTAGAGTAGTCACCTTCACTCAAAGCTAGAATATATAAAGGCAGCCTTGCCTAGTGGTTAGACCACTGGGGGAGGGCAGGAACCAAATCACAGACCCTACCCAGGAACAGGAATGAGGAACCAAGTAACCAAATCCAATAGGCAATCCAAAGGCACAGTCCAAACACAGCCAATTCAGAGTTCAAGAGAGTATAAAAGAATTACGAGAAGAAAGGGGAAAAGCCACAAGCCAAAGCCCAGATCAAAGCAGACGTGCATTAGTGTTTATGACTATTCTAAAAGCTGCTGCCACAGGTGTGACTAAATGAGTAGCTGCACTCCCAGCAGCCCATCAGGAAGCCAGCCAGATAGAGTTGTCAATCAAAGCCTTAGGTAGCTGTGGCTGCCTAGGAAAATTTCCCAGGCTGGCCTTCCTAATTAGGATCCTTAATAAAATGCTAATGTGGTGAGCCATTTCTTTTTGGTATTACCTTGCTGTTGTGGAAAGGGGAAATGCTGTGACTGTTTTTTTCATCCCTGGGACTTCCTATACTTGTTAATTTAAAAAACCCTGCATGCTATGAAAGGTTTTCTTTAGTCATAACCTCATTGACTTTCTGTGTCATGATCAAAACTACCTTTGCATTCTTTAGAAAATCCCTGATTCACTACTGCTTCATTTGAAAGACACAGATCCTGGGGAAATTTTATGTATGCAGTTTTGGGCAGAAGATTATTACAAGATACATACAGATATTTGGGGAGGTTAGCTGGGATAGAAGGATTGACAGGGAGGCTTGGCGGAGCAATAAGGGGGGCCTTGAAGTGGGGAGGGCTAGCAGGGTCTGAGAGAGTAATGGAGAGATTGGGAAAATGGAAGGGATCAGGGGGCCTAGTGAGAGGGATTGGCAGGGCTGTAGGGGGGATTGTTAGGGGTACTGTTTGGTTCCATGGTGAGGTATGAGGGGGCAAATAGGGCCTACATGAGGGCTTAGGGGCACTAGCAGGATCTGTGGGGGGACTGGTGAGATTGGGGTAGCAGGGGGTTGGGGGGTAGGGAGGCTGTTGTCCCCTGGGATTAGGGGTCCTTTTTAGCCCCCTGACTACCCCATCCCTAGACAGACAACTCCCTTCAGCAAACCAAACATCCCCAGCAAACCCACCATCCCAAACACTCCTTCCCCAACCCTGACTTGCTTCAATTGGCTCCTGGCACTAGCAAATGTTGGCAAAACTGGTATGGAAATGGCTAGTGAAATGTGGGGATTTGGTGGGCCCAAGGTAGGGGTGAGGGTAGCTGCATGGTTCACAGGGAAGTGTCCATCTGGGGGTAGGAGAAGGTTGAAGGGCTAAAAATAGTCCAGTCCTGGTATAGGAAAAGTGGAGCCCTAGGGCTGGGGTCAGGGGCTGGGCTGGGAACTGTAACCAAGTTCAGATAGATCAGGTTGACTATTTTTAGATTGATCTAACCTTGTTGAATTTCTGTGCAGTTTGTACTTGGATTCACCTAATGAGGAATCCAAGCATGTAGACAGATGTACAACTCCTTGCTGTAACTGAGGATACTTTGCAGGAAGTGTTCCAAATTGCAATGAACCTCTGGACCAAACAGAAGTTCACTCTTGGTTCCAGGGAGGTGGGGACTCTAGATCCTGGCTGGGAACCTGCAGCCAGTTTCTCCCAGGAAACTGTGGGAAACTTCTTTTATTCAGCCTGGGAATGACTCTTCCTCCCTGCAAGGTTGCAAGTTTTTCAGAATGGGTGAGGGAACCAGGAGCAGAGGGAGCTCATTCTAAGGGTTGCCCAGCCAGCACTGGAGAGTGGGGTGTGAGTGTTGGAGACCCCTCAATGTTAGGGCAGCTCCAATATACCCACCTCACCCTCCAGCAGGGGCTGAAAAAATCCCAACTCAAACTCTCTCCACTCCCTTTCTCCTCTCCCATTCTGAAAATAGAAACAGGCTGGCAGCAGAAGTTACAGAAGACTCCATGTTTTGACCTGATCAGTCATTTTCAAAGTCTGCAGCTGTGCACAAGTGTTTGGTTATGCGTATAGACTGCTTTCTGTGGTTAGATAGGGCCAAAATTGTCACTTCTGTCTATACCTTAAGTGCAAAGTCCACATCAGGGTGAACTAAAATAGATCAGGTGACCATTTTAACATGATCTAACTTCCCCCAAATCTCCCTGAATGTCTGTACTTTCCCACACTGGAGGCTACATCCATCCTCATCCTCATCCTCATCCTCATCCTCTGTGTCAGGGGCAGCAAGAGCAGTATCTGCCTGTGAACAGGCATGCAAGGTCTTGGGAAAGGTTGTTACAGATTCAGTGGTAGTGGTATCCTCTTTGCCTTCTAACATGTGAGTCACCAGCGCCTATGTTTCAGAGAGGAACAACCTTTCATACTGACACCTCTATCCTTGTCTTGGTCCTCCTTGCTCATTGTCCACAGCTATAAGGGAGTCAATGACCAATCATAGTTTGATGCTGTTGTCCCTATAGGGCTGTGTTAGTGTTATTAGGGAGAAATTAGATTTTACTGATTATATGTGGCTCCCTAAGTTTGAATGGTCTGTATGTGCATTGTGAGGATCCATCTGTGATTCCATGCCCCTAACAAGCTCATTATTCCAAGAAAAATACTGCTGGCTTTTCTTAGAAATAAAAGCTCAGCCAAGTTTACTATCTGCAAACAAGCCCAGACAATACTAACATCTATGGTCTTGCTGCTGTAGAAAGGAATAATGCTGCGGCTGGTGTTTTCCCTTTGGACTTCCTACATTTGCTAGTTACAAAACCCCTGCCTGTAGCCCCCACAAAGTTTTCCTTTACTCACAGACTCATTGACTTGCTGTGGCATGATCAAAACTATATTTATATGGTGTTATCTGGGTCCAGGATAAGTATTAAGGATTCCCAGGTCTCTCTTCTACTGATCAAAACAGTCTCATGTCCACAGCATAAACAACCAAGTTCTCCCAAGTTGCTGAAAGATATTTAGGTGACATTATCCACATGATTCTTTACCAATTATTGCAAACTTCCCACCAGATATGGATACCTGTGGTCAGATGACTCTGATCTTCATTTTGGTGCTTTGTACTGGTCCCATCAATTCACTCTATCTAATTTAAAACCAATGAGCTACTTTCCCAGCATATCTGTCTGGCTCATATATAGTATGCGTAGTTTTATTCCATGGAAGCCTACTTTCGCTCATGATGCTAGCAGGGCCTCTGTGTGATTTGTATATGCACTGACTAATGGTTGTATTAATCCCTATTGATCTATAGGGAGGCCTAACATCCCTTGCCAGGATCCTGGATAGCTCTTCATAAAATTGTCGTGCCATTGTCCTTAGTTTGTATCCTGTGTCTGTCTTATCCTCAGTTTTCTGGCAGCATTGAATGACATCCATATCATGCCTGCACCGTGCCATATGCTCTGATAATTTTTACAGGAGGCGTAAGAGGCCAAGGAACTACTAACACCACGTTTGTGACTACTATGTATGGCAAGACACATTTGCTATTTGGTGGGTTTTCTGTTATTCAGTTGGGTTACCAGACTGTGACAGCTGGTGTTCCAGCACAATATAGGATCATCATCTGACGTTCTACAGAGAAGAGTCTAATGTTTTGCTTGACCCCAAGAGTAGTCAAGAGTGAATGGGGAAGAGATCATAATCAGCCCTCACAGTGGAACATAAAGAACAGTGGGATTTTTTCTGATTGGTCATCCCTCTATTCTGGATAAAGTTAGAGGACATGCCATATAAAATTATGTAACTTTTTATGCTATAAATCTACTAGTCTCTTATTCAGGGTAATGTGACTACCCCACTTTCTCTCTCTTTCCAGAAGATTATGAAGTAAATGAGTCATGTGTCTGCACTCGTAGTATGACACACCTATGGGTTTCTTGTTTCCCTTTTAAAGAAAAAAATGTGATTTTTTTTTTTGTGCCCTTGAACTTCTTTTCAATTGTAATATTGTGTTTATCAATTGTTTGGAAAAAAAATCTTTAACAGAGAATTCGTGGTGCATGTCTACTCTGTTATCAAATCCAAGAAAGTAAACTATCAGGCCATTTTGGTTACTTATTGGCAATTTTTATTGGCTAAATATTTCCAATTTTTCTCCTCAAAACCATTCTAATTCTTCTCCTCCCCCCTACTTCTACCCTCATTTCCAAACCAGTCTAACAACCATTCCCAAGATATTTCCCTTAGTGCTAAAAGGCTTAAACAAAGGTTATCCCAAGGGTGGGATCTATATAAAAACTTGCATTAGGAGAGGGAAGAGGTGGATTTTAAATGAAGGCAAGCTACAGCCTCTTATTTTTACACCTCTGGCAGAGTTTCACAGTTCACCTTTGTGTCAGTGCTTTAAAAATGAAAAGGTGGAACATTGCCTTCATGGGAATATTGCTGCTTATTGCCATATTCTTATGAAATGCCAAAGGGCAATATAAAGATAAAAAAGGATGTTTTTTTTCCAGTTCATACTTGTTCTCCTCTCAGTCAATGATGCCAGCAGCATCCTACCTCTGATTCAGGAGGTGTCTTCTAGTGTTTTCTGTAACCTGGCAAATTAGATCAATATGAGCATGGAGTCACTTTAACCTTTGTTTTTTTCTTTGACCTCTGTAAGACTGTAAGCTTTTCCTTTAGGTTTTGATAATCTGGGAAGTATTAAAGACAGTAGCTTCAACAGGAAAGTGGCAAAGTGGAGTCTATAAATGCCAGAGGGAGATGACAAAATAATTGAATTACCAGCTAAATCCACTGAAAATTATAGCTACTTGAACAAAAATGAAACTATTAATAAATGTGCATGAGCCATAGCATTACAATTATGATTCTAAGTATTGCAATAGGTTTAGAAAGGAGAAATATTTTATGCATAACCTTCCTAACTTCATAGTAAAGGGATGTTTTAAGTTTCCACTATGGATACTAGCTTAGGTTACAAATATGCAGGAACGCTGCAATATCAGCGCCTCCTGATTTAAACTCTTTCTACTATTATAGTATTAATCATATTTTTATAGAAGTTCGGAAAAACCAATGAGGAATAAAAATCCCTATGCTAGGTGCTGTAGAAAGTCATATAAATGAAAGGGAGAGAATCCTGCATTCTGACAGCTGCAAGATACAGCCACAGTGCTACATAAAGCAAATATATGATGTTCCATTCCTCATTGCTAACTGCATGAATTGAGATAGGAATTTGCTACTCTGTAAAAGTGGTTTCCTGAGATTGGTACCAAAGCTGCCCAAAATGATACACAATTTAAATAGGCACAGTTTTTGCTTGGGGCAAAGCTGAGCCAGTTTTGTGTCTCTGTTACTCTAAGTTTACCTTGCTGTATCTCCACTAAATATAATGCTGTTGTACTGTCATAAAACTGTAGCAATGTAGGGATGAATCAGGACCCCTATCTGAATTAAATATTTCTCTCAAGCAGAAAAAAAAATAGTTACTACTAATAAAAGAGACACAGAGAAAGTGTGTGTGTGTATGAAAACTGAGCCTATAAGCAGTAATGAAATCCATACATGCTCTATTTTTCGAAATAGGGATATTCTAGTGATGTCTAATTGGTTCAGGTGTTTGCGCATTGTATCTGCCCTATTTTCATTATGTTAGTGCATATATACCAGCAATTGGAGAAAATGGCACTATCTGATTACATTTTGTTTTTAATAGGCCTGTTTACTTGCTTCATAATCTAAACAGCTTTATTGTGTAAGTGTGCTGTATTATGTGGCATCTTCTTTATTTTAGTATTTGTCTCTATTTGGACAAGTTCCCTGTTTGCTATATAAGCCATTGTTCTTTCATCTGTGTTGCATTTTATTATCTAGTTCCTCCAAAAGTTCTGTATGGCTTACTAATCCTCAGTACCAGATGCCTAGTACTTCCTACATTCATTATGTAAGCTTCCTTTCATATTACTTGATTTTGTATTGCATACAATTAAGGTAATAAGAAAAGAACAAGTCACCTATAAACAGAATTTACCCAGTGGGCACATCTACACATGCAATTTGTGACACAATGAACTCTGGTGCCTATCATGCAGGAGTTTATTGCTTCCAGGTGCCATGTTTATATGGGCTCTTGGGAACCCAGCAAGTTGAGCTGGGTCAGAACAGCCCCAGCTGGCAGGGGGCCCAGGGGTCAGACTGCCAGCCCAGGGCTGCTCAGCCCTGGCTCAGCTTGCTGTGGAGGGGCTGGCTGGGGCATAAGGGTGCTTCAGTGTGGAATTAGTCAGCAGGCAGCCCCTACACTGAAGCACCCTTGTGCTCCAGCCAGCCCCGGCAGTGTCTACATGTGCACTGCTGAGCAGTAAATAATGCTGCCACAGGACAGTACCTGTTTTTAAAAGTAATAGCCTATGATGGTGTTTATTTACTGTGACCTAATAGGACTGCATGTATAGAATGTGGATTCTTACCTGTGGAGCTAATTAGGCTGCTCTGCAGTAATTGTCTTGTGTAGACACACCTTGTGATGCTCAGGACTCTTCTCAAGAACGAGGCACAAAAGGCACTGAGAATATACACTAGTTTCTCATAATGGCTCCATGTCTTCACGCCTGCCTCAGACATTCAAGCCTGAATAACTCAATTGTATGCCATCACTGTCAGTAAGAACTAGGATAGGCCAAATCCTCCAGAGAGACCCTTTGTAAGCTCTGGTTCAAGCTGAGTCAAGAGATGGTACTAGATAGCTTTCACAACGATTCTGCTTCTTTCTCCATAGACAGGAACATTGTATCTATACATTCTGAAAGAACAAAGATACCCCTCAGGGAAGTACAAGTCCTGGAGGTTGAAAGGTACTGCGATGGTGAGGGGATAAAGAAAGATGATTTTTAATGTAATAAAGCAACTCCTTAGCTAATGATTGTGACTCTGCTGGTGTTAGGCTGCTATATACTGGTGGAGAATTTGACCCTGTATATGAAGTTGAAAAAAGAGTACTGAAAAAAGAATATAACATACTCTTCTGGAGATATGCTTATTACCCCACAAAGGCAGATAGACTGAAAAGCTGGAGGGGAGAAGCTTGTTCTCTTATGTCCTGCAGTATCTTGAACTGTAGCCAGAAGAGAAGAATAATTAAATGAACAAGAACTGCCAATGGCCAAAGGGGCTGCGTTGCTATCCCTGCTCCCTTATTCTTTAATTTCATGAAGTGAGCTAAATGCAGATAAATATAATGCTTTGGATAGAAATTAATATTTTGTCCAATATTCACTGTCACACCTACTCTGAAATGGGAACTGGAAGTACTTTGTTAAATGGACTGAAAATTTGAAAGGTTGTCTAATTTCACCGTGCCTTCTGAAAGTACTTCTTGATCATTTATTTGAAATGTTGTTTTGTGGCTGCCAATAGCAGCTTTCCTCAGGGATCATAGGATATCCCTACACTTGCCAGTTCAATAATATACTATGGGACCTACTTTGTTTTCTTTTTATTTGTCCCTGTGGTTGAAGGACAATGTATTCTCTATGAAATTCCCCCTATAGCAAAGCAAAAGGATTCCACTTTTCACAACAATTCCTGCCACCTTATGCCTGGATACAGACGGCCCCGACTCAAATGGAACGTTGTGTAGTTTCATAGTTTCATAGTATCTAGGGTCAGAAGGGGCCTAGAGCAGGCCATCTAGTCTGACCCCCCCGCCAATGGCAGGAACGAGTGCCAGGGTCACAGGACCCCAGC
>JAGPOW010003316.1:56882720-56899841 GCA_030014935.1 Caiman crocodilus | reverse complement strand
CAGGTCCCTCAGATGCTCCTCATAAGGCCTGTCCTGCTGCCCGCATATCATTCTAGTGGCCCTCCTCTGGACCCTCTCGAGGCCGTCCACATCCCTCTTCAAAGGGAGAGATCACACATGGTGAGGGCACATCAGGAATGCTGTTCATACCACACCTGTGGTTGTATTCCTATGCAGCAGTCAAGGATAGGCTTGGAAAGAAATGGGAGCAGGACTTGTTTAGTCCTTGGTCATATCACATTGCACAGTAGAGGCAGGACAGCAGCAGAGCTGTATTATTCATTTTGCATCAAGAATGCTGGGCACAGATGTTTAAAGCTTCATTTCTTTCCTTAATGTCTAAATCTATAGTCTCTGTAGGGTTGGCCATTCTGTCATTAGTTAACTCATTTTTCTGTTTTGATTCCTTTTTCCTCTTATTAAAAGATTTTGTAGTGTGCAGCTGTGATATCAACCTCCCTTTCTACAGTACTTCAAACGATACCCTGGGAGTGCTTGCACTTAAAAAGTGTGTATTTTGAAAGATTTTACCTCTTTAATTTTTTTCTCTATAGCTTAAAACAGGGAATACCACTAGAGCAACAAATGTTAGCCCACAGATTTTTAAAGTGTATCTTTTTTCTGTATACTAATCTAATATCTGATTTCTAGTAGAGCTAGATGGAAATGTTCTGTTTGGTTTTTTGCTTTCTTGTCAGGAAATGCCTATTTGTCACAGGAGAACATTCTGCTGTCTGACCAACCTGGTGGATTTCACTACAGATATTCAGGGTAGGAAGCAATGCAACTGACAAGAGTCATGTCAATTTCAAGCAACAGCTGCAGGGGCCCAAGAAGCATATTTGATTTCTGAAATACCATGTGCTGGTGTTTCCCGAGAGTAGTTTTACTGAATTTCTGTTGCATGGGATACATCAAAATGTCAACCTTTCTTTTGAAATGGAATTTGTGAGTTTTGACCAGTTAGAATTTTAAGCCCTGGTAACTGTGAAGCACCTTGGGGCAAATTCTGCTTAACTCTATTGTGTATATACAATGGTCTTCTTAGGAGCAGAAATCAATTATCTGTCTTTCATACTGAGAAAAGATAGTGTAATATGACTTGGTAGCCCTTTTAAATATCATCAAGAGATTCTGGAACGCTCTAGTTCCTCACATTTTTTTTTTATACCAGTCTGTATACTAGTTTTGTCTAACACAGAGAAGCAGTAAGGACTCTCCTTTTGTATATATTTCTGAGGTGAACAAAAACTGACATATTTGAAGAATGCTTTTTCTGGGGCTATAGTGTGGGTGGCATAAAAAAAAAGAATTACTGTTACTATGGTGAAGCATTGAACTTCACTGCAGCGATTGCAGTATTTCATATATTTAGAATAGGAAAAATGTTCCATTTTTATTCATTGTATCCATGGCCCTGAAATGCATCAAAATAACTTAAAAAAATCTCAATTTAAATCTCAAGAGAGATGACCCTGCTGTGAATCTGCAGGAGACAAATTAAATAAGTAATGGCCATGAAGAGATTGAGGGATTTATTTATTTATTTTCAGTTTAGGAATCAGTGAAGAAGGAACTAAGATCTGTCCTCTCTGAATAAAACCATGGGAACTGACAATAGCAAACTCTCAGTGAAAATAAAAACCCCCCTAAAAAACATTTCCTGTGTACAGTGATATAACCAGCTGTCAAGTTTTAGGATTGTGTCTCAATGTGCCATATGCTCATCATTAGTTTCAGACCCTGTGGTTCAATTCCAATTCTACTTTAGGTGGCTAAGTGTTATTTTGGGCTTGTGCAATTTACATTATCTCTCTGGCCACTTACAATCACTAGTGAACCTATTTCCCCAGGAAGACTCACAAACTCAGTGCCATTCCTTCAACTATTAGTCTTAAAAACCCATAATTGTTTGCCAGAGGAGGAGGCCCTTCCTACATTTTAGTCCAACAGCCTACTGGTTATAGCACTTTCCAAAGTGGTGGCAGATCCAAGCTGGGCTTGCACCTATATGGCCCATGTCTTAATATCCCAATCCAAGGCCATCGTCTAGGAAATACCAAGAAAACCTTAGACAGACAAGGTTCTTCGGTAAATCTGATATCTTTTATTAGACCAACTCAAATAGTTGGAAAAATCCTTCTTAGTCAGCTTTTCAGTTTAAATACCCTTTATCAGGGTGAGGAAGCATCTGCAGTTGTTGTGTGCTCTTTCTGGATGGAATAAATAGTAAAGAAGCCAGAGGCTGGTATGCATATAAGACAGGCAGTCAGTGAAAATATAAATTGAAGAATCAGTGGGTGAGAGACAGGCAAGGGGGATGGGGGAAGGAGAATGAATGTAGTTCAATATCTTCATCAGTAACATGGATGAGGGTGTGGAAAGCACACTGTCCATATCTGCATGTGAGACAAAACTATGGGGCAAAGTAAACACACTGATGGGAAGACACTGAATCCAGGTGGACCTGTACAGGTTAGAGAAGTAGGCAGAGAACAATAGGATGCAGTTCAACAAGGACAAGTGCAAGGTGCTGCACCTAGGGAGAAGAAATCACCAGCATATTTATAGGTTCTATAAATATTGTTGACTCTAACATGAATATGAGTCACCAATGTGTCCAATTCTGGGCACATCAATGTGTCCAACTGGGCACCGTAATTCAAGAAGGATGTGGACAAAGTTGAGAGGGTCCAGAGAAGGGCCACTCGTATGGTTAGAGGCCTGCAGGGAAGGCCTTATGAGGAAAGGCTGAGGGACCTGAACCTTTTCAGCCTCTGCAAGAGAAGGCTGAGGGGGGATCTTGTGGCAGTGTACAAATTCACTGTGGGGGGCGGGGGGACAGCAGGGAATAGGAGATGCTCTGCTTACCAGGGCATCCCTTGGAATAGCTAGGAACAATGGCCACAAGCCGATAGAGAGTAGATATAGGTTGGCTATCAGAAAGAACTTCATGTTTAGGATTGCCAGAATCTGGAATGGGCTTCCAAGAGAGTTGGTGCTCTAACCTACTTTGGGGGTCTTCAAGAAGAGATTGGACAAGCACGTGGCTGGGGTTACATGACTCCAGCACTTTTTACTGCCACAGTCAGAGAGTTGGACTTTATGATCCATTGAGGTCCATTCTGACCCTAGCATCTATGAATTTATGACCTGGTAAATACTGGAGAAGTACCAGGAGAGCCAGATGGCAGGCAGATTATAATGTGTCATAAATCCAATCTCTGTATTTAGTCCATGATTTTTTGTATCCAGCAGGTTGATGAAGTGAAATTTGTAGGCTCACGTGTGAAAAGTGTTTTGTAAATTCCCTTTGAGGATTAGAACTGAGAGATTGGAGAAAGTGGTTTTCTTGTGAGCAATGTGCTCGCACAGGTAATTGGGTATTTTTGTCTTTAATCGATTTCTGGCATTCATTCTGGTATGCAGTTGTTTGGTCTCTCCAGTATATTTTTCATCAGGGCATTTGGTGCATTGGATGAGATATATTCCATTTCTGGAGGTACAGCAGTAAGATCCAGGAATGCTGATGGTTCTGTTGTGGCATGTAGTAATTATGGGGTTGGTGGAGATATATTGGCAAGTTTTACATTTCTTGTCATAGCATGATCCTGGGCACATAGCCCCTGTGCCCTTCTGGGGTGTGTGCAGCAGTGGGAGCCACCATCCTCTCTCTATGTCAGGCACCCCCTGGACAAGCCCCTCATGGCCAGTTCTGTGCTCTGCTCTGGCTGTGCAGGGCCTGCCTCTGCCCCAGCCCCTCTCTCTCTATCACTTGCATTGGGGTGGGGCAGATCAAGGTACCAGCAGTGAGGGAGGGAACGGGGTATAGCCAGGAGCAGGGACTAGGGTGAGTGGATCTTGCCTGTTCCCCACTTCTCCCTCACCACTGAGATCTCGACCTGCCCTGCCCCTACAGCCCTTCCCCATCCCCTCACCCTTTTCCCCATAGACCTACCTGCTGGGGGTTGTGTGCATGCATTCAGATCCTCCCCAATATTTTTTTCTCCTTCCATCTTTGTAGAGGCCTATGGTGGCCTAGTGGTGTGGGGCAAGGTCCCCACCCAAGTGCCATGGTACAGATGTACTCTAAGAGATGTAGAGGAAAAAGAGGTAGAGCTATTTTATTAACTACCAGTTACATAGTCAAATTTAAAAGAATTTGAGCATCCTTGTGAGGCAGAGGAAACTATTAGCAGGTGCAAAAGTGTCTTCCAAGGAAAGCCAAGCTCAGGAGAAATCTACAGCTGATGCTTATGCTTTGTTGATGCTATATAAATTGACAATACAGACAGATCCCAAAATGGGTAAATAAGACTTCATTTAATATGTGTTTTCTTTATTAGAAAAAAGGTTTTAACTCTTTTGCAACTGGTTGTGGATAAATCTTCAAATTAAATTGTTTAGGCTTGTTTTTCATGTATAGTAGAAGTGAGAGAGTACAGTGCCACCGAGAGACTAGCTGCTGGCAGTGGCATACCATCACTTTCCGGTGCCTGGGGGCCAAATGCCTGAATTTGCACCTTCCCCAACAGGATGATCCAAGTAGGATCTGGGGCCCCCTCTCTCATCCAACAGCATGTCCATGGGAAAATTAACAGCACGTGGAGGGGGCAGCCTGGATTTCCATCTGGAATAGGACAGTGCCCGGGGGCCATGGCCCCCTCCTCTCCATTGGTATGCCACTGGCTACAGGTTAATCACTAAATTGCCAGGGGAGATAAAAAGCAGGTCAGAGGAGATAGAGCAGTAGGCCAGAGCTATAAGCTTGTTAATCAGGGCAGAAGAGGAACCCCCTGAGCATGACTCTAAAGACCAATGGTCAGGTTACTGGAATGGGGAGGATAAGCCTACCCCAGACTGGCCCTGATTCTGAAGGGGAACAGGTTGGGGAATAACTCCTCAAGATAAGTACTTCTTTAGTCAAGTTATTTATTGCCCAACTAAAAATTCAGGATGGTTGGGAAGCCACAGGCAGGGGGTCTAGGAGAAACTCTGTGGCAGGAGAAGCTAAGGCCAATGCAAAGAGCCCTGCCAGGTTCTGGGACCCAGAAGGCTGTGTTGGGCTAAAGATGAGCAGAGAAGAGAAAGGGAAATAGACAGGGAGAGGCAGGGCCAGTGGCCCAGCATTAAGATTTCAGTGGCCCAGCACCCTGTATACCTAGATTGTGTCAAATGGGTGTCACTATGGTTTAACAGTGAAACCTTAAATGAAGGGTGTCCAACCTTTTTGAATGTGGGGCCGGATCACGAACTTTTTATCAACCAGTGGGCTGGTGAGTCATATTCAAAGACCTCACACGAAATGGTATCACATCAGGAAGTGGCATAACATGACCTTTGACTTTGACACCAATGAAGTTGCAGAAAGTGACAATGAACAGGAACAGGACATCATTTTTCTGTGTAGAGGGTGGACTAGATTAGGGCTGCCCCACTGATTACCTGCAGGCCACATGTGGCCCACAAAGGGCCAGGATGTCACCCATAGTCTACATGGGGTCTGCAAGCAGTTAATATGGAGGGCATGGGCCTGGGCAGCCACCTCGTCCACTGCTGTACAGGGGGGAAAGGCCTGTGGAGGTGGGGGAGGAGTGGTCCATATCCTGCTAATATAGCCTGCATGGCTGAGGATGGGGGTCTGCATGCTGCTGGAGCAGCCTGTGCAGTGAGGTGGTCCTAGGGGCCCACACCCACAGTGTGCAGCCTGTGCAACACATACTGGTGTCATCTGGGGCCCACAGCCTCACCAGATCTGAACAGCCCTGGACTAGCTTATCCTTGAGATCTCTTCCACATCTCTGCAGTATATGCCTACAATTTTTATTTAATTAACCACTAATTATTTAATTAACTGGACCTGAACCACCAAGGAGGTGGCTGGACATAGAGCACCTCTGGGCCAGGCTCCTCCTGCCTCCTGCCCAGCCTGGCTCCAGCAAATGCACACCCTGCAGTCCTGGCCCAGCCCTGAGGTGCCCCCAGCTCTGTGCAGGGCCTTACCTGGTGCCTCCATCCACCACGCATGCGGGCAGGGTGCAGGCCATGCTTCAGCTCCCATGTGATGAGCCGGGCCCCGTGGGGGTAAGCTGCTCCCCTCCCCTTGTTGCCAGCTGGGGCCTGCGGGCCGGCCCTGCCTGCCTCAACTCGCTGCTGCTGCCGCTGCCATGGAGTACGGAGCAGGTGCCAAGACTCCTCGCCTGTCCCGAGTGAGGGACCTTGGGCCAGTGAAAATGGCTTGGCGGGCCACATAGCAGCCTGCAGACCATATGTTAGAAAAAGCCTGCCCTAAACCATATTTAATTCCTGCTTTCTGTTTTCCTGTGGCCAAATTAAAATATCCTATGTGATACTTTAACTGACTTTTAACAGATTTTAGTCAAATGATCTTGAACATAACCTTTAGGAAATACTGAAACTTAATTTTTCAGAAATTTCAGATAACTATATCAGGATTCCTAGGATTTTAAAACATAATATAAAGTTAAATGCATACCTTTATGAGACAATATTTAGTGCAGATTAAAACTAGGAAATACTTTTTCAAGAATTTTCCCTCTAAAGACTATATGGCTAGGTACCCATAACAAAGCTACACTTACACTATCATACCCCAAAATAGAAAAGCTGTGTTATCTTCCAGTAAATAGTAATAGAAACCAGGAAAAGAAAAATATACCATATGGAAGATAATGTCGTCAAGAAAAAAACCCTGCTGGAAATCACCCTGTAAAAAGCAGAAAGGCAGCATTTCAGGTGATTTTGTTTGAGTAAATGCCAATTGTTCACAGAGATCTTACATGGCTAATGTATGATGGCTTGCAGTACTCCAAAAACCAGTCAGAGCAAGGGGGTAAAATAGCATTTTGAAATTTTTTTGTATTACCCCATATTGTATCTTCTTATAATTTTTGGTTTGGATTTCTTAGGGTAGGTCTGGAGAAATCTTTGATACGTATCTTTGGATTCCCAATATCAAACAGGCTAACTGGTCCATAACCATCCAGATACAAAGCAGTCTGTCCCTTTTACCTGTTTAGAGTCAATTTTTCATAAATAAAATTCCCCATGCCTTTGAATGGAAACTGGGGGAGTGGAGGCTTAAATTGCCAAAGAAGAGGTCTGTCAATGACTGATACATGGAAAATCATGTCCAAAGATGTGGAAAGTTGTAATTTGTAAGTAATGGAATTGATTTGCTGGTTGACTCAAACTGGACCCAGCTGTTGGTTTTCCAATTTGCTTGAAGGATGGGTAGAGATAAGATTTCATGTTGACAGACATTTGTTATCGCTGGGCCTGTCTACAAGAGATACTAATTTTGTAGGAGCTGTATAATACTGCAAAGTGACACATCACAGCACCAACAGTGCTAATATAGTACTACACAGTATTATTAGGTTACTGTGCAGTAGCTTCACTTAAAAGGTGTTTGCCAGCACTACTGCACAGTAACTCCAGTTGCTGCACATTTATTTAGTACTTGATTATACAAGCAAGTACTAAATAAATGCACAGTAACCACTGCACATTAGCATCTTGTGTAGACATGCTCACTAGCTCCAAAATTGAGAGCTGTCTCATGGCATTCTTTATAACTTGTTTAGGTGCTTTTGGCAGAGTTGAGATTCCTTCAGGTCTTGTTAGCTGTAAAGTAGTAGCTGGATTAAGTTAGTGACTTCAGGAATGCAGAACTTGAGTAAAGATGAATGAGTTGTGGCTAGAATTCCTTTTTGGCATAGAAGTGGTTATAGCAGCTTCATCTTCACTCCAGCAGCAGCAGCTCCATGGCAGGGTCAATGTGAGCTGGTGCCCTATCCACTTCCTCCCTCCAGTATATACATATTGAGTGTGGGCTTGCAAGGCTCTCTGGGAGTGGCAGGGGAACACCATTCCACTCAATCTACTTGCCCCCTACCATCCCCTTGAGATGCATGCTTGGTATGAAACTGCCCTAGCCAATTCTTATGACCAGTCAGGGCAGTGCAGGGCTGCCATTGCCATGGCAAATGGCATGTGTCCTAGTGGGGGACACTTTCAGCACCCTTTCATACTTGGCATCTGGGACAGGTGTCCCTCTCACACCCACCTCAGTTATGTTGCTGCAAATCTGTGCTGTTTCATTCCATTTAGTGTCAGGGGATAGTAATGATATAGCAAATAAATGACAGGTGGAGGTCAAGGCTGGCTGGCAGCTTTGTTCCAGTGATTGGAGGGTGGTTTTAGTCATTGAAGTGCAGCTCATATAAAAAAAAAATGGTTGAAAAGGCATAGGTGGTCCTGATGCAGCACTTGGGATGGGTATGGTAGGGACGTATCTGGTTGCATTGGGAGGGGGTGAGGGGAGGGATGCAGCTCTGCCCCAATCTAGCAGTGCAGGAATGGGTGGGAGAGAAAACCTGTCCCTGATCCAATCATGGTGGTTGGGACAACCTGAAACCAGCCACACAAGGAACTGAGCACGGCCTGGCCACAACCTGTTTTGGGATTAGGGGGTATGACCTCACCATGATCCAGCTGCACAGGGGAAGCAAGAGGGCATGGCCCTGCTCTGTCCCACTGCACAGGCCTTGGAGTTTAGGAATTCAGCAGCAGGGGAAAATGGCAGTATTAATTGCCACTGCTTCCCAGCCACCAAATTTCCCAACACATGGGGAATCCCACAGGCCAGATTTATTTTGCAGGTTGGAGGTTGAACACCATACTCTAAAATATCCAAACTTCAAATACACAAAGCTGTTTTTCTAAGTGGTCTTATCCACGTAAAGAAGTCTTGAAGTAAAATTTGTCACTAGTTGGAGAAATGTTCAATACAATTCTTCTAAAACAGCTTTAGAAGCCTTGAGGGAGGGGGAAAAAAGAGAAGAGAGGAGAGCTACAGGATCCTTCTTACTTCTACCTGATACTATTCTGTGATAGAATTAGGGTGTGGATCAAAAAGTTTCCTTTAACAGAGAAAAGTTATTCTGTAAAAACTTTGAAGATGAAACATATCTGTTGCCTATAAAGTCTGCATTCCTATATATGCTATACCCATTCTAGCTGTTCTCTATCATATCGTCTATAATTTTTAATGACTACTTTGGAAGGTTCTCCCTAATCACATGAGTCCCATGTCTCCCCCCTTTTTCAGTACTCAGGTCATTCACAATCTTACTTTTAAAGGTTTCTAACATAGGCAGTTATAGATGAGTGTGCCAATGTTTGCTACTATATATTACACTATCAAAATTAAACATTTTTCCATGGCCAGTTTTTACAGACATGCCATTCTATTACTCAGATACAACAAAAATGGCATCATTTACACAAAGTGGTGAATGAAAGATAGCATCTTCTAGTTTAGGGCTACCTGTTGTGCTTTATAAGGAAGTTCTTTTTTTTTTTTTTTAGTGGTGGATCTCAGATGTGTTTCCATCAAACTGGGTTCATGAACACAGCATTTCATTTTAAAATAAAGAGATTGCAATAGATGAGTCACAGGACACTGATTTTTCATTCTACATCTAGAAAACTAGAATTTAAACAAGCAATTTGTATTGGGGTTCTAGCAATCTTAAAAATTAAGAGTGCCTATGAAATAAATATACAGATGCATGTGTGTGTGTGTACACCCCACCATCTATAGTTAGATCAATTTGTCTGTCTACAAACACACACACATGCCCGTGTAAGTATGTATATCTATATAGCTATCTATAAATATAGATATATTGAGATCTCCATCTGTCTCTCTGTTGAAAATCCTTTTTTCCTTATATATAGTTCCATTTTCATATTAGTTATGCTTATAAAAGGGATTATATGACATGGTTGCCTGGGATAGCATTGGGACGTATTCAGTGCCTGGAGTGTTCCCTTCCACTTGAATAACAAAGTCCTTTTGCTGTAAAAATCTTTGTCATAGGCAATATATTGGGAATACATATTTTGTTGCATACCACACACCTGCAAATAAAATATGCTCCTCATTTCTGGAATGTAGAAAAAAAGGATTTTTTTGAGTCATGGCCCACTGCAATCTGCCCCTTCTCTTTGTTGAGGCCAGAAGACCCATGTAGCAACCAAATTTTTGGTTTAACTGGGAGAGGTAGGTGGGTATATTAGTCTGAAGGCAGGCTAAAGACAGATTTTGACCACAGGAGACCCTGGGGTCAATAAAACGTATGCCTAAAATAAGCAGGCCAGTGAATGTGATAGCACTGCATGCTACCTGAAACTGGAGCCTGATCAGCTGGAGCCACACTCCAGCTGCTGGCCAGGCTTCCTACTGCAGTATCACCATGGCTACAGCTCCTGGAGGCCTCCAGGACTCCAGGTAAAACTGCTGGGGCCAGCACAGTTATTGACCCCAGACTCCCCTATGCCACCCAGCGTAAGATGTCATGCACCACAGCACATGCGGCATGTGCATTTCCTGGGGACAAATAGCGATGGCACCAGTTGCACTGCTGCTACTTGTCCCCAGGAAATGCATGTTCCCACTTGTGGGGATGTGCCCTGCATGCTTGAAAATGTACATACTGTTCAGCAGCTTGAATATACTTTTATGGTATAATGCAATACAAGAAAAATGCCAATTAAAGATTCTTATTTTATAAATCAGTGTTAAACTGTACTTCTGAATTTATACACTTCTGTATAAATTATGGAAGTGATATTTTTCCAGTAAAATAAGCAGTAAGAAAAAACAGTATGGTAGAAATACATGTTGTAAATCCCAAGGCATCATTAAATCTGATAACAAAATAACATTTTTTTGAATTGAAGAAGTCATTGCAATAAGCACATTAAGTGTACAGAGATATAGAAATGATTTGCTGTTGCACTAGGATTTATTGTTTTTCCCTATGCTTACTGTTGTTACATTTTAATTCAACTCTGTTCTGAAAGAATTATTGTGTTGAATGATTTAATCTATAATAAGTGACTCTTTCTTGGCTGCCTTTCAAATTGAAAGACAAATAAGAGATTTTACAGATAGATTGGGAGGGACTCAGAGGACTATTTTTAATAAAAAAAAGGGGAAAAAAGAGGAAGACTGGCTTTATCTAGGTAGCTATCCCTGACTGGCTGTCATGAAGAAAACCCAAGAAAGAGGGGTAGGATTTCCATCAGTATTCAAGCACGGATACATATAAAATTCTTGTAGGAAGGACTGCTAAGGAATAGCAACATTTTTTATCCTTAAAAGCCTTAGAAGGTATGTGCCTAGATGAGTTACCTAAACAGCATGCCTACTCCCTATCCCTTCCTTTTCTCTTTTGGTCACAGTTCTTCCAGTCTATGTTGGATATCAAATAAAAGATAACATAGGCCTGATACAGTAGCATCATGTTCCCTTTGCATTGTTAAAACACAACAAAAACATAAGCTAATAATAAATACCATGTCTGTATCTGAATTGCCTTGGAAAGGCAAGAGGGAACTGGTGGGAAAATGGAATCTATTGGAACAACCCTCCACTGACGCACTGATAAAAATTAGAACTGACTAGCAGCACATACCAGATATATCACAGCTGAAACTAAGGTGGAAATGGACATTTATGGTGGCACAAGAGCCAAGCAAACAGGCATCCATGCCCCTTGTTGCATGACAAATTTTTCTAATCTCTGGCTGCAACACTGGTGGTATGAGTCTGTCCCATTGTTTTGTGGCAGGCATCTGTTTGCCTTAAGCTGGGAGAGCATGGGCAGCTCTGGGCAGGCACTCCTAACACTTCAGGGGAATCCTGAATTCCCATTCCTGCGGGATCAGGTCCCTTGAAGCACCTTCCCAGGTTTCCCCCTTTGTAGAGATGCTTACTAGAGGGATCTGACTCAAGGCATTGCTCTACAAATGGAGAAATATAGAGGATTTCCCAGGTGTTCCTCTGCTTGCAGGGAAACCTGGGGTTCCTTCATTTATGGAGATGTGTGGAGAATACTGTCCCACTGAACTGGGCCCCAATTAGTTCTGGCAGAAGCAGGGGCCTGACTTTAGAAAATAAAGGGCAATACTTATTTTGCTCAATGAAGCCGATCAGTTGTGCTAGGATACATCCTGGCACAGCTGATCTATTTCATTTGGCAACATCTATTTATACCCTCATGCATGCAACTCCATGGTGCTCAGACAGCCACCTTTTTCTTTATTGACAACATTTTTGTGCAAAAGTTAATATATCTGATCAGTTAAGTGTGCATATACTCTTAATGTGCATAGACATTGAATCAAACTAAATTTGAATTATCTACATCAAAGGTAAGCAAAAGTAGCTAATGTACTGTTTTCCTTACAAACAGGTTAGTTTGAAATAGAGGTAGATAAAGAGATAACTTAACTTTTAGTTCTGGTCAATGAAGATTTGCAAAGTTTCTTTGCTTGAAGTCTGAAGTCATGCAAGATATCCTTGACATCCTTATGTAGCATCAATCATATGATTCCACTGAGTAACCTTCTATGGAGCACAGTGAAATCATAAGGAGAGGATATTATTTTAAAAGGATTGACCTCTTTTGTCTCTAAAGTTGGCCACATTTAAGTGATTTTTCTGCTAGGCCCGAGTGTGACAAATGACATATTGCAAGAACTTCTGGTAGATGGATACATTTGGATTAAATCTACTGAGGTCTACATGTATTTCAATTTAAAATGGGTTTATTTTAGGGATGTTAAACGCATTTATCAAAAATGTACTCTATCAGTTTTGTTCAAAAGAGTTAGCCCATCAAAGCAATACTTACCTCACCTGCTTTTTAATTTCTGCAACTTGATGCTATAATCAACATTGTTTAGAAGTCTTTTCAGAAGCGGCAATGCCATCTTCAAGTCTTAGGTTTATAGGGTATGTGGAAAAGACAATACATCTGCAATGCTGGTTTTGAGCAGAGAATTTTGGTCCCTCACCCTGACACCTTTCAATTGTCCTAGATTAATATAAAAGAATAATGTAAATACTCAAAATAAAGGCTTGCCTTCTAGTTCCTTTATGTTTCTATTTTTAGGTCAAGAACAGTATCAGTATTGTAAACAAAGTGGAAGCCATAGCAACATACAGTTTATATATTCATTTTCAGCACACAAAAAATCATTATTTTTCTGTGACATTTCCTTTCTTGCAATTTATAATTTCAGTAATGACCTCTGGAGTGGGCATTTCCTGAGAGTTAATAACCAGCTGGGGTTAATGGTTCTCTGGCTTTATCTTGAGCTTCCAGCATCTCCAACTGATCATTAACTACTAGGAAATGCCCTTCATGTCAGACCTTATTGCTTAAATAAAACACCAACAAAAATGAAAAGGTCTTTTGGAGTATTGATTTCTTAAATGCAATGACTTGCTTTGACTATAATTGCTGCTACATAAGCTATTCTTCTTCCAGTTTTTATTCAGAATTTATTTTCAATACCAATGAAAATGTTACTAACAAGTTAGTGAATTATCCCTTCTGGCTTTTTGGCCATCTTACCTGAACACTATCACATAGTGGAGACTATTTTTATTAGAAAAGCCATCTCAGGGACAAATGCTTGGAAAAGTAGTAAGCGCCATGGGTTAGTAGTCATGTCATCATTTCTTCCACATTCTCACTTCCTAATTATGAGATCAAGCTCATTTATCCAGGATGGTCTTAGAAATCATTTTATGAAGACCTAGGTTCTCATTCACTATGAGCCTTATTTTCCTATGGAAAAAAATATGAAGTCTGAGATTTTCACAATTAGACCTTGCCCTCCATGTAAAATACCTCCATCTATTGCATGGGATTAGCCTAATGAGAAACATCAAGTATTAACTTAATGTTACTTTGAAGTCGTAGGTCCATCAAAAGGCCACTAACATTGTTCATAGTGTAGCATGGCATGCTATACTCCAAAAATGAACAAGTTAATCTGAAATCACACCCACAGCCCTTTTAAGCAGCTATATCACATCAGGTATAAGGTATAGCATATGTAGAGTGTACATGTCGTGCTTCATTATGACACTGTCTGGCTGAATCCAGAAGTGGTTTAGACATGCTCATATTGTTATTGCCATATTCTTGCCAACAATCTTAAAGTGTTCTACAGATAATATTGGATCTAGCCTTACAACATCCCATTGTTGTCAAATGTTCTCGATAGATCCGTCCCTAAGTGCCTGCAAACATCAATTATATAGGTTAAAAATATACGTAACTGTTATATAAAAATTTCACGTTGTGCATAAGCCATCTGTAACTCTGATTATGACCCTGCCATCTGGAATGCAAGCTTTCAGTGAAACTCTGTTTCATGATTCTTTAAACAAAAGTAAGATGTTTCTTTGTAATTTTAGCCATTGGCTCTTTTTATTTTTAATAGCTATTTTATTGTACTTTAGTCATTAAGGAATAATAGATACTAAGATCTCTGACTCATACAAAGCAGTAGAGAAATGTATTTGTATATGTTTGTACTTATAGTCACTAAAAATGCTAACCCTGCCAGATCAAAAAGCCTTATTGAAAAAGAAAAAATCCACACTACAGTCTAATTATATTTTCTGGGGGTGGAGTGAATTAAACTTTGAGCCAGGCCAAATATCTTCTTTCTGAAGCTGAAAACTACACTAACAATCTATTAACATGTATCCAGCACAACATTTCTGAAACTTCACATGCTTAAAAACTATAACAATTATAACTTGAAAAAAAAGAAATCATCATCTAGCTTTAAGCTTACTACATATATATGCCATAAAATATTATATATGTATTTTTTTATATATTTTTAAAGAATATTACTTCTATAAAATAAACGGAACATGGAAGGCACTTAGTAAAAGATTACACACGCACAAATAAAAAACAAAAACTAAGCAGAGCTCACTGAACTTTTTTGTTTTTGAGATCATTTGTTATCTATGGATATTTTGACAGCTGCTGGCTAGTCATTAAAATGTTCATAAATCTCCCAAATCTCTTGAATTTTATTATGACTGCTCAATTTGGAAAGCACTTACAAATAATCAGTACATTTCTAGTAATTAGTATCAGTTCATGAAAAATTCACAAATGGGGAAAAAGGACAATATTCACGAAAAACATACTGCAAGATAATTTGTGTATGACAACAAAGAATTCTTTTAAGATTCACATCATTCCAACTGGAAGGAAGCTCATTAAAATTTAGATGAAAATAATTTTTGTAGTCAACCAAATGTTTTTTTTTTTAATCTCTTCAGAATTACAAAACAAAAACAAGCATGTATTGTTTTTACCTTAAAAAAAATTTACGTTCCAGATGCATTTTTATGGACCCAAAACAGAAGAGTCCTTTATACCAACTTAGACCATTTTTAGAGTTATTTACATCTACCATGGTGTTGTTTTAAGAACAGACAAGTGGGTGTAATTTGAACATAATTTTAACCAGGTTCCTCAGTAGATTCATAATCTATAATTAAATTCATAATTTGCTCACTCAGACAAACAGGAAGCCATGCATAGAATAAGAGGATATAAAATTCAATGAAAGCAGCAAGAGAGCAAAGAGAGAAAGATGAGATTAAATATACACATGGTCAGATCTAGGATTTTGAAGAGAGGGTGCAAATGGTGCACTTTCACATGTAACGCAATACATATTTTTCCTCTAGGTAAAAATAAACTTGAAGCTTTGCCAATATCCTGGGGACCTAGGCTATATTATCTAGTTTAAGATTGAAGCAAAAACAAATAAAATGTTATTGGAATTGTGGTAGGGTTATCCCTGACTGAGATTAAGTACTCTGCAACCTGTAGCCTTCCTGGACCAATCCATTTGTCCCACTATTACTTGCCTTTAATTCACTGCAGTGAGGTTTGACTTTCTCCTGCCATGTCTTGATTTTTTCTTGATGTTACTAGCTGGGAGGTGTTGTTTGTTTTCTACTGCAGTTGGCTAAAGGCAACCCGCACAGGGATTTCTTCTGGGGCTCTAACCTACCCTGTCCCAGTGCCACCCAGATGTTATGACACCGATTACAATCATAGCCTTTCATGAGTGGTATAACTTCCTTTATTTTCTTTCATTCCAGGTTTGATCTTTTTATGTCTTAACAACACAGAAGAGAGTGGACAACCTGGCTTCTTTTAAGTATCAGGTAAGTCTTGTGTACAGTTGCAGGAGGACCTTAATTACCCACTTCCTTGGGGTTATTTGCCCTTTATTGTCATACTTTAAATAGTTCAGATCAAAAGGGAAAGGAAAGCTCTGTCTGGGAACTTTATTCCTGGGGCTTTATGCTCATTCAGTTTCTTGACCTGTGCTTCCCTCACCAAGTTGTCTCTCTTATGGCTGGATTCTGGTCATAGCCTATGGTTCTGGGCAATCTGGCCCTTTCCTGCGTAATGGGTTGGTTTGCTGCCCATGAACCCACCTTGGGTTTGAAGAACACAAATATAGTTAAATTAATGAAAGGGGGGGAAAAAAGAACCAACCTTCAGCTGAAACCTATCTGGGGGGTCGCCCCTTCTTCTGCAGTGTGCCCCTCTCTGGTGGAGCTTTCCTACTGCTTGTGCTACTACTCCCCATGGCGCCTCTTCAGCTGCAGCCTCGGAACTCTAAAGCCCAGCTGAGCTCTTCTCCCCATTTGGAGCTGGCTTTCCAGTGCTCCCCAGCTTTTCCCTGCCATCCTGTGCTTTTGAGCGTGCCTGTCTCTCGCTTCTCTCCTTGTGTGCCCCTCCCCTTGCTTCCCAAGGCCACTCTCTTCTCATGGAGCAGCTGGTCCAAGAAATGCCATTCCTGTGGTTCTCTTTCTCCTTCCCATGCTGGCATCTCATTTTTGGCAGACTCCTCTTTCCCTGTGGGGAGTGTTTTGCATTTTTTAGTGCCTTTGCCTGTTTCTCTCCACAAGAACATTATTACAAATTATGTATAAAAGGCCACAAAAGCTCAGCAAAAAATAAGATGTTGTTTCATTATTCCTGTTGTCTTCAGAATTAATTCTACATCTCTTTCAGACTAGCCAAAGAAAAGGTAGCCTTCTTGAGCATGTTGATGTGCAGATTGCATTGTAGGCGGTGACTCATTACACCACCTAAGAAGCCAAACCCTCGTAGTGTTTCATAGGCTAAAAGCGACTAAGTGATTATAAAAAGCCCCCCCTTGCTGGACCGAGCGGAGCTCTCC
>JAGPOW010003316.1:56852525-56882620 GCA_030014935.1 Caiman crocodilus | reverse complement strand
GAAATCAAAGCCTAGTGCGGGAAAAAGAAATTAGTTAGAGAGCGTTCGTTCTCGCCCTAGGAGTCTGTGGAAATTAAGGCTCTCAAGGTGCGACAGTTGACAGTGCAATGCTTCACTGCAAGTTAATTCCACACCTGAACTGATGTTCACATGAGCTAATGTTTCCACACCTAAGTTACTATTTTTGGCTAGAGTTAAAAACAGCCTACAGGATCAGAAGCAGCTAAGACACGAGAATTACCAAAGAAAAGCTAGCTTGATCAGTAGAATGTCAAGACTGTTAAAAAGGAGAGAGGGTCATTAACACCTGTGGAATGAAGAGATTAGAAGGAATCAGGGGGTGCATCATACCCATGCACTGTAGTGCAGAGCTGAAAAGCATCACCTTCTACATGTGTGCCTGTATTAGGGTGCAGTAAGTTAACTCTGCTGTAGGATAGTGCTGTCTGGGACAAGTACTATCCTATGGCAGAGTTATTCAGTGTGCAGAAACACATATGTAGATGGTGATCAGATCTGGCTGGGGCACAGGATGCTATAATGCTGGAGCTACCTGTTGCCTAGCCCCACGCTATAGCACCTTCATGCCCCAGCCTGCCCCTTTGCCACCTAACGCCACCACCCAGAACCTGGGGCTGATTCCCCAGGTCCCCTTCCAGCCGAGGGCTTCTCCACCCTGGCTCAAATTGTTGCAGTCATGGACACATATGTAAACTTTGCACCCGGGAGCAGCTGACTCCAGCACAAACTGTGACAGACTCCAGCACAACCTTATTAATTCAGGGTAATTGCATATATAGATGTACCTAAGTATATTATAACAAACTAGGAAGTCAAGTGGCTCCCTTACTATTGCTTGACTAGAAGTGCTGCTGTCCCTGCCAGGTCCTTTGTTTTAAACTTCAGATGGTGCAAGAATCAGAGGGGGTGTGACTTTATCCCCCTGGATCTGCTCCTGCATACACAGATTTTTTTAAACTTGTGAATACCCCCAGTACTAAAGCAAGACTCTCATCAGGCTACCTTGCCTTCTGTAGAACTGAAGTTCCTTGCTGGGACCAAAAGAAATAACTTAACTCCTATTTCCTGTCATGGTTCACCAGGCCAGCTAGTCTAGTGGATAGAACCAGGCCTGCAGCTGAAAACAGCAGGGGTAAGAGTCAAAAGCCAAAATGCCATGGCAGGCCCAGGAGCCAGGAATAAGAACCTGGTTACCAAGTCAAAAGGAAATTTCACACAGTAAAGTCCAAGAATAAGCCAAACTTAGATCACAAGTCAGGAAACAGATCTGCAGGGAGAATCCAGAGACTGAAATCTAGGGGACAGCCAAAGGGTCAAAGCAGGGTCAAGAAACAGGGAAGCTAGCAAAGTTACTGGGGCAGGAGCTGCTCAGAGAATAAAGACCAGTTTGTTGTGCAGCAAAGCCCAGGTGCTGAAAGTTTCTTAAATACAGCTCTAGAACAAAATCAACTGGAAGAGGCCTGGGGGCCAGGTGGCCGTGATTAGTAGTAACTGTGTCAGTGCACCTAACAAGAGCTGAAGGGCAGGCTCCTGCCTGAACCTTATAGAACTGACCTAGGCTGCAGTGCAGGAGCCTTACATTACCAATACAAGTTAAAGTGAAATGTTGACATATTTCTAACAGCCCATTAGGCTACTTTGATTAAGACAGAGCAGTTTTATAGCCAATAGCATACAAGGAGGCAATATGGCTAATTCATGCCCTGCTATTTTTGACTTCAAAGCTCAAGACATCCCTCCCTGCAGTTTCCTCTTCTCCCTTTCATAGTTATGCCCTGTCCTCTGGTAGTCATTTAAAACAAAAACGCAAGCTGTTGCTTTAAACCAAAATCCGTCCCAACTGAAGCAAACAAACATTAGATACAGAAACAAAACATTACTCTTTTAAATCAAACTTCCTCTATTTCAGGTAGAGCCCGGGTCATTCTTCTGGGAGTCTCTCTGCTTCCTGCATTCTGGCTCCCCTCTGACTTTATGGGCAGCCACACTTCCTCCCCTTCCCCACAATGACTCCACTTCCAGCCAACCCATCCATCCTTCCAGGTGTTCCCCTTCTTTATCTATTGCCACTTTGCTGCCTTGTTTCTCAGATGAGTCACATTCACACAAGTATTTGCCCTTGTGCTAATGAGTCACTTGATCCTTTCTATTGCACCTACACCTTTCCTCCTCAGATCTTATCTTGGCTACTTATTGATTGATGTGGAAGGCTTGTCAGCTGTGCTTTCCCCTTTTCCTCTGGCTGCCTTTTACACTATGACTAAAAAAGCCAAGGAAAGTTAGCCTCTTTCTTTGTACTGCTCATTGCATCTATACACACAGCAGCTATCAGAAATATAGTTAAGGCCTTTCCAAGGTTTTTTTGTAAATTTCTCCCTCGTATTCATTCAGGAATGGGAGCTAAAAGTTGATGAACTCTATCTAAATGTGGCATCTAATATTGTAGCGTTGCTTATAGGTTCTATGGATACTTTTACTTTATTTTTCATATTGCTTTTATAATTTTTCATTTTACTTTTTTTTTATGGATACTTTTATTTTATTTTTCAACTCAGACTTTGAATCAAAGCATTTCCTTGTATATCACCCAAAACTGACCAGAGCTAGAGGACCATCCATTTTATGTATCAGAAATATTACTATTTACCTATCAAAGGCCCTTGTATCTAACCTATAACTTATATTGAGAAGGAAACACTCCAAAGGGCTATGGATTTCTGAGTCTTCAGACTCTCTAGTCTGTCTTTACCTCTACTCTGCCAAACATGCAAAGAATCCTTCTCTCAAGCTTCTCTCCAAAGGTTCCCAAATAGCTGAGCACACAGGAAACCACTGCACTGTGGGGAGCAAAACACTGTGGGATGGCAGAGAATGGCTGTGTGGAGTGTTCAGATGTTTCAGGAAGCGCTTTAAAAGGAAATGCCTCTTTTTTGCGTGCTTTGACCATTTTTAAAGCGCTTCTTCAGCCATGCATATCTGTTTGATCAGTGTTTTGAACTCTCCAAATGTTATGGCTATCCAGAACCACTATCTGAGCAGGTACATATTTGTTCCTCTCTAGCCGTTGCTATATTCATACACAGAACTGGAAACTACATATTGTCTACCACTGTGTATCGATTTATAATTCATATACTTCCACAAATTAATAGCTATTAACATCCTTATGTAATAATGTGGGAAACACTTTAATAAAAGATGGTATGAGTGATCATTTAATTTAGCAAATTAACCATTTAACAAAATGAAACTGGGCACTGTTTACTGTACTTTTAGTGTCCCATGGAATAAGTCAAAGAAACAATTATTTTGTTCCCATTATTGTTCCTTTTACTGGCTTCTCTCTCTAATTCTACATTATAATTAAACCACTGAATCCACCCCTCCCCCTTAATCTTGATGCACACAAGATTTTATGTTGATTAAACAGTCTTGGTCTTCTAAGGAAGAAGAGTAGAGATGATTTAAGTAATATCCCAATATTTTAATAAAGCTCTATTTCATGTGACTATTTCATCCACTTAATTTACAGCATCCCAGGCCATTTTATTTCTGTTATTGGGAGAGTGTTACTCAAATGTACTGAAATTAATGCACTCAACAAGTTTACAGTTATAATTAAAGAAAAGTGTAAAGTACTTATGTAGTCTCTATATTTGACCCCAGTAGAAATTAAAGAAGTTTATTGCTTTTTTCTCATAAACATTTTCCTGTCAAGCAAATATAGGAGACCAAAACCCTCCTTCCTCCCTTGTTTCTTCAGATTATCTCCAAATAACAGCAAGGTCAGGAACCTATTATATTTCTATGGAAATAAATATTAATATCATGCCTGTAATGAAAAATTGAGGTCTAAGCACTCATGATGAAATTCGTACTTCACTGGGAGGGCTGTTAAAGGGATTGTGTAAAATGTCATGTCTTTAAGCAATTGAATACTGATGATGTTTAGGCTCATGTTTCAAGGCCACATGGACATAGAATCAAAGGAAATTAGGGTTAGAAGGGACCTCAAGAGGTCATCTAGTCCAACACCCTGGTTAAATCAGGACCATCTCCAACTAAATCATCCTAGCAAAGGCTTTGTCTACCCAGGTCTTAAAATCCTCTAAGGATGGAAATCCCACAGCCTCTCTGGGTAGCCTGTTCCAAAGCTTGACTACCCTCCTAGTGAGAAAGTTTTTTCTCGTATCTCAACTAAATAGCCCTTGCTGCAACTTGAGACCATAGCTTCTTGTTTTGTCATCTGCCTCCACTGAGAACAGTTTAGCTCCAGCTGCTTTGGAACCACCCTTCAGGTAGTTGAAGGCTACTATTTACCCCGCTCCCTCTGGCCTTCTCTAGACTAAATAAGTCCAGTTCCCTCAGCTTCTCCTCAGAAGTCATGTAGCCCAGCATCCTAACCATTTTCATTGCCCTCTGCTGGACTCTCTCCAATTTGTGAATATTCTTTCTGTGATGGGGGGCCCAAAACTGAACACAGTACTCCAGATGTGACCACACTAGTGCTGAATAGAAGGGAATAATTGCTTCCCTCGATTTTCTGGCAACACTTCTACTATGCAGCCCAGTATGCCGTTAACCTTCTCCACAGCAAGGGCACACAGTTGGCTCATATTCAGTTAAATTTCCACTGTAACCCAAGGGTCCTTTTCTGTACAGATGCTGCTTAGCCAGTCAGTCCCAAGCCGTTAGACCAGTACATGGAATTTTTCAATCCTAAGTGCAGGATTTTGCATTTATTGAACCTCATGAGATATCTTTTGGTCCAATCTGCTGATGTATCTAGGTTTCTCTGAATCCTAGCCTTACCCTCCAGTATATCTGCTACTCTCCCCAGCTTGTCCATGATGAGCAGCTTTGAACTACAGTGTACATGATGAAAAGAGTCCAAGAGAGGCTTGACATCTACTCTTAATGAAAGATTGGGACAATTTTATAAAAAGTAGTGATTTGTCTGTGATTTGTGACTACTTTATTCAAGGAAGTGTAAAATTTGTAAACAAATTACTTTAACAACATACTTCCATGTTACAGGGGTATAGGTTGTAGCCATGTTGGTCTAAGGACACAGGCAGAACACATTTCACAGATGAGCCTATGAACTTTACTTCATCAACCTCCTGGATACTAAAAATGAGGGATTAAATATAGACATTGGATTTATGACACATTATAACCTGCCTAACATCTGAACCCCCAGGTACTTCTCCACTATCTACCAGCTACCTTCATTCCCCTTCCCCCCCACGCCCTCAATCTGTCTCTCACCCACTGACTCCCCAATTAACATCTTCTCTGACTGTCTTTCTTGCATGCATACCAGCCTTTGACTTCTTTACTATTCATTCCATCCAGGAAGAACACACACCAACTACAAATGCTTCTTCAGCCCGATGAAGGGTATTTATACTCAAAAGCTTGCTAAGAAGAATTTTTTCAACTATTTGAGTTGGTTTAATAAAACATATAATTTTACCCAGAGAACCTTGTCTGGTGATTTGATTGAATTCAAATAACTGATTTCTTCTACTCCAAAAAAACAAACAAACAAAAAAACCCAAAAAACTCTGTGCCCCCTAATTTGATGCTGTCCAGCAAAGGGTTAGCATAAATGTGTACATTGTGTAAGATGGAGCAGGAGGTATTTGTGCATAATCTGTCCTTCACTGCAGAGTTTTGCAGTGACCTACCCATCTTTCAACCATATAATTTCTGCTTCCCTGAATTTTAAGGCTCTTGTCCTTTTATCAATAATAGCCACATCCTCTGCTGCCTAACACACACAACACATACCAGCTATCACACTCATCCTCCTGCCTTGTAGTCAGTTAACTTCCAAAAGGGCTCTGATTTAGTATCCCACAATCTCCTCGCAGTAAAATTGGAGGTCTGAGGGCTTAATCCTGAGACAGTCAGGTGGGTGAGAAACTGGCTGCAGCATAGGACCCAGAGAGTTAGAGTGAATGGATCTGTGTCACCCTGGTGAGAAGTGGACAGTGGTTTCCTGCAGGGGTCGGTGCTTGGTTCAGGGGATGAAAAGCTCATGGGCCATGTTCACAGATGATACCAAGTTATGGGGAAGTGTGGTCATGCTTGGAGATAGGTTACAGATACAGGTGGACCTAGACAGGCAGGCAAGTTGGGTGGATCAGAATCTGATTAAGTTCAACATCAAGAAATGTAAAGTGCTCTACCTCAGGATAAGCAACCCCCAACACACTTACAAGCTTGGCAGCCTGTCATAAGTGAACCTGGTAGTAATAACCTGGGGGTAATAATAGACCATAAATATGAGTTGGCAGTGCACTGCTGTAGCCAGTAGGGCAAATAATACTCAGAGCTTCTGAACTGCTTCAGAAAACCTTTGGAGACGCTTCGGAGATCCAGCCATGGGGTATAATGGGGAATCAATTAAATATCTGTAACTTTGTGGTTTTTGTCTGATTTGGACAAATCACCATCCCAAATTCTTGAAAGCAAAACTCTTGTCATGTGTATGTGTTACATCACAGGGGGGTGAAAACTGCAGGCTTGCTAGCCCCTGCTGAGGCCACAAAGCCTGCCAGCTGTTAAGTAGATAGGTGCAGGGTAGCTGTTGACGCAAAACTCATGACATGGGTGCTTGTGCAACTGTGTCTGTCTTGAGGCATGGTTGGGGAGGGAACTAATGCAGGTCTGGCTGCTAGGCTACTGTGTTACCAATCAACCATGATTTACTCAGGGACCAGCACAATACACAGTATGTAGCTATTACATAGTGAGTTAACAAACAAGGATTAACACCTACAAAACCACAGGCTAAGGAGAGGAAATAATCAATACAGATAACTATCTCAAGACAGAAACTGTCAGTTGCACAAGTACCCATGTCACAACTTTTGCCTGTCAGCAGCTAGAGGTGGAGGGCCCCAGAACCCAGAACCCCTGCATCTATCTCCTTTATAGGTGGCAGGTTTTGTGGCATCAGTGGGGACTAGCAGGCCTACAACTTTCAGTCCGCTGTGCCTTAACACACACAGTATCACCCATGTCACGAATATTGTCTGTCAGCAGCTTGAGGGGCAGTTCCCCCCAAAACCCTGCACCTATCTTCTTGAAACTCAGCAGGAATTGTGGCCTTACCAGGGACTACAACCCCTGCAGGTTTCACCCCTCTGTGATGTAACATGAGTTTTGCTTTCAAGAATTTGGGGTGCAATTTTCCCTGAACTGCTACACTGTTATTCTTGAAACTTGGCAGGCTTCATGCTCTCAGCAGAAACTACTATTTCTGCAAGTTTCATCTCAATCAGACACAAAACAACAAAGTTATAGATATTTCATAGATTCCCCATTATACCCTATGGCTGGATCTGTGAGGCAGCTCTGAAGCTTTGGAGCCACTTCAGCCAGATCAAAGCAGAAAACTGATCCGGAGCTCCAGACTGGATTGCTTGCATCTGAAGCAGCCAGATCCAAAGCTGTATTGAATAGCTGCCTACTTGCACAGGCCTACTAACCTGCTGCATCCCCATTTCCCTCCTAGTTTTTAAATATAGTTTTATGCTTTGTGTGCACTCTTCCCCTGCCTTCCTCCTGAGAATGTTCTTATAAAAGTAGTAAAATAGACCAGCAGGGGTAGTTTTACCACTATGTTGTCAAAGCCTAATTTCAGGAGAGTTAGGCGAAATATTACATCTAGTCAGCATTAGCACTCCCATCATTGCTAGCACCAATGGGGCAATAGAACCTGCCTGGCAAACTGAGGAAACTATATCCCTAGAGGGGAACAAGCAATGATTGAATTTCTTTCCTGCTTACCTATATTAGCATCATAAAAAGCCACTATAGCACATCTTAGCACAAACCCATACTTTCCACACTCATAAGACAATGTTTAGGCTCAGCTTTGCTGCATTTAGAAACAAAAAGAACAGAGATTGCTGCTGATGTATGGAACGGTTAACACTACCACTCATTCTTTTTTCTTCTCCTTTGCATAGGTCATAGAGAGAGATGAGTTGGCAATATGGCTGCATTTTGGCCAAAATACATGGTCTATATCCAACCCCTGAGAAAATCAGTGGTTTCAACTTTGGGGAACCTTTTCAAAACTCTTTGGTTGTGCCAAGACAAAAAGCTCTGTTAAAGATTCAAATTGTTCTGCTTGCATATCTTCATTAATGACTATGTATCTCTTTGAGTAAATCTGTACTTTAGACTTCTGTTCTCCATTCAGCAATTTGAACTGAATTTAAAGTTTTTATGGAGGACATTTGCCTTATTTATATATATGTATGTGTCAAAGTAGAACAACATATTGACAATGCAGTAAATCTAGTATATATTTAGAATCCACTATAGAACTTCCATTGCAAAATTAGTATAATAATGGTACAATATGCAACACAGGTGAAACAACTCCTTGTGTGATTCTATGGCTTGAAGCTCTGTGATGATAAGCAGTTATTGCTGTATAGGGGAAGGAATAGTTATGGGACTGTTTCATCTGCATGAACTCCAGAAAGGGACAAAATCTCCACCCAGTGGGACAAATTCTTGGGGAGGGTTGAAGGGTAGGGATGAGTTTCATTCTGATCATGGAAAAATGTGGATTTGGGGTTACTTTTTTAATCCAAATTTGGGGATTTTTTTTATCAGTGAAAACCAGGATCCTAGATAATCAGAGATGTCTTCATAGGTATGTTACAATACTACAATGACTATATTCAAACACAGTTGGCTGAGCTCTAGAACTGAAGAGAAAAGGGCTCTTGTATTATGGCAGAGTGTTTGCCCTGTGGTAAATAGTTTGATTAATGTCCTGTAAGCTATTTATGGGCACAGACAAAAGTGTAGCACCTCAATGTAACTCAGAATGTTTTGCAGAAAGTGTTCTGAATTACAATGATCCCCTGGACTATTGGTTTCAGCAGGGATGGGAATCTACCTGCTGGCTGGGAGCCTGCAGTCGGTTTCACCTAGCACCAGCCCCTCTTCCCTGCCAGATCTCTGATGGCTGTTTTCAGAATGGGAGCAGGGAAAGGGAGCAGTGGGAGATCATTCTAGGGGTTCCATAGGTGATGCTGGAAGGTGGGGTGGGTGAATTGGAGCCCTCCACCTTGGGGGATAGGGGTGGCTCCAATACACCTGCCCCACCCTCTGGTGGGGGCTGAAGAAACCCCAGACTCAAGTTCCTCTACTCCCTTTCCCCACTCCCATTCTGAAAACATCAGCAGGCTGGGAGCCAGCACAGATACAACTTACAGATGAGGCTATGTTTTGAAACATCTTTATCTGACTCCTCATGCAATGTACTTGACTGTGCCAGGCATGAGGGTTCAGATTTTCACCCAGTTGGCCATTTTTGAAACTGTCTACAGCCATGCACTTGTGTTTGGTAATGGCCCTAAACCACTTTCTATGGCCAGATTGGGAGAAAATGGTCACTTCTGTCTGCACCATATGTGATCTTGCCACATGGGCCTGAAAGAACTTTGAGGTAAGAAATTACTTGGAGATAACTCATTGAAGAAGATCCCTTGAGTGAACTCTGGTGAGACAAATCTCTTAAGGAAGCTGAAATCACTGCAGGCAGTAGATAGTCCTAATCTGAATGTATCTCTGGTCTGACATTAAACAAAAGTCGGGGTTAGTGAATGGAAAAAGGAGAAATGAGGTGTAAAAGGGACATTTACCAATTGTGTATTAATCCAGGCAAGTAGGATACTGAGTTAACAAAACACTACTGAAGTTGTCATGAAAGAGAGGTTTCTTTTTTTTATCATTCACTGAGGCACATATTCATGTTATGATATGATGGGATCTGATTCCTGATCCCAACAATTGTGCTGCCTGCCATTATATACATGCATGGCAAGACGCATGATTCTGGGATCAGGGATTAATCTAAACAGTGTCATCACTATTTGCCAGTGCAGGGAAAGTCTTAGATCATGCTCCTAGGTTCTACCTATACTGGCATATTGAAATCTGGGTGTCAGTAACCCAGGATGAAGTGTAGTTGTCCTAGGGCCACCTTATTATTGGTCCCATCCCCAACACCACATGAAAATCTGAACCCTCTCCAGCCCAGTGGCACACTGAAGTCTGGAACTGGCTCTGGTTTGCTGCTACCCTACCATACGATCAGTTTAAGGCACAACAGATGATAGAAGCTAGCCATAAAAATATTACATATAATACTTTACAGTAAGAATGACTATTACTATGAATAGTAATAATAATAATAAAAAGAGGCATCCGTGTTGCCAGTTAGGTTAATAAGAAAAATCTAGATTAAATAGCATCTATACAACATAGTCAATTTAATACTGAGCCAAGTTCTGCTCTCAGGTACACTAGTATAAATCTATTGTGAGCTAAATAATTTGAATAGAAAAACAGATATATACAGGAGTAACAGAACAGATATTAGGTTACTCTTTAAGTTTTTTATTTCCTCACTTTCAATTTTATCAGTACAACAGCTATTTGCATAATTTCTATGCCTTTAATATAATACATTGGAGGAAAATAAAGGCTAAATTCAATTCATGTGTAATTATAATTAAGTTAGAAGCAAAATGAAGCATGTGGTAACCTGAGATTATTTGTGATAATTCACAGAAATAATCAACTACAAAAAACATGATACAATGTAAAGTTATTTAAAAAACTATTTTACCTGGTTCCGTGTGTATATTATGAAAATTATACACAGGTGGGTACCTGTTCTTTTAAGAGTATTAAGACATTTAAGGGCTAGATTCTTGCTCACACTGGTGTTATTACAAACAAAATATTTAAGGGTGTTTCTAGTGATTGCTACTAGGAAAATGTGGGTACATAAGTAACTGGAAAACAATGTTTAACCATGTTATTAATGGCTTAATATTTAACTCAGAAGAATTTATAAGCGGGGTCTGGCCTTGGTTCAGCACTGCCACATACCTGCATTAATGACTTGGAGAAAGGAATGGAATGCATGGTTAACCTATTTAAAGTTGACACCAAGCTAGGTAGGGGAACAGACACTTTGGAGGATAGGATTAGGATTCAAAATGATCTTGATAAACTGGCAGAATGATTTAAAGTAAATTCAGTAAATATAGGTGTTTATTCATGGACACAGCTTGGACTTTGAAAATGGGGAGGTGCAGATGATGTAGTAAATAATCACATTATACAACACAATCTTTCTTCAATTAAAGAGAAAATAAAAGCTTTACTAACTTTTAGTAAAGTTAGTAAAGTTGGGCCTAATGCTATATTATTCAATTTAAGATCAAAGCAAATACAAATAAAGCTTTATTAGAATGTTCAAAAATTTGATCGATTATATATTAAGTTTAAAAAACCACAACAAACAATAGGCAAAAATAGTCAAAATATATTGTTTCATTAGTCCTTTAGTCACTTAAAGTGTACATCTCCCATTCAGATTTCTAAACAAATCTAGTCTTGTTGAGCATCTTGACATTGCTTCCAATATGTAAGTGTTAGTCTTTTCTACATCTGACTTATTATTACTATACCCAAGTTAAGTTTTTTAGCTAAAGTTACAAGCAGCCTGTTGGACTATTGTGAAAGAACAGGGGATACTTACCCAATGCCTCCACCTGGCTCTGAGCTCAAGGTCTCCAAGAATAAGGTCTCCATACTAGAGAGACCCACTCTAACTTACTGCCAGGTGATGCAGATTGGGGAATCACATTGTCTGGAGCAATATCTGGGGCCAGGCAGAGGGCCAGAGTGAGAGAAGGAAAATCAGAAGCCAGTAGGCAGAGTAACACATGGCTGTGTCCCACCCAAGACTGAAAAAGCTCCATGAAAATAAAGAAAAAACTGGTAGGCTTGAGGTCATGGGGGGGGAACCCTCATCCACAGAGAGGAAGAGTACAGAAAGAAGAATACAGGTATTCTCTCCCTCAGTTTATCTTTATTAGGTTAATTGAACAGTGGTGCTTGCTAATGAAGGCAGAAAAGCCAACAACGCAGATCAGAGAGAATGGGTGCTGTGGGGTTTGCTATTGGACCCATCCTGCTTATCTCTGTGTTTTGTTTTACTTTCCCTCCCTCAGAGAAATGGCAAGAGGTGCTCATAAATTCATAGATGCTAGGGCTGGAAGGGACCTCAATAGATCATCGAGTCCAACCCCCTGCATTGGCAGGAAAGGGTGCTGGGTTTAGATGACCCTCGCTAGATGCCTATCTAACCTCCTCTTGAAGACCCCCAGGGTAGGGGAGAGCACCACCTCCCTTGGGAGCCTGTTCCAGACCTTGGGCACTCTAACTGGGAAGAAGTTCTTCCTAATGTCTAGTCTAAATCTGTTCTCTGCTAGCTTGTGGCCATTATTTCTTGTAACCCCCGGGGGCGCCTTGGTGAATAAAACCAATTCCCTTCTGTGCCCCCATGATGAACTTATAAGCAGCCACAAGGTCACCTCTCAACTTTCTCCTCCAGTGTCTTATTGGCTCTGAGAGGAACAAGGACCCACCAGGAACAGGGAGTAAGAAGCAGATCCTCCCACTCAAGGTATCTCTTGCCCTAATTTCCTGCCTCTCAAACAATCAAGCTGGATGTAGCAGCAATATAATTAAAGAAGAGACCAGATCGGCCCCAGCAGAGAAGGTTCAGTCACTCAAGGGAAGATAGACCAAGAAGAGGCATTAGCTAGACCCAGACAAACTCGGAAAGGGACCCTGTTGGCCCAGTACAATCTCTTTTCATTTCTTCATTTAACTTGGTGCCTTTTCTTTTCACCTGGAAAGATGGTTGTAACATGCATCAGCAGCCACAGCGACTGAGTGATGGCACCGGCCTCTCCCTCTCTCCCCCTTTCCTTACATCTTCAAGAACCAGCAAAACCAGAAAAGTCATGGCAGGCAGGAACAAGGGGGAAAGAGAGAGAGCGAGGGGAGGGGAGCTACCCCAAGGAAGCTACGCATGGGGAAACGAGCTGCAAGCAGCTGTTGGGTGTGAAGAGATGCCCCTCTTCCCCGTAATGACCCAACACTACGAAATACAAGAGATATCACCAGGAACATGTATCATATGGCTAAATTGCATAAGAAAGTATAGTTTGAATAGTGGAACATCAAAACCATTAAAAATGAAACAAGGTTGTTAGTACCTATGGAACGAAGAGAGATTATTAAGACTGGGGTAGATTATAATGATTAATGAAGTCAATTGTCTACCTCTGTGCTGCCTGAATAGAAATGCCACTGCCCTTCAGAGGCAATTGGTTTTAAACTTTGGACAGAGAAGGGATCAAAGGCAAGCTCGACTTTCTCCCATGTGATTATTCAATAAAGATTTATGCCATAGAATAGTCAAATACCAAATGTTGAACAACTAGCACTGCAGAACCAATATTGCAGAAAACTGGCAGTTACAGTGGATCACAAGATGAACATGTCATTTTGTAATGCTGTTGCAAAAAAAAAAAAAAAAGAAAAAGAAAACTAACATACTCAAATGTATCAATAGGGGTATAATATGCAAGTCATAGGGAGTGATTCTTCCATTTTATGCAACATTGATGACTATTCCCCTAGAGCGTTGGGCACTCCACTTGGAGGAAAACATAGACAAATTGGAAAGATTTCAGATAAGATCAACAAAATATTAGAAGTTTAGAAAATGAAGTAAAAAGAGAAGTTGACAAAAAATGGGGTTATTTTGTTTAGAGAAAGATGAATTGGGGCTGAATTTGACAACAGTATTTGAATACAAAAAGAATTATTATATTGAGACTGTTGATCAGCTATTCTGTGTGTCTACAGAAGACATGACAAAAAGTAATATAGTAAAATTTCAACGAAGAAGATTTAGTATGGATATTAGGAAGAACTATCAAACTATTAGGGTGGTTAAACAAATGTTTCTCAGGGATGGTTTGGAAAAGGATAACTACCATAAGCAGTAAGCTGGGCTAGATGAGCTTATGGGGCCCTTCCCAACCCTGGTTTTCTAGGCTAGATGACCTTCTGGGTTCCTTTCCAACCTTTTGTTTTGACTGAACAAAGCATTTAAGCAGGTGCTTAACTTGAACAGGACTTTAGCAGATACTTGAAGTCAAAGGAATTTAGACATGGACCTAAAGTTAATCATGTACTTAAGTTCTTTGTTTGACAGAGGAAAACCATTAAACCTATGTTTTTTTAAGTAGCACCTTACTTACCAAATAATCTAATGAAATCCAGGAGTAAAGTTACTGGGAAACATAAATAACAGCAGCAGAATTGTCAATTTGAACCCAATCACCAGGACTGCTACTGACTACCTCTTTCCATATGAATATATGAATGTACTGGAGTAAAGCCAAAATCAATTAGCTTTTAGTGAAAATAAAATCTTTATAAGTAATGAAAAAATATATTGCTTCCATCTAATAGGATGGAGGTAAATCATTTATGAGGATATATATAATTAGTGACATACATAGTGACATTAAGTAAAATACTAAAAGTGAATGAAGTACAGTATGGCATGCTTAACTCAATTGCATACAAGATGATTTTATTAGCTAGTTACTGTATCCAGTAATAAAACCAAAGTTATATAGTTGCCTTTAACTGGTTTTGTCTATTGGTTTTTAAGGACACACGTCATTGATTTTTTTTATAAAAAAATATAGTTGATTGGAATACAACTTGAATTTCATCTTCTATTTTGATGTTTATATACTATTAGGGTCATTCTATCTTTGCTAACAATATATGGCTAAACAATGCTGAATGAACACTTAACACAGTTAGCCCAAATTCACTATTTTATTATTTCTACTATGTTTTTCTTTCAGGAATAACACTAGAAAATCAATTCTGATACCTCAAATAGGCCTTTAATTTCCTTTTGAAGTGTTGCAGTCAAGGAAAATATATTGTGTTCAGTGATAACTAACTTGCTTGCTGCATTATTTAGAACTGTCCTATTTTCATTACTTTAAAGCTCCCATCTTGTTGGTATACCATGAATACTGCTGCATTGTGAAGAGGACTGGGCAATTATTTAAATATCAAATCAATCAACAGGCTACTGGTAACATTAAGGAGTCCTAAACCAGTCTTCTTCAAATTGCTTAAATATCTCCAAGTACAAGGAACAATATGGAAATTAGAGATTTTCTCTATTCTACAAAAGTGCTAGGGGCTAGTTAGGACAGTCTGTACTTGGATGCCATATAGTATGGTATCTTATAGATAGATACAGGGAACTTTCCACATAGACCTTTTGCATCATTACAAGATCACAGGGTCTAAATGTCAAAAGATGACTAGGATGCAAAGAGAAATCACTGGATCCACCATGCCTAAAGCATGGGGACTGGATATGCACATACATGCTGGAAAATGATCATCATTCAGCCTTACTGTATTCCAATCTGAAATGGACAGCAGATGCTCTGACTTTTCTATAAAAAGGGAAGGGAAATAATAGGGTACTGTGGCAGGGCACTGATTGTGCCTGCCACTTTAAGGGTTTGGAACTGGCAGCTGCCTGATGAGGGCAGCCATTTTGAATCAGGGGCTGTCCATATAAACAGAGCAGTTCTGCTGCTGGGCAGTCAGCAACGTGCCTAGCCACAAAGCTGCTGGTGTCTTTTGGAGGTAAGGGACACACCCATATCTTGGATTTAAAGGCACAACAACTGGGGTTGGAATTCATGTGCCTTGTGGTTCAGGGTCTGCAGAAACAAGCAGAAAGACATCAGGCATTGCTAGAGAAGATGGTGAGGGACATACCAACAAACCAAGCTTACCCTGATTGCATTTGTGCGTATGGTGCCAGGGTTTACCCTCAGCCAAGAGAGGAATAGCCCACACTTATCGTAGATGTTAGGCTTGAGGGACAGAAAACACAGGCTATGTTAGATTCTGGTTTATCACACACGATAGTGCAGAGAGACATCTTACCAATTGGAGAGAGGGAAATGCCAGGCCAGTTACCACCCCGGTGAAGGGCTGGTTGGGGCACCTTAACCCCTAGCCCCCACAACTAGGTGGGTTACCCCTTGTTCAGAGGGTCTGGAAGGTGGACCCCATGGAGAAAGAGTGAGGCCATAGGCTCATGCCTGTCTGAACTTCCCCTGACTGGTCAATGCTGGGGCCAGGACTGGAAAGGTCAAAGGACCAGGGTCCCACCACAAGGAACGTCCAAGAGCTGCACACCTGGGGTTCCAGCTGGCCTGGAGGTGTGCCAGAGCTACTGAGCCGAAGGTGCCAGGGAGGGACCACACCTGAAGGGGAAGCAGTTCAGGGAGCTATGCTGCCCAGTATGAAGGTGAAATCGGCTGCCTGAGGAGAGGAATCCAGGCGGAGTTCAATTAGAGGGATTCTTGGGCCCAGTGTAGAGGCTGGTGATAATGATAAAATTGAGATGCCATGAGCGAGGCGTGGGCTGTGGTGTAGGGGAGGAATGGAGCCACAGATAGCACCCCCCTGGCATCAGGGCAGGAAATGGAAAGTCTCCCACTTAATTACATTATTAACTAATTCATTCCAACAAGGCATGGTGGGCGCGAACGCAGGCGGCTAACCCAAACAGGTGGGCAGGCCACTGGGAAGTCGGCCCCTGAGTAGGCCCCCTGCTATAGGTTTTCATTCTAAGTAGTGAAATCAAAGGAGTTTTTGGACACAAGTCATTGAATGGTTAAAGTTGAAAGGTTAAGATACCTGGTGGTGAGGTAAAACAATATAATAGCAGGCAACGAACCGAAAAGTTTACAGTTCCATTCATCATGTTAAACCTGATGTACCCGAGAATAGAATAATCTTTATTCTCTTTTTAAAGTCAGTGCAAGTCATTTATTGATTTCAACTGGAACAGAATCAGACTGCTGACAGTTAATAGATCTGTTACAGTGCACAATTAATGTTTCTGCAACATATTGAATTCCTTTTCATGTAAACCAAGAATAAGGGAAAGAACTTCCAAGAAACATTCTGGAACCATCTAGAGTATTGTATGTGAAAGGATGTTCAATTATCATATATACTGTTACAAAGGTTTGACATGAAATCAGACATTTTGAAAAGGAGAGATTTTCTTAACTCCTTGCATAGTTAACATATGGTATTGAGTTACAAGCCTCAAAGGATGAACAAGGGCTATTCAATCCTAAAAGGCTTACAAAGGATTGACCTTACTTGTGTGTGTTCAAGAATTTGAAGGTAATTACAAGTTACCCAAGTTAATCTGAAAGGTGCAAAAGTAGGAACAAGTAATTGGCATTTCAAAGGACTCTTAGAAAAGACTTTGGACTAGGCAACATTATGGGAACATTAAAAACATACTGAGCGTATGAGATTGAACACAGCTATCATTTTATCACCTTTTTTTGGGACAGTGTTTACAAATATGTTTTTCCACAAATCCGTTCACTTGGTTCAAAATAAACAAATGTCTGAAACTTCTATTTCTCCAGATCTGTGTTTCTAATATAGCCAAATGTTATTGACACTCCATAATACTCTTCTACAAAATTCAGGTGGACATTTCTCTGTCTAGGTGTCAAAGGAACCAACCATATGAAATCCACAACTGGCAATTAGAGCTTTGAAAATAGTTTACAGAGAAAAACATATTTCATTTTTTTCCTCTTTTTCTAGTGTTTGACTATCCACAAGCAGAACACTATTTAATCAAATGTTTCATATTTCAAAATTATTTACCAAAATATTTTTGCATTTGGTTTCTGCATGGGTCACCTCTCTCCATCTAACAAGTGGGGAACAATAGTGTCACAGGGCACTCCAGTTACCCTGTGCCTGAAGAGGTGAAAATTGCTAGGGAAGGAGACCTAGCAGTGACTAGGCAGCACAGCTGCGGGTTGCCCTGGCAACAAATGAAGGTTAGCTGACCCAAAGGAGCAGGGCCTGGCTCTTATAAGGCCCAGACCAGAGGCCAGGCTGGCAGTTCCCTGCCAGCTACTAGAGAGAGAGGAGCTTTCTGCCCTGAGAGAGAGCGGGGGGGGGGGTCAGAGAGGGGGAGTGAGAGAAAAGGGGGGCGAGGGGGGTGAGAGAGGGGAAACCTGAGGCAGGGGCTGCTGCTGACAGGAAGGGTCACTGGTAGGACCGAATGTTGTTTGGGCCAGTGGGCTTCTGTTTTGTTATAGCCAGACGGCTTATATAGTTAAGTTATAGCCAGAAGGCTTGTGTTTGTTCTGTTCTGTTTGAACTGGTGCTTTGGGTGAGGCTATAAGGGGTTAGAGGAGGCCTCAGGGGAGACCCACAGTAGTGCGCCTGTGGGGGCGCAGTGTTCTTATAGGTGCCAGAGAAGGTACAATATCCTCATAAGGGCCCACAGGGTGGGGGGCCCTGGCACCCAGGAATGGACGCAATTCAGTGCCAGTGGGGGGTGCAGTTTGTAGGGTGCGGGACCCCAGCCCAGGAGGGGTGGTTGAAGAGTCCCAGGGAGGGCATAGTAAGCCCCAGAGGGGGGGCAGCATTGCAGAAAGCCACAGAGAGGGGAGTACAGGATTGAGAGATCCAAGTTGGACACGGAAAGCCCTGGAGAGGCAAGCGCATGATTGAGAGGCCCAAGAGGGGCGGCACACAGAGAAGCCCAGGTGTGGGTACGGAGAGCCCCAGGAAGGGGGACGTATTTATTTGGAAGCCCAGGTTGGGCGCAGCAAGCCCCAGGAAGGGGGCAGCATTGAGGAGCCAAAGTTTGGGCATGGGGAGCCCCTGATAGGGGGCTGCATTTATTAAGAAGCCCAAGTTGGGCACAGTCAGCCCCAAGGAGGGGGCAGTATTGAGGCCCTAGATAGGGGGCAGCATACGGAGTAGCCCAGTGTGGGCGAGGTGAGCCCAGAGAGGTGAGCACCATATTTAGGAGCCCAGTGTGGGCATGGCGAGCCCAGATTGGGGAGCGCCATATTGAGAAGCCACAGTGTGGGCACATAGAGTCCCGGAAGGGGCCGAAACGTGAGTCGGCCCAGAAAGGACAGAGAGGGGCCGTGATAGACAAGACCGAGGTGACATCCGCAAGGCTTGGGCTGTGGTATTGGGGAGGAAAGAGCCGCAGACAGCACCCCCTAGTGGAGGGGGCAGTACAAGGATAAGGGCAGCCGCCTGCTAATGAATTAATTAATTAGCTAACTTCAAAGATGTGGCAGGTGAGACAAGGCGGGCGGTTGCCGAGAGACTGGTGCAGGGGCCATATTGAGGGTGGCCCCGAGTGATGACCTGTCACAAATAGATACAAAGATGTGATGTGACTTACTCAAGGACACAGAATTAATCTAATCCGTGTCTGAACCAGAAACAACTCTGATATCCTGACATCCAAGGTAAGAAGGTAATTCTTCTTTTTGCCTCATAACCATGTATTTTAAATTAATTACATTTAAATTGGTTCCTTTCTAAATTATATTTCTCTTTAGCTTTTTTATTTTATTATGTTTCGATTGATAACTTTATATTCTCCCATAAAGGTTTTTCTTCAGTAGGCACAGAAGAACCTATTCCATAATTAGAAAAATCTTTCCTGTTTCATGCCTATTGTTTAGATTTTCTTTTTCAATGGAAACAAAGCACAAGCAGGTGACAAATGAGAGTAACAGAGAGAATTGTCCATATGACTTCCAATAACATCTCAACACTACCAGTAACTTTATTTTCAGCCAAATAATTTAAAATCTACCCACTATTATAGTAAGCTAGGAAGCTATGAGTCATTAGTGAAGTATAAATTAATACAAACTATAAAATAGGCTGTGCATGTTGTATGTTTCCAGCTGGCTAACTAAATATTTGACAGAAGAATATGATATTATGTATTCTGATACTGAATATGGAAGGCTTTTATTGTTGTTTCTCTCATCCATCAAAATTACAGAAAACAAATGCATTTCATTAGTCTATACAAGTTAGTCTTTGTTCTGCATCTCATCATTTGCTATTAGTTGAATGCTATGCGGATCAGACCTGCAAGAAAGGGTCTTAAAAGCATAATTTGTTGAAACAATTAGAGCATCACTGTATAAACAAAACTGTAAATGTTTTCAAGTGTTGTATATTAACTGCATTTGACACATACTATTTATTTGAATGTACTCATTTAATTTATAAAATTTTAAATGATCTATTAACCGTATTGGTGATGCAACTTTTTTTAGTTTAAAGCAAGAAAACTGACAGTGTAAAGTGAATGTTCTGTATCGTTTTGAAACAAATATTAGTTATGAGCTAGATAAAATATTTATTAGGAGAAATAATAATAAAAAATGTTCCCTTTTTAGAATTAATGAAATTTCTATTAGACTGCAGTTATTATTGACAATTATTTTAAAAATCTAATAAAAAAAAAAAGCTATTTGTAGTAGTTAAATGATGCTACTCAGAAAGGGACAGAGTATTGTTGTCATATCTTGGAACTAATCTGAGTAGCAGACTCACTGCTTATCTGAGTGGAAGAAGCTGCAATCATAGAAAGCCTAATGTTCTACTACCTGAAATGCAGATGGCCAGTTAAATAAGATGGTTTCCTGGATTGCCTTTTTCAATAATGTGGGAGACTGACACAGATTATAAACTATCATAATTGTATGTATGCTATTATTTTATTTTTCCACACAGTAAAATGGTGTTTGATGAATTAAATAACCTTCATACCATTTATGTATTGCTATAATGCAACTATTTTCAGACTGTTGATTTGCTCTCACAAGCCTATACTGTTATTTGTATTGGTTGAGCAAAGATCTTGAGTGGTATTGAACTTTTAAACTGTTGTTGGTATAAAAGTGAATTGGACTGGAAAGGAAGTAACTATATTGTTAAATTTGCCAGACTGTTTAAATCTTGTCTAAATGAAACCTGCCAAGGATTGCTAAAACTTGTTCAGGCCACTTTCCAAAGGCCGCAAGAATAAAGTGTTCTGCAACATAAAAGTTAGATTCTTAGATATAGATTTCAGTGAAGCAAGGAAGGAGAGTCCTTATGCACAATCTGAGAAGAAATGTAGGATTTTTTTTTTTTTTTGTAGCTTTTGCTTTGAGAAAACAAAACAAAAAAGCCTACCTATAACTTGTAATAGGTAATATTCCTTCATTTTTTTTGTATAATTTTTTAAAGTCTATGCTTATATATGGCTAGAAGCCATTTAGAATATATTTTATCAAAACAAAAAATATCTCAACAGTACAGGTAACCCCCACTTAATGCAGTTAGCTTTATTTTGCTATAGTGCTCATTTAAAATTCATACACAATTCCACTGAGCGCTCAGCCAATTTCACTATAGTGCTCAGTGGAATCAGCGAGTTTCAGCAGGCAGGCAGGGAGAAGTGGTAGCAGTGGCATTGAGAAGCAGTGGGTGTGGGAGTGGGTGTAAGCATGAGGCCTACATCAATGCCAAGGGCCAGGGCCGGTGGGACCTGAGGGTGGGATGGCAGGAGTGCAGGCCCCAGGCTAGCACATGGTGCCAGAGTGGCCAGCAGGCAGAAGGGAGGAACAGTGGGAAGAAATGAGAGGTGGTGGTGATGAGAAGCGGTGATGAGGGTGGGTGGGCATCAGTGTACTGGTGGTAACCAATTTTCACTGTTTATATTCATTCCTGTGGGGAAATGGGTTTCGTTTAGTGTGGTTCTGCTTAACACTCAGTTTATCCAGGATCAATTAAGAGCACTAAGAGGGGGTTGCCGGTCATTTTAACTACATAAGACAAGCATGGAATAGTTTTCAAATTTATGTACAATAAACATCTTGATTTCGCAGCAAATATGAAGTAGATTTAGACACAAATACAAAGTAAGGCATACGACACACCCTTACTACAGATCTGGTTAGATACACCTTTGAGGCTTGCCCCTGAGATATTCTCACACCTTCAGGGATACCCTTCAGCCTCAAAACTCTCTTTGTCATCTGCTGCTTGTTCGCTGAAAGCAGACAAAGACTAGATATAGACATTCAGAAACCCTGAGACAGAGTCGATTTAAGTTACTTAGTTTTCTGTAAACAACATAGTTTAGATTGGTAGCAAACAGAACACACATTTGCCCTTTAGTGAGGGGAGGGAGGGACAAATCTTAGACCAGATTCCACCATTTTTAAACTAGTCTATGTATGCTGAACTTCTGTAACCGCTATGGTTATAGATTGGTTTTGTGTGCCCAGCTTTTGTTCTCTTACAAGTAGAGACCAGTTTCTGATTATTTATAACAGTAAAACTGTAATGTCTGTAACTGGCTTAAGATGCTTCAAAAGTTACCTCCCTGACCAATGGTGCCTCAACTTTACCTGCTTCACCCAAGTCTTACTAGCTCTCAACAGAGGGGATTTTTGTCAATTATAAGAATCACACCCTTGTTTGGTCATGTGCTAAGAAATTTTAGATTCAGTCTTCCATAGAAGATGGCTGCCCGTATATCAAATGCTCTGAAGTTATACCTAACCTTGACAGTAAGTTATAAAAAATAGCAGAGATATGTATTATAAGACCACAACCATAAGGAATCAGCAGTTATGGGTGCAAAGAGAAGTGCAGCTCTCCACGTGAACTGAGAATGCTTTGCAGGAAGAGTTGTGTTACAACAATCCCCTTGAACAAACAGAAGTTCACTGTTGGTTCCAGAGGTGAAGGGAATCTAGTTGCTGACTAGCTTCCCCTAGCAATGGCCATTGCTCCCTGTGAGGCTCCAAAATTTTCAATGTGGGAGGGAGGAAAGGGCACAAAAGGAGCTCACCCAACGCTGGAGTGTGGGGTGGGTGAATTGGAGACCCCCACATCAGGGGTCTCCAATACACCTGCCTCACCTTCCAGGAGGGGCTGAAAACCACCTAGACAGAACTCCCTCTGATCCTTTCCCCCTTCCCACTCTGAAAACAGTGACAGGCTGGCAGACCAGCAGAAAGCACTTACAGAAGATGCTATGTTTTGAAAGATCTTCATCTGCCCCTCATGCAATAAGGGTTCCAATTTTCACCTGATCAACCATTTTTTAAGCTGTCTGCAGCCATGCACTTCTGTTTGGTGATGGATACAAATGGCTTTCTGTGGCCAGGAAGGGCAAAAAATGTCACTTCTATCTGTGCCCTATAAATTGAGATACAGACACAGATAGAAGAATAAACAAAAAAAAAGGATGCATCAGTGACAGTTTTAAGAATGCAGCTCCACCTCAGCTCAGCAGGTTATAAAGCAGCTGCTGCCTCTGACCTCCCTTGTAGGGTGTTCTGCAACTTTTCCTGTCAGCCTGTTAGGCCTGCAACCAGCATAAAGTCATTTTCTATCCCCAGAAAAATTAAAAATAAATGCTTGCTCCCATGGAAAGGCTTAAGCATGGTTATCTATCTATCTATCTATCTATCTATCTATCTATCTATCTATCTATCTATCTATCTATCTATCTATCCATTTACATACGTTATTCATTGGATTCTTGGGGACCCCATATTATGCATATAACTTCTGATCCTCCCAAGCATCTGTTTACCAAACCAGAAGTCTTTTTTGCTCCCATTATGACCTATGAAGCATTTATGTCTTTTCAGATAGATGCTAAGGTTACGGTCTGTCATTTAATATACCCACTGTGAGAAATGTCCTTCCCTGAATAACCTGTTATTCTTACTAAAGGTCTCTCTTTCTAAAATGTAAATTCATCATTCTGTGGAAGGATGTGGAGCAGGTGCCCAGACCATGTCCACAAGAGTCTGTTTGAGTGTCCTTTAACCATATTCATGGCAGATACTAATTCTCAATGATTACTTCTTTCAAGTGCTAATAGCATAGGGACACTTAAATTAATCATTGTGCTACTAAACATTCTTGGCCAAAATATGAAACAAAAAATATATTCATATCAAATATCACTATTCATACAGATGTCAGTTAGTTAAAGGCTGCTATCAAATCCTGCTCTGTATTCTTTTCTGAAAACTAAATTTCCTTCAGTCTCTCTTAATAAGTCATATGCCCAACCCCTCCTAACCATTTTCATTGCCCTCTGCTGCACTCAGTCCAAATTGTCCACATCCTTTCTGTAGTGGCGGACCCAAAACTGAACACATTACCCTAGGTTTAGCCTTACCAGCACATAATAGATGGGAATAATCACTAGGTCTGTGCAAAATGGCATCACTCTGTTTCGACCAGTGTTTTGACAATTGGTTGGAACAGCATTTTATTTTGAATTTTGTTTTGATTCAAACAACTATTCCGTTCTGTTGAAACAGGGTTAAAACAGTGAAACTGTTTTGACATTTGAGAGCCTGAAGGAGATAGGTATAGGGAATTCAGAGAAACTGTACCCCAAAGTTTTGAAAGCAAAGCTTGTGTCACTTGTGTGTGTGTTAAGACACAGTGGGTTCAAACCTGCACGCTTGCTAACCCCTGTTGAGGCCACAAAGCCTGCTATGTTTCAAGGTGCAGGAGGTTTGGGGAAACTGTACCCCAAAATCTTGAAAGCAAAACTCATATCACGTGTATGTGTTAAGCTACAGCAGGGTCAAAACTGCAGGCATGCTAGTCCCGAAGCAGGCCACAACACAGGGATAGGTGCAGGGGCTACTGAGTTCTGGGGCTCTGCACCTCTAGCTGCTGACAAGCAAAACTCATGTCATGGGTGCTTGTGCAACTGACTGTCTCTGTCTTGGGGTAGAAGCAATTCCCAGCTCTGTATTGATTCTTTCCTCTCCTTAGTTTGTGGTTTTGAAGTTGATAATCCTTGCTCATTAACTTGTTATACTCGCTAGCTACTGTGTTATGCAATCAATCATGATTCACACAGGGTCCAGCTCAATACACAGTAACTAGGATAATGTGACATTAGTTCTGCTTCAAGATTTTGGGGTGCAGTTTCCCCAATCCCCCTGCACCTATTTCTTTGAAACTTAGCGGACTTTGTGGACTCAGCACGGGCTAGCATCCCTGCAGCTTTGACCCCACTGTGGCCTAACACATAGATGTGGCACAAGCTTTGCTTTTAAAATAAATGGGGTGCATTTTTTCTGAACCTCCTAAACCCATCTCCTTGAAACTTGGCAGACTTGAGTCCCTCAGAAAGGGCTACCACCTCTACAAGTTTCCTCCAAATCAAGCCAGGAATAACAAAGGTGTAGGCAGTTTTGTCCTTCCCCATTATAGTCTATGGGCAAAACATCGAAACAGTGTCAAAACGGCAAAACTTTTTGACTTGCCTTGTTTTGTTTCAAAGTTGTTTCAACGATATCCATTTCATTTTGATTTTGCTGTTTTGACCTCAAAACAGGTCGAAACAGCGTCAAAAGAAAACTGGCAGTGAAATTTCATACAGCCTTAATAATCACTTTCCTCACTCTGCTGACAATGCTCCAACTAATGCAGCCCAGTATGCCATTAGCCTTCTTGGCAACAAAGGCACACTGCTGACTCACATCCATCTTATTGTCCATTGTAACCTCCAGGTACTTTTTCATAACCAATCAATCTCCAGCCAGTAGCAGCACATGGGATTCTTCCATTCAAAATGCAGGACTTTGAACTTGTCCTTGATGAACCTTATAAGTGTAGCAGGCTTGCCTTTTGGAGCTTGGGTTGACTCCCAGACTTGAAATCTTGCTGTTTTAGTTGGCGGATCCCATCTACCAATCAGACAGCAAGAGGAGTTAAGTCACTGTAAGGAGTAAGGTGTTAAGTTCCTGAGGGGAAGGGGAGTGGAGATCCCCTCCACCCCCGGACCTGACTGAAGACTGCAACACTCGGGTCTGGAAGACTTCAGAAGCAGTGCCCTGGAGAGTATAAAAGGAGCTGTGTGCCCAGCATGAGGGAACACATCTGTGACAGAGAAGAGAGAAAAACGGGGCTTAGAAGAATGGGGGACAGCTCCAGAAGCTAGGCTCTTGGTGTGTAGCATGGCATCCAGACCCTGGGAGCTGTGAGAGAGCTTGGATCTGCAACCTCTAGTGTGCAGCCAGAGACATGGTGCACCTGTGAGTTTCAGGGAAAAGAGGATTCCCGCAAGGGGAGGGGAAGTCCTGCTTGGTTAGTAAAGGGCTCCTGAAAGTGGTGGTCCCACTGGGAGGCCCCTTCCTAAAGTTACCAGCTTCCTTGTAGGGCTTGGGAAAAACCCAAGGGCATTGAGGTTTCCTCCTGGAATTAAGTTTATCTTTAGAGCTCTTGCACCAAAAGTGATGTGATGGCATGCCTTATATTTTGTGAACTATCATATTTGTAAATTAGTAGATAAGTAGAGTCCTAGGGCTCTGCTGGGACCCCTGATTGCTATTATTTTATCTGTTGTTTACTTGTATTTATTTGTGGCTTTTTTATTCTTCACTCATACTTATCTATAGTTTATGTGCGCTATCTATGTTTATTTTGGGGGTTATCTGTTTCAGATCAGATACTTACTTGTGACTTACCTGTATCTGAAGCACTGGTAAGGTTTTGTGTCATGTACCCAGAGGGTATTGTTTATGTTACTTGTTTAGATATCTTATATCTAGTACATATGTTTGTATCCATGTTTCTTTCCCTTGTTATAAGTTAACATAACTAAATTTGTACATTAAGTCCTCTGACTGTTCTGGCCTGGTTCTATAGGGACAGAGGGAAACTGAGCAGTTTGAATTTCCCCTGTAGCACACCTGCCAGCTAACAATCCCCTTCAGTTGGAGAAGAGGAGTATATACCTAGGCTACATGAGATTTCTTTTTGTCCCGTTCTCCAATTTGTTGAAGTTATTTATTGAATCCTAGTCCTTCCCTCCAGCATATGTACTACTCCCAGTTAAGACCAATGATTCAGTCAGTTTTCTTTCAACTTTACTGTCCGTTCATCCCACCCATACTTCTTCAGCTTGCTTTGAAGAATGCTGGGAACAGAAATGAGGCTGACCAGCCTGTAGCTCTTTGGATCCTCCTTCTTCCCTTTCTTAGAAATGGGCACTATATTTGCCTTTTCCAATCATGTGTGATCAATTGCCACAAGTTTTCAAAGATAATGGCCAGCGGCTCTGCATTCACATCAGCCAACTCTGTCAGCACCCCTGGATGCATTGCATCAATCCCATGGACTTGTACATGTCCAGTTTTTCTAAATAGTCCCTAACCTGTTCTTTCACCACAGTTGGCTACTCTCTTCCTTCCCAATCTGTGCTGCTAGGTCCAGTAATCTGGGAGTTGACCTTGCCTGTGAAGACCAAGGTAAAAAGGCATTGAGTACTTCAACCTTTTCCTCATCATCTGTCACTGGTTGCCTCCCCAATTCAGTAAGCAACCCACACTTTCCTTTTCCTTCCTCTTGTTGCTGACATACCTGTAGAAACCCTTTTTGTTACATCCCTTGCTACATGTCCCTTGCTGCAGTTCAAATAGTTCTTTGGCCTTCCTGATTTCATCCCTGCATGCCTGATCAATATTCTTATACTCCTCTCTAGCTATTGTCCAAGCTTCCACTTTTTGTAAGTTCCTTCTTGTGTTTAAGCTCACTGAAGTGTTCTCTGCTAAGCCAAGATGGTCACCTACCACATTTGCTAGTCTTCTTGCATATCAGGGTGGTTTGTTCCTGTGCCTTCAGCAAGGTTTCCTTAAAATACAACCAGCTTTCCTGGACTCCTTTTCCCCTTAGACTGGCCTCACAAGGAATCCGGCCCATCAGTTCCCTGAGTCAGTCTGCTTTCCAATATTGTGGGTTCATGACAAATCCCCTTGAAGGAACAGAAGGAAAACCAAAGACTAGATACTTAATTGATATAAACTGGCATGTCTACATTGGCTTTAGTCCGAGGTTGAAGGATACTGAAATTCAAACAGCAGGGAATGGGGAAAAATGTAATGACTAGAAAGGTACCAATTAAATGTATACTTTAAATAAGTATGCTATCACTGAAATCTATGACATTACAAAAGAGTCAGCTAACCTGAACTTAATGCAATCAAAATGATGATTCCAGTGATTCCAATGATATTCTTGTAGAAACTGTTTTTAAAAGGTAATGTTTCTTTAAATTAGCAGTGTCCAAATGGCACACTGCATACTGTTTGCGAGAGGCTAATCTATGGGTCCTGGACTCCCACCTGGCCATCACTCCCCCCCCCCCCCATTGCTATAGCAGTAGCAGCAGCCAGGATTTCTAGTCTTCCCCCACTCCACTGGCTTCACTTTCTGCCCCCATCCCAGGAGTCAGCACTGCACAATGCAGCCTAAAGTGCCATGTAGCATAATGACAGTGGGAGAACCCATACCCAGGGAGCTGAGAGGCGGGGCCACTATGCAAGTGAGGGACTACTCCCTTGTGCAGTGTAACATTGAGGTAGCAAGGCAGTGTATGGTTCATTCTAGTTTGGCCTGCTCATCTTGCAGCCACCATTGGTATGACATGCACAGGCTGTAGCCCCTGACAGCTTAGAAAATGTGCAGCCCTGCTTTAACTGTAAAGGTACATTCAAATACAACTAAGTGGTCAATACACTTTCTGAGGAGACCTTCAGTCAAAATGGACACCTCTCATATGCATTACCCTACCAGAAAGTTGCTCAATGAAGAGGTGTGCTGAACATCAGTTTGTACATCCCTGATCCTCAACTACTTTGTGCTCCTTATATAGAGCATTTCTGCCCACATCTAGGATACCCGTAACACACTCCCACTCCTTATCTGGTGTGGGAGGTTGTAAATGAACTTCTGAATACCACCCATCAGGAAGAAGTTCAACAGTGGAAAATTCTCCCTACCCTATGCAATATCCATCCCTTGCAAGGCATTCACAACTGCAATAGACAGATGATATATATATATAGGATTTTGAGAGTTGTGGTGACTGTATGTAGTTTTGGACCTTGTTACATGGTAAGTTTAGGGGGGCTTCTGGAGATCTTAACCTGAGGACTGGATGCAAGTCAACATCTTTTTAGTGCTGTGAAGCACTCATTTGATTTAGTATTACACCACTCCAGGGCGGGGAGTTATCTTGTCATAGAAGTCTACGACCTGATGAGAAGTAAAGCACTGCTTGCCCTGGTACTGGCAAAGGGGGATGACCTAATCAGTGACCTAACAATTGAAGGAAAGCTGGGTGACAGTGACCAGGAGCTGATCACATTTACCATCTGCCATAAAGCTGGAAATTCAGTCAGCAGTATAGAAGTCCTTAACTTCAGGAAAGCTGACTTTGACAAGCTTAGGATGCTTGTCAGTGAGGGCCTAAAGGACCACAACCCAAAGGGGAGGGGAGTTCAGGATGAGTGGTTGCTCCTCAAGGTAGTGATCTTGGATGCACAAGCAAAGTTTATTCCATCTTGGAAGAAAGACAGCAAAAGGACACAGCAGCCCCCTTGGCTCTGCAGGGAACTAGCAGACCTTCTGTGTCTAAAAATAAAGGATGGAGGACTGGATCCACCTCCAAGAAGGAATACTCTAAACTGTTCCAGACCTGCAGAGAGAGAACCAGGAAATCCAAGGCTGCAACTGAACTCCAACTAGCTGCAAGTATCAAGGACAATAATTTTTTTTTTTTTTTTTTTTTTTTTTTTTTTTTAGATATGTGGGGAGCCAGAGGAAAAGCAAGGGCAACATTGGATCCCTGATAAACCAGATGGGACAACTGACAACTGACATCCAGGATAAAGCCAATTCATTAAATAGGTAATTTGCATCAGCTATTCACCAGTCTCATGGGGCACCCCTGCCCATTATGGGACAGGAAGGCCTGGGTGAGGGAGATTCCTTACCCTCCATCAATGCTGACCTTGTGAAGGAACACCTGGAAAGGCTGGATACCGGCCCTGACAATTTACATCCCAGGGTACTCAAGGAGCTGGCAAGCATCATAGCTCAGCCCCTGGCATGGATCTTTGAGAACTCCCGGTGCTCTGGTGAAGTGCCCGAAAATTGGAAGAAGGTTAATGTGGTGCCTGTCTTCAAGAAAGGGAGGAAAGTGGATCTGGCAAGCTACAAGCCCATCAGACTGACATCTATCCCAGGGAAGGTCTTAGAAAAGATTATCATAGAGGCCATTCTTAAAAGACTGGCCGATGACAACATCCTGAGGGATAGCCAGGTTTGTTGTGGGTAGGTCTTGCTTGACCAATCTCATTTCCTTTTATGACCAGGTGACCTATCACCTGGACAAGGGAGAAGAGATTGATGTCATATAT
>JAGPOW010003316.1:56830922-56844231 GCA_030014935.1 Caiman crocodilus | reverse complement strand
AGTCGCCAGGCGAAGCTCCACTCCCGCCTTGGCCTTCCTAACAGCCCTCCGACACGCCTGAGCACAAGAAGAGTACTCCTCTTTGGAGGCTGCTCCCTCGTTCCAAAGATAGTGATCAGCTAACTGATCCTTAGCTGTTAGATATAGCAGGAATTTACTCATACTGTAGAAATTAGTGCTTTTATACATTTTTTGAATCCTTTAAAAATATAACTGAAATGTGAAAGTATAATTTGAAATGCTAATAGCATATCTTTATTGTTTCTTAAACATACAAACACACATACCAGAAGAAGGTGACTTAACAGAAACTTTGTTAAACCTTTCAAGTAACATCTATTGAATTGAATAATGGTAGGTATCTAAGCATGTTAAAACCATATGAGAATGGACATATTTGCTAAAATAATTAGCAAGAAAACATGCACATACTTTTGAGGATACAATAATGGCATCCCTTCAATTTTGATTTTGCCCTCTCTTAATCTCCTAGCTAATGCATCTTTTATTGCTCTGAGGGGTTAGGCCAACACTCAGGATCTCAATATTGCACTGTTAGACAGGAGGACATGGTGTACAATTACACAAATACAAACACACCAATCAATGAGGTACATACACACACATGCTACCAGCTCAGGCACATACACATACAAACCAGCCTAGGCATATGCATACCTATTACCAATTCAAGCACATGCACTATACACCCCAGAAGTTAGACACAAATCACTAATTCATATATTGTGCACACAATGCCATACACACACACACACACACACAAATACACACACTCTCACACTAGCAACTCAGATATATGCATGTTCAAAATAACTAGTTTAGGTTCATGCGCACCTATCACCAGTTTAAGCCCATACACACTACACACACCAAATTTAGACAGAATCAGTTACCAGTTACCAATTCCTGCACATTCAATACACATATATAGATTACTAATTCATATACCACACACACACACACACACACACACACACACACACACACACTGATATCTATATATATGTGTGTGTATGTATGTGTGTATATTCACTAATTCACACACATACCACCCACTATGCATACACACAGGTGAGTTCCTAAGTTGGGTGTTGTGATGTGTATGTATGCATGTGCTTGGTGTACTTGGCATACCTGGGGAAAGGTTAAGGTAAGAAAACAGAAGTGTAGGGAGTTGAAGTTACCAGGACCAGGATTAGAACTGGTAGACTAGAGGTACCTGGGCTGAAGAACTGAGGCTCGGGGGGTAACTTTAGGTTAATTGATCTTAATTGATTAAAAGACGATGCCCAAAGCCTGCAGAACAGGGAAGCATGCTGACACAGAATCTGGGACTTGAGCCAGAGCTACGGCGGAGCTAAAAAGATAGATGGGGAGAGGGAAAATGGGACTAAGGGAAAGTGTGGGTGTTAAAGAGGCGCTCTGGGTATGGGGAGCCAGAGGATGGCTCTGGGGCATCTAGAGAAGGTGTAGGGAGTGGTAGTAGGTGCTGGAAGCTGGAGAAAGACTCCAGTTGGTGGAGAAAACTGCAGGACAGCTAAGAGGAGATGGGAAGCTGCGGGGGGGGGGGGGAGGAGAGAGAATTACAGAAGGTGCAGGGGAAGCCTGGAAACAGAAAGATGAATAGCAGAAAATCACATGCAAAACCATAGCATAGCAGGGCACTGAGATGTGCTTGCTCCTTCAAGAGGACAAGCAGCCTGTGGCAGAGGGGAGCTAATGATGGACTCATCTGACCAGAAGAAGTCTCAGGCTGGAGGTATATAAACCCAGAGCCTAGCAGTCAAGAAGTGAGGAGTACCAGGATGTAGGGCTCCTGAAGGGACTGTATATTGCTGGACAGCCATACAAATCTGGGAACTGAAGCAAGTCCTTTGGGCTGAGAGAGACAGGGAAATGGTCCTTGTTTATGTTAAATTCCTAGAGGGATTGAGATGTCTGCTAGAGGGCAGTGATGTTTCTTATTCATTTGAGTTAAACCTGTAACCCAGGAGCCCGCAGACTGAGGGTTGAGCCTAGTGAGGAGCCCAGGAACCCAGGCAGGGAGGTAGGCTGTATTAGGGAGTGGAGGTTTACACTTTTAAAGAGGCAGAGAGTAGTATCCCTTTGTTTGCTGTGGCACATCAGCTCAGTGTTTATGTTATAGTCTAACCAGCGCTATGGGTTGGGATTATAAGGGATGGTTATAGAGGTTCCATTAGTGCCCATAGGGCATGCAATAGCCTTGAGCCTGCTAGGGGCAGGCTTAAGGCCTGAGCAGCTGTCGAGCCCAGAATGGGCAGAGTGTATGGCCACAGAGGCCAAACCAGGGGACAGGGGCCCAGTGCCCGAAACGGCCAAATATCAGGTGGTAACATCCATGAGGCTTGGAACACGGTATAGAGAAGGTGAAGGAGCCTTGCAATTTGCCCTTAAAGCTCTTGGTACCCTACAGGTGCCTAATCAGGCTAAGAGGGACTTACCAAGACTGAGGGCTGGATTGAGGTTAACAGGGTCTCAGGAGACCCAGTGGGAACTTATTTGGGATTAGGGCTCACTCTAAAGTCTGTTGGCAGCCTCCCTGAACCAATTTATAATATTAAGAACAAGGTGTGGCAGGAGAGTAATCCAGAGAGAGTGGCATTAAAGTTTGAGCCAGGCAGGAGCAGTAAAGCCACTAGGGGTGTCATGGCTGCTACTAGGGGTGTCATGGCTGCCTCTGTGGCAACAAGCCTGTCACATATAGTATTTGCCATGTTTCGTAGCCAGATGTACAAGAGATTGTATCTACAAATCAAGTTGACCATGAATCTTTCTTGGCAGAACGCTGGGAAAGATCAAGTGCAAGCTGGTCATTTCAAATTACTAGCGGCAGAGTTAGTTTTAAACACTCCTGAGGGGTTGCAGCCATCTTTCCTGGTTTCTTACGAGAGAATCCAACCTACTACTTAATATGTAGATAAATTAAAATGAAATTTGATCATATACGACACAAACTAATTTTAGCTTATTAGCAACATGAAGGAATGTAGACTCAACTGTCACTGACATATTCAAACCATCATATTTCAATGATGTTAAATTGATGTTTTCTGCTTCTAAGTAGTGTTTTTTAACAAATACATTCTGGAAGTGTCTACATGTACAATTAATGCACATTATTGCTCTGGAGTATTTTGCTTGTGGGTGTGCCATTTGAACATGGACTTAGGAAAAATTAACTTCAAATAAATCAGCTCTGGAGTTTGTTCATGTGTAATATTTGGAACCCAGATGGGGCAGCCTGAGCTGGCATGGACTTCTGGGGTTGGCCTGCCAGCCCAAAAATGCTCTGACCAGGCCCAAATGTGCTGCAGGGGGGCTGGCTGGGGCACAAGGGTGTTTCAGTGCAGAGCTAGCCAGCAGGCAGCTCCTGCATTGAAATACCTTTGTGCTCCAACCAGCCGGGTCAGAGTCTATAGGTATACTGCTGTGCAGAAACTCTGCAGCAGGGTAATACTTGTATTTACAAGTGCTACCCTGCTGTGGAGTTTATTAGATTCCTGAGCCCTAATAAGGGCACAAGTGTAGATACTGAGATGCTTACTGCAGACCTAATTAGATGTAAATGCCCCCCGAATTATTACAAAATTCTGACTGTGATCCTGATTACGTCATAATATGAGCATGCTAGAATAAAAAATAATCTCTCTTCAGGGAACTTTCAGAATCATATCTAAATCATGCATGCCAGGGAAAGAAAAGACCTATTCAGTCATTGCACATTCCTTGCCCTTGCAAGATAATTTCCTACCCACAGTGCATGTTTACTGCTTTGTCAAGTCTTTAAAATTCCAGGTGATGTAGCTCACCATTTCTTTGTGAGAATATTTCAGTGATTAAAAAATTTGTACTGACAAGGAATTTATTAGCCTGTTTACCTAAATTTTATTAGTTGAATATCATACTCTCAGTTATATCGCAGTATAGCATCTCCTATGAATTGTAAAATGAACAAATAACATTCTTAAAGGTAAAAGATACTTCTCATCAGTTTAGTTGGCTTAGTAAAAGGAAGCTTTTATCCCTCTAAAGATTCATTTTCTGTGTGGTTTATGACAGATTATGAAGGCCTTGCTTCAGGTCTTAGTTCAAACAATGAGTCTCACATATAGCAAGGCAAGAATGAACTGGAAGATTGCTAAAAGCAAGCTCTGCACTCTTACAACTGATCATCAGTTGGTAATTACAATAAAAAACTCTATTTTATCCTTGGCTATTAATATTTATAACATTTCCTTTTCTTAATTTTTACATAGGTTTTGCTAGAAAACATAAAATCTTGGCTCCCAATAACAGATGTACAGAGAGAATAACCACTAGGATATTTAATAAACTCAAACCACGCAGCCTGAACAAAAGAAATCACAGGGAAAAATGACAGTATGTTCTCTTAACAGAGAGAACAGCAGGATCTTGTTTTGTTTATTGGCATTTTGTTTTTTCACAAGCTCATAATACTCAAAAGCCAAATTCAGTGATGCAGTCTTTCTCTAACTAGGAAACAAACAAACAATCCCTCTCCCCACCAAAAAAACCCCCAACTCCAGTTCACAGATCACTGTATAGTATAAGAGAAAACAATTTCATACTGTTTATGCAAAGGTGCAATATTATAATATTTGCTGTGCTTCACATTTGCTAAAAATCAATCATCCTTAATGGGTTTGATGGATACTAGTGTACTTACAGTGCATTGCTCTGTGATTCATGTCATAAACAAAAGAAAGGGAGAGATTAACTGTATTTTCATAAGTAGTCATTGAAATGAATGCTAAACCAGCATTATCCAATTCTAATGGTGAAATAAAATTGTTAGATACACTTTAACACCTTCCTAGAGAGAAACTCATAAACGTTCAACTGAGCATGGCATTTCCTTTAACTTACTTGCATAATTTAGTTGGGAAAAGTATTAATATGGGAAGAAGCCATAGGACTTGTCATTCATTATTGAAGTCCAAACATTTTGTTTGGGAACAGAAAGTGCAAAAAAAAGCTTTGTGATTGTTTTAAGTTTGGCTAGCTTTCCAGCACCCCAAGGTATTGTCCTGTTCCTTTTTCTTCCAGCCATATCCTGTATCAGTAGGAATGAAGCTGAGGCATGTAAGATGATGCTGTTCTAGCTCTAGACCACCCAATGCTCCCTTTCCCCCCATCTTGGGAAAATTACAAGATAGTCAGGTATACCTGTTTTATGGCTACTTTACTCAGGTAAGGAAATGAAATCAGAAAAATTAAGAATGCCTCTGACTCTAAACATTTCATAACATTTTTTCCCATGGATGTATAAAAGACTTGGTGGGGGGTGGTGTTTTTTTGTTTTTTGGGTTTTTTTAATTCAATGGTCCTTTTATGATGATAGAATTATTTTTGCATCTTTACTTGTGGAATACTCCCACATGAGAACTTTTTTACAGGCTATATTAAGTACTTTAAAGTTCAGTTGGTCTTTGAGTTGGAAATAAATGAAGCCCTGCTTTTAAAGCCAGAGACATGTGCAGGCAACCCCTGCTTAGTGCTCTTGTTTCCTGAAAAACAGTGTTAAGCAAAACAAGTGAAACCGAAAGTATTTGATGACCCAAGATAGTGACTGCAATTGTTTTTAATGACCCAAGATGGTGACTGTGGCCATTATAACAAAACTTGCTGAGCACTAAGTAAAATCAGGTATCAATTTAAAATTATAGCAAAATAGCTCTAAGTGAAACAGCAGTAAGTGGGGGTTGCCTGTTGTTTTCTCACACTTGAAAAAATAAAATTACAGAAATAATTTAAATTAAACCTCCCTGAGGATATAGTCTTTGACCTGGGACCAAACACAGAAAACTTCAGCCCAGGAAGTGAGCTTTTAAGTAAGATGTTGGTGTGAGTAAAAAGTGTATATAATATTAAATCTGTTCTGCAACCTTAGCCATAGCATTTTCTGCTAAGTGTCTGCTGTAATAATGATTTGTTGCAAGGATCATGAAACTCTTCCATAATTTCTCTATCTACAGTATTTGGACCCTGTCAGGAAAGATAATGTAATTAAGGGAGAGAGAGAAAGATAGAGGGGACCATCAATTTATTGCTTCACCTTTTAGTACCCAATTTATCCAACAGATTTTAAAACCAATAGTTTGATGTAAAATCTTTTACAACTCAGGGAGTGAACAGATGACACAACAATATTAACAATGACACTATATATACCAAATGAACTGGTACTCCACTCTGGTTAAGAGACTGTCAGCATTTCTATTACAAACCCCAGTTTTCAAGGGTTTGTAACTTGGTTGTTTTAAATAACATCTGGAAAAACTTGGTTTGCCAGCTCTAAGCACAGGTAAAACTTTTTAAAGAAAAACAGTGTTATTTAATCCATTTTAAAGTCAAGAGGTTGGAGTTTGCCATCCTTTATACATGCTGAGCAATATTATAAATGATATTAAAAAACTTACTCCAAAAGACTTTAAAATCAACTGGGATGTATGTGGTGACTATGTTGGTCTGAGACAAAAAGACAATGCAAAAATCTAGAACTCTTGGTTCCAAAATGGTACCTTTTATTAGACCAAATAAGGAATTGCAAAAGAAGCCCAAGACATAGCAAACCACTCCCCCTCTGATGAAAGCCAGGAAAATTCAGCCCCTTTGACATCCCAGGGAGGAGTTTATGAAACCATCAGCCTTCCCACCCTTGGCAGATGGGAGAAACCAACCCCCTGGACTGCTTTCCTGTGCCTGTAGGGATACAGCATGTGTGTGTGTTACTTCAGGGATACTATGTGTTCTGTGTAAATGTAAAATTGTGCACCGCTGCAGCCGTAGGTGGTATGTAAGGGGGCATGTGACCCCCTGAGATTGGCTGCCACCAAATCTGCTGCTGGCTTCTCCAGGCAGTCACTGATTTCACCCCCCTGCCCATTTCTGATGTGGCCAATGCATCTGCAGGCAGTCCCTGCTCACCACTCGCTGCTTGCCAGCCCCCACCCCTGCCACTGACACTGCCAGCAGCAGCTGTGGGCAGTCCCTGCTCACTGCACACCACCATGGTGCACCCCCAGTCTAGGGAGGCACCAGTTGTTCAAGACTTCAGTCATAGCTCTCTCTGGCTGTGGTGGTGGGGATTCCCATGGCAGGTTTGATACTAGAAGCCCCAGGAGCACCTTGAGCAAAGCCACGTCACTGTGGCCAGATTTAAGTCTACTGAACTCTTCTCCCACCAACTGACATGGAAGTGCCTGGTTTTGCTATTGACAGTGCCCCCCTGTGCACTCCCTTGGACCTGAATAGACACCCTAGCTAAAAGTTTAGTCAATGCTTGCATGAGGTGGTGGGCTCTTTTCCAATGAGGGCCATGTTTATGTCATTTTGGTATGGGAGGGGATAGAGCAACCAGACCCTGCCTCCTGTACCCAAAGCAGCTCCTGACAAAAACTGAGCCCTCAACCCACTTTGTCTCCTTGTGACACAGACTGGCCTGACCTGGCCCCTTTTGGGAATGGAGCCCTCTAACTCATCCCCCATGGCAAAAAAACAACCCACCAGCATGCAACCTGCTAGCATTCAGCATCAACACACTAGCCAACAAGCCCATCCCCAGCCTGCCAGCACCCATCCTGCAAGGACCTGAAAACTAATGGTCCCATGGCTGTCCAGTAGTGGCAGCTCCAAAAGCTAACAGTGGGCTAAGCCCATGGCCTTAGTTTTTCAAATAGGCCTGCAAGGACCTGACCCTGACCAAACTCACCCAACCTGTGCTGAAACTGAGTCTGTTGATTATTCTCAGAGGGGTAAGGATCAATTGTGGCCTGCTGGAGGGAAAAGTTACAGGCTTGAAAAGATAGCAAGTTTAGTCAATGCATTTTGGGTCTCCTGCCTCAAAACCTAGCACCTGAGAGTCTTATTATGGGAAGTGGGGAGTGGTCCCCATGGGCATCCAGCTAATTACCCCTGGCTTGTGCTTTCAGTGGCTGTTAGATGTCTTCAGACAGACAGGGGACCCTGTAAAGCCCATTGTGATACATCCCCTGGGGCCCCTTGGATGGGTGTCATCTTCAGCACAGGTGTTTTGCAGAGCACCTAGCTGGATCCTGTAATGCTTGTATAGTGCTCTGCAGGTAGGGATTCCAACTGCTCAAACTTAACTGCTAAATGTCCACTAGTGTATTTAAACACTTGCATGCCCTTTCAGCTGTTACAGGGGCGTAAGTTGTAGCCATGTTGGTCTAAGGATATAGGCAGACAAGGTGTCTTGGGTGAATTTGAGATCTTCTCTTAGACCAACCCAAATAGTTGGCCTTCCCAGATCTGCTGGAGGGGGCCCCCAGCTGCCAGGACTATGGGATCAAAGTCCATAGCCCTCTGCCCCTGGTAGGAGGCCATTGTTGCTGCAGTGGAGTGGAGCCTATGCCCCCTCTGCCTGCCTGCTGTGGGTTCAGGATGGGGAGGACAACTCCCTGCTGCATGTGCTCCCCAGGGAGTATGGGGGATCCATGCCACCAGATGTGAGCATGGGCTGGGGGCAGGGCAGGCATAGTTTGGGTCGGGGGTGAGGCCAGCTGCCTAGTGCTGCATGCACTCCCTGGGGTGACCCGTGCCCCACAGTTCTGATCGTGGGATGGGCACGGGCTGCAGGCTCAGGCTCCCATCCTGCTGCCCTTCTCTGGGGCCTCCACAGTCTGGTGGGTGTGACCTGGAGTGGCAGGGAACAGCAGGGCTGCACAGAGAAGCTGCCTGCTGCTGCAAACTCTGTACTGCCTTGGTGATACACCACCCAGCACACGCAGCTGCAGTGAGGGTAGTGATGCAGGTTTGCGCTGATGAATGCTGCCATATGTGCACAGGATGAGTTACCATGGCAGTGCAGAGCCCACAGAGGTAGGCAGCTTCTCTTCATGGCCCTGCTGTTCCCTGCCATGCCAGGTCATGCCCACTGGGCTGCAGATGCCCTGGGGAGGGCAGCAGGGCAGGAGCCTGAGCCAGCAAAACTCAACATAACTGAAAGTGAATTCAACTTTTAAATAGCTTGACACATTTACAGTAAAGGACTGCAATTTGCTTTGAGCACTTTTATGGATGTATACAAACTTAGTTTCTTTATCCTGTGAGATAGCTCATTAGCCAATCAGTTACCAACCAGTTACTAACAGTGATCTTCTGTTAGTGTCCTCTGTCTCTAAATACTATTTTGAGTTCTGCATCATTTAGACTTCTAAGAATACCATACGTCTGAGATCCTTCATTTGATGGTTTTCTCCTAGCATGCTTCCTGTATGCACTATTCCACTGCCAATAGAAACAAGTATGCAAATCCTTATTTTGCTTTAAATTTGAGTTTAATTCTTGTTTGTTTATATATACTTTAACTTAGCAGCTTGCTTGCTTTATTGCTTTTGCTGTATATTTGCTCTCCTCAAATGCCCCAGGCTAAGGTGCTACACAAAATAAAGTGGCTGATTTATCACCAGCTATGGCATCTTGTTTACCACTTCTTTATAATCAACATTAGAGGTCCCATTAACTTGATTGAGTTTCATTTTTTTAATGTATCATGCTCACTTGAAGATGAGGGTAACATAGCAGATCAGAAAGGACTTAGTGCACCAAGTCCTCCAAACTGGATAGCATAGGACCCGTGAGTTGGCAGAAAGTTGTTATTTGTAATTCCTAAATTAAATTAAATTTGAAAATTCTATATAATGGCAAGTACCACAGAAAACAGCTGGCCTGTTTACTAATTGAATTTTTCAGTAGATGGAGGCCAGCTGGTTTTGACCCTTCTGTTAACTTTCTTCTTTCACTTTTATTTAAAATGACCTTTAATATCAGTACAATAACTCAAAGAGGGTCCACATTACACGTGCAACAATACTGTTTAAGTAAATGGGAAATTCAGGCTTTCAGCATTTCAGCAAATCAGGTTATTCAATTTGGGTAAGATGCCTAACACAAAAATTCTGATATGAAGTTTAGCTTCATGGGAAAACAAGAAGGTCTGGGGAAAGATCTCATCTTGCTTTATCCATAAGGCAATACAATTTGTTTTTTTCTTTTACAAGTAATTTCTGATAATTAATAAAATGTTACATATATTTACAAATAGCATATAGCATATGTGTTGAATTAGAACAAGTAAATCAATATTTTATATTTTTGGTACCTTTATATACACATTATAACATAGAAGGTTTTTGAAACTTTGCAATAATCAAATCAACAATCATTTTCACAATGCTATAAAAATGTATAAAATATTATATAAAAATATAAAGCCACTTGATGCACTTTGTATTGAGGAAAACTATAAACATCCTGTGCAATAATGCTGTCAAAATTATAACAGCATAATGGCATACTATGTTTGTAGATTTTCAGTTAACTTGTGTGGTATGGTATGATACTTATCCCTTTTGATGACAGATTTCAAAAGGCTTTAAAACACAAAATTGAAGTTGAATTGGAGGTAATATGAACCTGTTAAAACATGATCCCACTCACTATACTAACCTTCCCATCTTATTGTTGTACTTTCTTCTTGTTGTTTTCCTTCATCTAGGCATTGTTCTTAATTTGAGAAATATATTTGTCCAGTAGAGTTGTGAGGGGAAAACAATAGTCTATAAAACTAACTCATCTGAACATTCAAAACTTTCTATGAGATGATTTCACAACTGAATGAAGTCATAACTTTTAGTTCTTCAAGATGTGACCTACAAAAATGGGACAAAATGGACTTGGACTTTTTTTTTAATTACTTCAATTATCAACATTGGGAAGTGCCGTTTTAAAAGCACCTGCTGTCTTTTGGGGATGAAAATGTAGACTTTTAGGGTGTGTCCCCATGAGCACGCACATGCACTTTGCAGTGCCACAGATCCATCTGTGGTGCTGCACACCACAAATGCTGCACATGCAGGCATTCCCCACTCTTCTAATTTGCAGATCCTGGTGCCAAAAAAATTTTTTCCCTGCAGGATCTTGCTATTTCCTGGTTTACATCCATAGTGATCTGCCCAATCTTCCATTGTCTTTATGATTTCTTTTGCACTTGAGGCATTTCAGAAACTCGCTGTGCAGCCACTTTGGACTCTTGACATTCTTCTAGCTCTTCCATTGTGATGAGAAAGTTTCTTGTTGGGCTTCCAATACTGTGCCCTTTAGAAACTGCCAGCCCTCCTGGGTGCCTTTATCTTTCAATCTATCCACCCATGATACCATGCCTATATGCTCCTTGAATCTAATGAATCCACCTGTTTGAAATTTAGTGTTCTAATGTTGCTGACCTCATGCTTTCCCTGACTCAGGAACTGGAATTCTATCGTATTGTGATTATTTTCTTCCAAGTTACCCATCACTTTCACGTCTTCCACCACTTCTTCCCTGTTGATCAGGGCAAGATCAAAAATAGATGATCCCCTAGTTGTATGTTGTACTTTCTGTAAGAGAAAATTGTCCTACACACAAGTTAGGCACTCTCTTGATATTTTATGTTTGTTTGCATTGTTCTTCTAGCAGATATCCAGAAAATTGAAATCTCCTGTCAGTACCACCCTATAGCTTTTGGATAGATTTGTTACCTGCTTGAAGAGTGCCTTATCTACCTCCTTTTCTTGATTAGGAGGCCTATAAAAATCACAATCATTATATCAGAGCCACATCTTTCAGATTTCATCTTCACCCAAATGCATTCTGCCTTTCTTTCTGTCTTCTTCCTCCTGAACTGGGGAAAAAGTGCAGGGTTTTTTTTTTTTTACACACAAGGCAACACCACCACCTTTTATTCCAATCCTTTCCTTCCAAAACAGAGAGTGACCCTCTATGTTCACAGTCTACTTATAAGAGTTGTCCCACCAGATCTCAGTGGTGCAAATCAGATCATAATTCTTTTCTCAGGCTGCAGCTTCTAGCTCATCTCTTTTATTCCCCATACTTCTCAAATTTATATACATGGGTCAGATGTATATTTTGACCACGTTGCTTCCTTTTTGTGCACTTGTTGCAGTCCTGTAGCTCTCTGGCCTTTTCCCAGAGTTGAGTTGCTTTTTTGAGTTCTTTTCCCCTCTGGACTCCACACTCTGTTGCAGAAGGGTTTTGATCACCTTACCTTGTGAAACCTAGTTTAAAGACCTCCTTATTAGGTTGGCCAGATGACACCCAAATATGATCCCTTTCCCATTTTTGTCAGATGATGGATCCCATCTCTTGTCAGCAGCCTTCTTCCTGAGAAATATCCATCATTGTCAAAGAAGCTGAAAACTTCATGTTGACATCATTGTCTCAGCCACACGTTCACTTCTAGGATATGATGGTCTCTGCCTGGACCCTTGCTTTCTATGGGAAGGATTGATGAGAACACCACTTCTGCGCCAAGCTCCTTAATCCTCTTGCTGAGAGCCTTATAGTCACTTCCGATCTGGTCAGTGTCATTCCTGGCAGTATAATTGATGACTACGTGGACAAGCAGGAAAGGGCAGTGATCTGAAGGATGAGCTTTGGCAGACTCTGTGTGATGTTCTGAATTTAAGCTCCAGGCAGGCAATGAATTGATGCCTCTGTCCCCCACAGATGGGAGCCACCAAGCACCAGGACTTTTCTCTTCCTTCTTGGTGCAATGGTCCAGGAATCCCTGTCTTTGGAGTCTTGCACTTATTGTTCTCTGTGCTGCTGCCTCCACTGCCTCATGCCTACAGATATCCTCTCTTCTGCCTCTTCCACAGCAGCTCTACCTCAGAGTGCTTGAAAGCGGTTGCTGACTTCAGTCTACTCCTTTTTAATTCTGGGGGCCCTCCTCCTTTGAGCAGTCACATGTTGCCACTTTTCTTCATTGTCCTTTGGCCTCTACATACCAACCTCTTGTAACTCTTGCTCAGGTAATCTTCCTGGTTCAGGAGGCAATGCATCATGAATACCCATGCTCCCAGTCTGTAAATCTTCCCTAGGACAGACACTAGCTTACACTTGGTGCAGATAAAAAGCTCCTGACCCTCTGGGAGGAACACAAACATGGCATATACCTTGCAGGTCATAACAACTAATTCAGATTTCATTTGTGTCTCCTTTGCTCCCTGGAGCACACCTATGATGTAAGAATTTTAAAAAATGGTGGGAGGTGGAGGGGAGGGAGAGTAGAGAAAACAGATGCACCACAAGAACCTTCACACTAAGCACCAGTACCAATCCCGTTGTGCATGCTTTTACACCCCCCCACCCCCACCCTCTCTCTCTCTCTCTCTCTCTCTCTCTCTCTCTCTCTCTCTCTCTCTCTCTCTCTCTCTCTCACTTT
>JAGPOW010003316.1:56799155-56830822 GCA_030014935.1 Caiman crocodilus | reverse complement strand
CTCTCTCTCTCTCTCTCTCTCTCTCTCTCTCTCTCTCTCTCTCACTTTCTCTCTCTCTCTCTCCCCCTCCTGCTCCTTGGTTCCCTCCCATGGTGAACTCCCTAGGCATACTCCTTTTCTGTTTGCTGCCCTCTGTTCACTTGGAGATGCATTTTTATAAGGTATCTAGGATAGCAGTTATTTCAACCAGCCTCATCCAAACCAAGCCCTGTCACTCCAGAAGGGAGGAGAAAAGAAAAGGAGCGAGAGCCGTGCAGGTCAGAGATGGCATTAGGCCATAACATGTGACTGCTCAAGTGTGTTCTAACATTAACACTGCTAAACATTACACAGTACTTAGTATAGCTTAACATGTACCAATATTTTCAGTGATCTGTGAAAAATCAGGGCCACCCATGTGAAAAACCCTATGCCATGGTACTGGCTAAGACTTATAGGCCTATAGGTTTTTGGAAGTGTGATGAGGCTACTTTTGAGCTACTCTAGGAGCAAGCTGCCTCTGGCCAGTGCTGGCAAAGTAACATTTTTCCTAGTAAAAGTCCTTCACATTCAGGAGGACACATTATTTATCTACCTCATCTGTTAATCTGACTTGCTTATTTTCTTTCTCTTCCCCATTAAGGGCATGATTATGAATAGACTATAGATCATTTGAGTGTTTGTTTATGGGAGAACTGGTACTTATCTTTTTTTCTGTATAGAAAGTGGGATGGGGAAATCCATGACAAAGACCTCAATGTACCTAGATCCAGAGAATACAATCCATTTTATTTCAAAAACTTTTCTTGTACACAACCCTCTACAACTTCACTGCAATGAGGACATAATATTACGTTCAGTATTTTATAAACCAGTTGGCCATTCACTGTCATTCTAATCATAACTGCAATTGTCCATTTCTTCAGACTATAGAGGCATTTTTCAAGAAGATCATTCCACTACAGATATCAGATGCATAACTGCAGACTTACACACAAAATTATCAGTAAACTGAACCTTGGCTCCAACTTTCTTTTATGTCCCCATGCTGTTCTCAGAATGTGTGTAGTTTTTTGTGGGTTTTTTTCTGTTTTTAGTCATAGCTATTGTGTGGAAGAGAGTACAGGCGAAGAAATAAGATAAAATCCCTGTGTTCACTTTAGAACATTATGACATAGTAAAACATCCCATAAATGTGGGTCGTAACAGATTTATTAAGGGCAAAGAACTTACCACCACATAGATGGCCAGAGAGCTACAGGCCAGAGAGCTAAAGGCCAGAGAGCTACAGGACTGCAACACAATGAGCGGTAATATAAATAGTAACACCAAATATAGAGATACAGTTTCAGAAGACTCAACAAAATAAGCAGAACTTAATGTTACATTATGGTATGGCATGCAAGGAAGGTGGTTGCCTGTTCATGTTTAATTTTGCAAGCCAGTTAAACATGGTACTTTACTTTAAGGTATTTAAACAAATATGTTTCCATAATTGTGTTGATCCAAAACTTTGTATTTTTTTGTTTGAGGTAAGAAGGGACTATATCATTACAACTGATTTTTCAGCATATGGTAAACACACCAGAAATATGGCTTTGTTTGTTTAAATTCACCAACTTAGCTTTAGCTAGAATAAAATTTTCATACTAAATGTGGTATCTGACTTTACAGTACTTAGAGGACTTTTCCAGCATATAGATGAATCAGAAATAGTGCTGGATAGAATGTCTAGAGGTCATCTAGCTCAACCCCCTGCCTGAGGTAGGATCATCCCTATCCAAACCAACCCAAATATTAACACTCATTATGCATTTCAAGGTTATGCCACTCCAGGGCAAGTTTACCTCAGATCTGTGTTACCCAGCTTGGGTTTCATAGTTTCATAGTTGGTAAGGTCAGAAGGACTCTCCCACTGCCTGCTGGTCTCCCTTGGCCAGTTTGTAGACAGCCACTAGATCCCCGCTCAGCCTTCTTTTGTGGAGGCTGGACAGGTTCAGGTCCTATAGCCTCTCCACATAGGGCCTACCCTGCTGTCCACTGATCATGTCAGTGGCACTCCTCTGGATCCTCTAGATGCTATCCACATCCCTCCTGAAGTGCGGTGCCCAGAACTGGATGCAGTACTCCAGCTGCAGCCTGACCAATATCACACAGAGGGGGAGGATCACCTCCCTGGACCTGCTCACAATGCATCTATAGATGCATGACAAGGTGTGGTTAGCCTTCCTGACCACGTCCCCACATTGTTGGCCCATGTTCATCTTGGAATCAATAGTGACTTCAAGATCCTTTTCTGCCTCTGTGCTGCCAAGAAGGGAGTTCCCCAGCCGGTAGGCGTGCTGCTGATTCTTCCTCCCCAGGTGCAGTACCTTGCACTTGTTCATATTGACACCCATCCTATTCTCAGCTGCGCAACTCTGTAACCTGTCCAAATCTAGTTGTAGCCTGTGCCTCTTCTAGCATGCTCACTTCTCCCCACATCTTAGTGTCACGTGTGAACTTGAACAAGGTTCTTTTCACTCCCTTGTCCAAATTAACAATGAAGATATTGAACAGTGCGGGCCTGAGGACCAAGCCCCGGGGAACCCCACTGCCTACATCCCTCCAGGTCAAAAATGACCCATTCACCACCCCTCTCTGGATGCGGCCCTCCAGCCAATTTGTGACCCATCTGACTGTGTAGGCATCAATACCACAGTTGCCTAATTTTTTAATGAGGATGGGGTGAGAGACAGCGTTGAAGGCTGTCCTAACGTCCAGAAAGACTACCTCCACTACAACACCTGTGCCCAAGGCTTGTGTGACCTGGTTGTACAAGGCAATCAGGTTGGTCTGACAGGACCTGCTTCTAACAAACCCATGTTGATTGCCCCTAAGCATAACTTCCCTTGCTGGTCCCTTGCAGATGTGCTCCTGGATAATTTTCTCAAAAAGCTTCCCCAGAACTGAGGTAAGACTAATGGGCCTATAGTTTCCTGGGTCCTCTTTCCTCTCTTTTTTGAAAATGAAGACCACATTGGCCCATTCCCAGTATTCTGGCACCTTGCCAGAGCACCACAAGTGCTCGTAAAGCTGTGCCAGGGGTCCTGCAATGACTTCTGCCAATTCCCTCAGCACTCTGAGGTGGAGATTGTCAGGACCTGCTGATTTGAACACATCCAGTCCCACCAGAAGTTCCCTGACTAGGTCCTCACTGACCCTGGGCCTGGCTGCATTTCCTTGAGTCTGTCCGAAATCCCAATGGTGGGAATGTCCCTCTCCCTTCTCAGAAAAATGAAAGCAAAGAATCTGTTAAAGAGATTAGCTTTGTTGTCTGGTGCTATCACCAGATTACCAAGCATGTCCTGCATAGGCCCCACATTACTTGGTACCTTCTTTTTACCCCCTATGTATTTAAAAAAGGACTTCTTGTTATCTTTGATCCGGGTCACTAGTCCCAATTCCATCTCTGCCTTACCCTTCCTAACAACCCCACTACAATCTTGAGCAATGGAGATATAATCCTCCTTGGTGATGGCCCCTCCCTTCCATTGGGTGTATGCTTCCTTTTTGGCTTTGAGATGTTCCTGGATGCTTTTGGTGAGCCATAGGGGCTTTTGAGCACTCTTGCCCCCTTTGATCCACATGGGTATTGTCACCCTTTGGGCTTGGAGAATTGTCTTCTTAAGGAATGACCACTCTTCTTGGACTCCCAACTTCTCTCCCCTCCAGGACCTCAGTGCCTCCCTGACTAGTCTTCTTACCTCATTGAAATCTGCCCTTCTGAAGTCTAGGGGTGCTGCCTTGCTGCAGGCCTTTGACACGGTGGGCTGGATGGTAACTTCCAGTAGGTGATGATCGCTACTGCCCAGGTAGTCGAGCACCCACAGTCTCCTCACGAGATTGTTGCCTGTGGCCAGGATGAGATCTAATAAGTCATTTTCTCTGATGGGACTGTGCACCTCCTGGGTTAGATGGAGGTCCTGTATACTAAGGTGTTACACTAAGGTATAACCACTCTAGGCCCTCCCCCACTGGCCCAGATTGGGTCCACTGCCACCTCCTGCCATCCCCAGCAGCCAAGAACCCTGCTCACAGCTGCCCCTCACATGTACTTGTGACTGCTCATGCTGTCTGCCCTGGGGTACCAGACAGGGAAGAGTTAACCTGCCTGCCCAGCTGCTGCTGCACTGCTGCTGGTCTTTGGGCAGGGCTCATCCTGGAGAAGAGCAGGGAAGTGGGGCTTGGGAGGCAGGTTACCTTTTACTGCCTGATCCCCTGGGACAGAATGAGCAGCCACAAGTAACCGGGTGGTGGGCAAGAGAAGGAGACGTAGGGTAGGGGGTGGGGAAACCCTGGGAGCAGAGGGGAACCAGGGGAACTCTGGGGGGTGAGGGGCAGAAGGCAAACCCAGAATTGGAGTGGGGGGTGGGTCTTGCCTTTCAAGTCTCCAGGCCCCTGCTGGCCTAATCCTGTGACTGCTCCAAACGCGAGCTAGCACTAACACAGGGATGGACAATTATTTGTGCTGGAGAGCCACATAAGGAGTTTTTGTGACTAGTTCTGCACCAGGGGAAGTGCTGACAAGGCCTGTCACAGTGGGTGGCACGAATGGGGAGTGGAAATTGATCCTATCTGGCTGTGGGCCCATTGCTTTGCACCCGCCGCTGGGGGAGCCAGAGCCGGCCAGTGGGGTCTCCATGGAGACTGGCCTAGGACCCCATGGGCAGGGCATGCTGGGATAGGACGGGATGGAGCAGGGTCATAGGAGGGTGGGGAAGTGTCCAGGAGTGCCAAGGGCAGTCAAGGCCAGGATTACAGTGTGGTGATAGTGTGGGACCGGGGCCCAGGCAAAGCCTCAAACTGCTCCCTGCATATTTCTGTGATGGATACCAGCTGCCACACCATCCCTGTCCCACCACACACCAGGGGTAGCAGAACCTACTGTATACGCCATGGCCTGGGCTGGCTAGAGCTGAGGATTTCACCACATTCTGGATAGAATTTGTTGGGATGGATCCAGGCCACAGGCCATATTTTGTCCACCCCTGCACTAACACCAGTCAACATTTGAGTACTCATCATGTAATGTGTAACAAGGTCCTAGTTATTACAGTAGCACCTAGCAAAGCCTATTGTGTTCTCAGGAAAAAAGTCACAACTCTTACAGATGGAGGCTAGGAGACATTAAGCACTATCTCTTGCTAAGCACTATATTAAAGTCATTTGTTGCACTATCATTTATAGCTCTGTCCTTGAAACTTAATGTATAATGTAAAATCCCTAGAGTTGTTCAAGTATAATGAGTAAAACAAAACTTCCCACCCCTTCAGGTACATATTAAAGAAAGCATCATCCTGATTTTAAAAGGAGAGGAGAAACTAAGGACAGTTATATACTTTTAAAGTGAATAAAGTGTTCATTGATTGATTAAAATATGGTTTACACAATGAAAACTATTAGTTGAACTGAGTGTGATACTAAAAAAAACCTTTCTATTGTGACATTAACTTTTTTAACTTCAAATTTAGTTTCACTAGTTCTAGCAAGTACCATCATTTCTTTTATACATCTTTTTTTTTCTCTACAGTTTTATTTATCAGACCTTCCTCTTTAATTTTTTTTAGTTGAACCATAATTATTTTTTCTGAAAAGAGACATATTAAAAATTGTAACATTAATGCAATGGAAAGATTCAAGTAGTAATATACTTCAGTAGACTTTTTTCTGAAAACACCTCAATACAAATTTAAAAGGTGTTTTAATGTGACAGTTATTAATGAGGATATTACACAGATTAAAATTCAGTAGCAACAGTGAATAGATTCATCTTATGACTTAAATCCAAATGTGAAGTAATAATAGCAGAATTCTGTGTCATGATTCTTATGGTGATTAACTTCTCACATACTGATTTTAAATGTTTTTTAAATTTAAGTCTATATATAGACACCATTTATGGAATGTAATTAGATTCATTTTTAAATAAATGTTAGCAATTGCAGACCAACAACTGCACTGAAAATCTAAATAGATTGTTTAAAAGTCAAAGCTATTTGGTAATGTAATATGACAAAAAATATCTCACATTAAGGAATTTTTATAAATAAGTTTGTTTCCTTATCAGTTTAAGAAGAAAAAAAGGTTCATATTTCAGTATGTTTCCAAATGATAGAAATTATTTTCAGAAAATCTTTTTTTTTCTGAGATCTGATAATATGGCAAACTTTTTCTTTCTAACAATATGTTTTCCTTTTTTTGTATATTCATGTACTATTTCTTCTTGATAATCATACAATTAGTACCAAAGTTAATTAAATAACATTCTTTATGGTCTCTAGATACAACTCATATTTACTTACTTGATTACGTGATTTATATACCACCCTTCCTAACAGAGGCTCTAGGAAACTTACAGTAAGAGAACAGAATAGTTTAAAAAACAGGACAAGACAAGAGAATAAAACAATACTATTACCATATTCAATACATATAATTATCACGTTCAGTACATTTACTCTGGTTCCAATGTTGAATGTTTTTAAAAAGAGAAAGAGAGCTGGTGCCCATGTTCAAAGTAAATATTATATAACTAGCTAATTGAGCATCAAGAATGACAGATGTCAGAGGGTATTTTCATGGCCCCCCCTTGCCCTCTGCTCACACTTTGGGATAAGCCATGTAAAGACTCCTTCTAGTGCTGCCGCCTCCCCCTCCAGCCTCTGGTGCAGGGGCTGCCTCCCTCCACCTGCCTCTGCCTCACAGTGGGGATTCCCACCGCCTCCACTCCCTTTCCTTCCTCCCCACTGCCTCCCTGCTGGATGTTGTTGGGGCTGGGCATGGAGGGGTGCCACCAGGGTTACCCTTCCCTCCCCTCCCCTCCACTCCACTCCCCTCTTCCCTTCCTTCCTTCATTCCCTGATGCCCAGTCCTAACTACAGCTGCCACCATGACCTCCTCTTTACCTCCTCCTGCCCCATGCCCACGAGGGTCCAAAACTGCTCCTGCCCCACCCACTGCCCCATCCACTGATTCCCACCTACCCATTGGTTCCCCCTGCTGAGTCCAGCTTTAATGGGTGGGAAATGTGTCCCTCTTGTTAGATGAATTGGAAGGGTTATGGTTAGAGAAGATAGCTGCTCCTGTGGCTCTATCTACCCAGCTGGAGATGACGGGTTGAGTTACAAGAGAGGTTGCAGCTGCCCCTAAAGTGCCAGTTTCTTTTCCTTCACCCTAATTTCACAAAGTTCTGGATCATAGAATCATAGAAAATTATGGTTGGAAGGGACTTCAGGAGATCATATAGTCTGAACCCCTGCACAAAGCAGAACCATTCCTAACTATATCATGCCATCCAAGGCTCTGTCTAGCCAGGTCTTAAGAACCACCAAGGATAGAGATTCCAGAACATCTCTGGGTAACCTGTTCCATGGCTTTACTACCCTCCTTCAGTTTGTCTAGGTCACTCTGAATCCTAGCCCTACCTCCAGCATATTTGCTACTCCTCCCAGTTTGGTATCATCTGCAAACTTGCTAAGTGCACTCCATCCCATCTTCCAGGTTGCTGATGAAGATATTGAACAAAATGAGCTGGGGGACTGACCCCTGGGGCACTCCACTTGATACCAGCTGCTAACTAGACATTAAGCCATTGATTATTACCCTTTGAGCCTAATGATCCAGCCAGGTTTCTGTCCTACTTTCACAGTCCATTTATCCAACCTGTGCTTTCACTACTTCGTAGTGGTGAAGAAAAATTCACTTCTCATTTAGCTACAATGTAATCTGGAGAAATTTCTTTAATAGCTGTATTAGCTTGCTTACAAGAATGTTATGGAAGACAATATAAAAAGCTTTGCTAAAGTCAAGGTATATCATATCCACTGCATTCATGGAGCCATTTTTCTCATCACAGAAGGCAATCAGATGGGTTAGGCATGACCTCCTCTTGGTGAATCCGTGCTTACTGTTCATAATCACATTTTTCTCCTCCAAGTGCTTAGAAATGGATTCCTTGAGGACCTGATTCATGATTTTTCCAGGGACTAAAGTAAGGCTGATTGGTCTTTAGTTCCCTGGATCCTCCCTTTTCCCTTTCTTATTGCCTTCTGGGCAGGATATATGCCCTTTTCTAACTGTCTGGGTCGTCCCCTGATCACCGTGAGTTTTTAAAGATAATTGTCAGTGGGTTTTCAATTACATCAGCCATCTCTCTTAGCACCATTATGTACACCGAATCTGGTCTCATGGACTTGTACATGTCCAGCTTCTCTAAATAGACCCCAACCTGTTCCTTTGCCACTTTTGGATGCTTACCTCCTCCCCAAACTGTGATGCCAGGTACATATCTAGGAGCTAACCTTGCCCATGGGTGTCTGGTACCTCCTGAGTCAGTGACCAGGGAGGCCAATCCCGCTGATCGAGGTTGGGGGGTCGATCTCACTCATCGTAAAAATGGCCATGCTTCCAGAAGTGGCATGGGTGCTTTTGCTGGTGGCCTTGCTCCCCAGCCGGCACTCACGGCGGGGGGAGCACTGCTATTCCTACCTGCTCCCCCGCTCACCAGAAAAACATGGAGTGTGGCCTGGCAGAGGGTGCAATGGCACTCTTAGGGGGTGCATATGCACCCCCCTTGCACCCTCTACACATTGCCCTGGACCCTGTCTGTGAAGACTGAAGTAAAAAAAGCCTTGATTATTTCAGCTTTTTCTTCATCCTTTGTCACTAGGCTTTCGCCCTGATTCATTTAAGAGGCCCACACTTCCCTTGATCTTCCTCTTCTTGCTGAATCTATCCATGCCTGCACCCTCAAAACTATATGTATTTCTGCTTCTTCCGAGACAATTGTTTTATCGCTTTCTCCTCTCCACCTGCCACCTGGCCAAGAGTATCGGTCCAAGGAGCATGTGGTGCACATAAGGGTGCTGAGAGAGATGGCTGATGGTACACCACGGACAGGGGGGACAAGGCTGAACTCCTCAATGAGTTCTTTGCCTCAGTGTTCCTAAGAGAGGGGCAAGACAAGTCTCTCACTGGGGTTGTGGAGATGCAGCAGCAAGGTGCCAGACTACCATGTGTAGACCCTGAGATGGTGCAGAGTCACTTGGAAGAACTGGATGCCTTTAAGTCGGCAGGCCCGGATGAGCTCCATCCCAGGGTACTGAAGGCACTGACCGACATCATTGCACAGCCACTGGCAGGAATATTTGAACGCTCGTGGTGCACGGGCCAAGTCCTGGAGGACTGGAAAAGGGCCTATGTGGTCCCCATTTTCAAGAAGGGGAGGAAGGAGGACCCGGGCAACTATAGGCCAGTCAGTCTCACCTCCATCCTTGGGAAAGTCTTTGAAAAAATTATCAAGGCTCACATTTGCAAGAGCCCGGCAGGACAAATTATGCTGAGGGGAAACCAGCACGGGTTCGTAGCAGGAAGATCGTGTCTGACTAACCTAGTCTCTTTTTATGACCAGGTTAAAAAAGCACCTGGACACAGGAGGAGGGGTGGATGTTGTATACTTAGACTTCAGGAAGGCCTTCAATATGGTATCCCACCCCATACTGGTGAACAAGTTAAGAAGCTGTGACTTAGATGACTACACAATCCAGTGGGTGGTGAATTGGCTAGAGGGTCACACCCAGAGAGTCATGGTGGATGGGTCGGTATCGACATGGAAGGCTGTGGGCAGTGGGGTCCAACAGGGCTCGGTCCTTGGACTGATACTCTTTAATGTCTTTGTGAGCGACTTGGACAAGGGACTGAACAGACCTGGACAGGTTGGACAAGTGGGCAGAAAACAACAGAATGCAATTCAACAAGGAGAAATGCAAAGTACTGCACCTAGGGAGGAAAAATGTCCAGCGTACCTACTGCCTAGGAAATGACCTGCTGGGTGGCACGGAAGCGGAAAGGGATCCTTGTCCTAGTGGACTCCAAGACGAACATGAGTTGGCAGTGTGACGAAGCCATCAGAAAAGCTAATGGTGCTTTATCATGCATCAGCAGATGCATGACGAATAGATCCAAAGAGGTGATTCTTCCCTTCTATCGGGCACTGGTCAGACCACAGTTGGAGTACTGTGTGCAATTCTGGGCACCACACTTCAAGTGGGATGTGGATAACCTGGAAAGGATCCAGAGAAGGGCCACTCGTATGGTTAAGGGATTGCAGGCCAAGCCCTATAAGGAGATACTAGAGAACCTGGACCTTTTCAGCCTCCGCAAGAGAAGGTTGAGAGGCGACCTTGTGGCTGCCTATAAATTTATCATGGAGGCACAGAAGGGAAATGGTGAGGTTTTATTCACCAAGGCACCCCTGAGGCTTACAAGAAATAATGGCCACAAGCTAGCAGAGAGCAGATTTAGACTGGACATTAGGAACAACTTCTTCACAGTTAGAGGGGCCAAGGTCTGAAATGGGCTTCCAAGGGAGGTGGTGCTCTCCTCTACCCTGGGGTTCTTCAAGAGGAGGGTGGATATGCATCTAGCTGGGGTCATCTAGACCCAGCACTCTTTCCTGCTTATGCAGGGGGTTGGACTTGATGATCTATTGAGGTCCCTTCTGACCATAACATCTATGAATCTATGAACTGTTTCTGCTCTTCCTACCACATACACCCAACACACCCTACCCACAATTCTTCTGATGTTCCCTTGGTCCTTTGCTCTATGCCACAATTGATCATACTCCTGGTACTACTCCCACTCCATAAATTGATTCTATGTTCCTCAGACCTTTTAATACTTTGCTACCTGCTCTTCTATGGCCTGAGTCTAACTCCAGACCACACTCCAGTGAAAGACCAGGTGCTGTGCTATGAAAACAGTGTTCTTTATAATCCAGAGTGGAAAAGAGGGAGGCATCAAAGAGGAAGGGGAATTTGTACCTCTCTTAGAAAACTGTGAAATTGGCAGATGCAATCTACCTCTGCATTTGTAAATAAAGAGGAAAGTTGCTCTGTTAATGGTGCTAGAGGTCAGTTAACCCCTCAGCATATGAAGCAATTTTTTTTATTGGTGCCATGCTCCAAGTAGATTGAGGAAGGTAGCCAATCAAACTTTCCTATGGGTCTCTGAAGACCTATAGGAAGGTCTGAAACTCCAGAGACTATAGAAGAAATCCTGTTGGAAGTTCCAATTCTATAATGAATAAACCAGTTAAACTATGCTGACCCCCATTTCAACATCCAGCCAGCAGATTATTTCATGTTGCAGAGCATGGGAAGGGGAAAAAAAGTACTGCCAAGCAGAAAGGCTTGGGGTCAAGTGTGAGCCAAAGACTTCATGAAAACTGGATCAGGTGGCAGATACAATAGCCTGGAAGCTGGCTGAGAATGAGAGAACAGATCACAGCAATTTAAGAACCAAGGATGGAGAGATTGGAAGGTAATGATCTCAGCAGAGACACCCTGTTTATGGTATGGGAACAGCAAGAAATAGCAGCAAGCAATAGCAACAAGCAATAAAAGCAGCAAGAGAATGAAACATGAAGGCAGTATGCAGGGAATATAATAGTTCTCTTACTTTTAAGCCCCTTCCATTAAAATTGTACAGATCTGTTGAGGCTCATGTCACCAACTGACAGAGAATTGGCTAAAATACTTAACTATTCCACTTCTGCGTAGTGCTAGTAGAACTTCTTCATGGGGCATGGTTCATAGGTCTGATTGCTGTTGATTTAGTCTTTGGCATCATCTGTTGCCACAAGTGGAAATGAAACAATCAGTCAGTGATGTTAGAGGACAAGTGCATGGATAAGTGTCATCCTCCCTCAGAAAACAATTTCAGTTACATAGTACTACAAAACATTTTTGTAAGGAATTTGGGATATGGACGGTGATAATTCTTTTTGCAAGCCACTCAATGTAAGTTTCCTGAGGAAAGAACAAAAAATAAAATTCTCCAAGAAAAACAGAAAGTCATCACTTTGCTAATTAATGCCTTTCACATTCTCACCAGCCATTCATCAGGTGCCTGTGGGTCCAGGATATGACTGCAGCAAACATGATAGTACATACATACTCTAATTATAGTTCTGAGCATTCCCATTACTTCCCAGTACTGGCAGAACAGTGATATCACAAAGTGCAGCCAATTAAACACAGCTATTGCATACACTGTTCTGGAACCGAAGCTAATGTGGCAAGTGTTCCGTGAAAGCTTATAGTGCTGCTCTGTGTTAAAATTGTAGGATTTTTATGTCCATTTGATATGACCAAATGCTTAAGCTGCCCTCTTCTGCAAGATTTTCTGAATCTAAGTAGACAATGGTTGCAAAGTCATCCTTTGGAGTACAGTGGATTCACCCCAATGAAAGAGCCTCTCTGCAATGAAATGATAGACTGTGAGGCTGAAATCTCTCTGAACTTTGCCATTCCCCTTCACCAAAAAAGAGCCATCACTAACAGCCAGCAGAATGACAATGAAAGGTGATAGATAACTCTCTTTTCCCTGAAATTTGCCTCTCATACTTCCCACCAAAAATGACACCTCTCCCCTTTCCAATTTCCTTCTCAAACTTGCCCTCTTTCTGCTTTTTTTCCCTCAATGATGCTTTAATTACCAAAAAAATGGAGGTTAACAGGTTGCAACAACTTTTTTCCATTTTTAGGGAACACTTTATGGTAGTGAAGAAAACTTTATTCCTTATTTAACTGCTAACCATGTAATCTAGACAAATTGTTCCAGTAGTTGTGTTATTGTGTGAACTGAATGATATTGTCTAAGTAACAATGTCAGCTCCTCACATTGCATGCACGAATACATGCTGGCCATGTCTCCATGAAACTAACACATGGTGGGGAAAAATGGATCAGCGCATGCCTGGGGAGCGCACCCTTGAAGCACAGAGGACACCTGATTGTGTGGTATGTGGTGTCACAGATGTGTTTGCAGTGCCACATACTGCATAGCCATGCTCATCTGGATGCACTCCTGAGGTCTTTTCCAACCCTACTGTTCTGTATAGACCCTGCAGTGGAAACAAACTACACCCCTGAGACCAGAAATTTGAAGCCAAGCAAGGCCTTTATTTTTAGATGGGGTGATAATGTAGAAAACTCTGCTATTGTCTTAGGTGGAGGCACAGAATTCAAGAATGATTCTTTTGCACACAGCATGCAAAATGAATTTTACATGTTGGAAGGTTTAGAGTAGAACTGTCAAGTTCTTCCTCCTACCCATGTGTCCACACAGCTGGTTTTCCATATAAGAAGCAAAGCTTCCTGAGAAGTCATCTTCCTGGACTTCCTAGAAAGATTACAGACAATGTTGTTGTGCCAAAAGTAGTTGGGTTTTTGTGTTGTAGTTTATAGTAAAAAAAGTTAATTAACATGGCTAGAGTTTTGGAGTACAACAATTCATGGCTGGTGCTTTATAAGGCAAAATTTCAGACTTGCAAATCACAAAGCAAAAAGGCTATATATAAGTCAGAGCAGCCTGCACAATAAAGTTTCTAATAATAAAAAAAAGTTGAGTCTTTGAAAACTGAAGAAATATTGTTGACAGATTCCATTTACACAAGACCGCAATTAGAAAATGAGCGAAAAGGAAAAATTTCTCCAAATCAACTTTCAAATGTTCAGTTTTCAAAAATCAAAACTCAGTATTAACATTTAAAGAATTAAAATATTTAAATGTTTTTGCTTCATTTTGAATTTTCAATAAAATTTTAAAATGTACACATTTCAAAGGAAATTAATATCAGCAAAAATTATATGGTTATCTAACCAAGTCTATTAAGAATATCAATTAATTTTAGATAAGGTACTGCATATAGTTTTAGAAGATTCCTGATACCTTCCATTCTAAAAGAAAATTTAGCTTTTTTCATAGGGAATCTGCTAGCTGGTACTAACTTGCTGATGTATGTAGGTGGTAATTGTTTGAGGAGTTCTTAGGAGTTCTGTTATTTTCTTGTATGAAAGTTTAATGTGAGCACTGCTGTTACTAATGTTAGCAGCTCTTGTACGTTCTGTTACCTTGTGGCAGAAATAGTCTCTTGGCTCCCTTACCTTATGGCAGGCCATTTTGGAACTCAGATGAAAAGAACAACTTGCCATCAAATCTCTCTGAGCTGCAGAAATTATTTACAGACAAAATTGGTATTAACTTTCAAGAGGTAAACATGCTTTTTGTGTTTCCTACGTTCTGTTCAAGTCATGATATTTCAAGAGAAAAAGTGGCAGAACGTAAAGAATGTGAAAGTATTGGACTGAGATTCATTTTCTGGGTTCTATTTAGACAAGCTGTGTGATGGAGGCCAAACCACTTAAAGCAGGATTGAAGGAAAATGGCATTTAGCCTCCAAATGCCACTGAACCTGCCTAGGTTCTTTTTAAATTTAGAGTTTTACCTTCTGTGCCTCACTTAACCATTTAAAATGGGAAAAACACTGATTGCTATCTGTTAGTCTTTCCCTCCCCTGGGTATTTTTAAAGTGAGCATAGTCTGTCTGTCTTAGAGTATGGATACAAGAATGCCTGCAGCTCTTGCAAAAGGAGAACCTTTCAAAAGGGCAGCAGCTGATATATTCTAATTGTTATGTGTGAATAAGCTGAGTATGATTCAAACTCAGCACACCTGTGCCAACTTTAACACCCTTTCATCCAGTTTTATATTTAGAGCAGGTTTGCTGCATTTCAATTGTTCTCAGCTCATTCACACATAACAATTAGAACATACCAGCTGCTATCTTTTTGAAAGTTCACCTTTAAGGACTCTAAGCATTTGTGTCAACACACTCAGGTTTTTTATGTGCAGTATATAGCACAATGGCCCTGATAGCTGTTGGGACCTTTAGGTGCCTTATGTAATGCCAATAATAATAATAATAATCTTCCCAAACTCAATGTTTGATTACATGGAGTTGTAATTATTTACGGTATGCTTGACATTCCAAACAATAATAGTCAATGCTTCAAAGAACTAAATATTGGAGTTTCTAGTTAAATAGTCAGAAGTGTAAGTATTTATCATTTCAGCATTAATGTTGTCAATACGTTTCAGAGGTAACACGCAAAGAGATAAGAACATTGTATTAAAATAAATTGAAACCATTATAAATGAAATAAAATAAATGGAATAAACTAAAGGGAACTAAACAGAATAACGCTAAATGGAAACTAAATGGAATAGAGTAAAAAAACAGATGGTATTAGAATAAACTAATATGTTTCTAATTTCTTTGGAGATTAAGGCAGCAACAGTGCATTGAATCAAATTTGAAACATTATCTTTGCAGCTATAAGCACTGAAAACTTTTGTTCCTAAATGAAATTGATGGGGCAGAAATGAATGGAGTCAGCAGGGAAAAGAACCACTGTGCATTGACTCAATCCTGCCCACAGCCATCTTTAGTGAGAAAAAAAATGTTTGCAAGCAGGGAGCTACTTTGAACTATCTTGCCTCTCTAGAGGATAACACCAAATGTCCAGAAGCTATTTTTGAAAAGGGAGTGTTGAATCAACATGGAAAAATCTTCCTGTCCCACTCATCCTGTGTTGTTATAACTTCAGTATCAAAAATACAACACTATTATTGCAATAGCTCACTGTAGGCTGAACTATAGTTATATGCCTTATGTGTAGTGCTTCTGACAAATACATATCTGTATAACCTGAACTGAACATAACTTCTCCTCTGGATCTGACACCAACTGAGAAACTAAGAGTCGTATGTTAAATCATATCTATATTTAAATAATGTATTGATAGCAATATATCTATAAAGCAGTGATTCCTGGGGTAGGGAGGCCGGGGAGGGGGAACACAAGGAGGGGGCTGGTTATACAAGACCACTTAGGGATGCTGTGATACAGATGCCTGTACCACTGCCAGAGCAGCCAGATAAAACTGCCCTGCACATAATTCTACATTAGTGTTCTCTCATATCTCTAAAGCAGACAGGACAGCTGGCTATTGCTGCAGCCCTTCCTGGTTTTTCCCTCCCCTGCACACTTTTCCCAGCAAGAAATATGCATGGGACACTTCCACTTGTCCCACATCTCTATTACCCAGAAATGCTGGGTAAGGATGGACAGGGAAAGACTACAGCATAAGCCAGTTCCTGCCTGCTTTAGGGTTGTCAGAGAACTAATACAGGAAGAGCATGAGCATGTGCCATGGTCTTTCTCAGTCTGGCTATGCATGAGATGCACAGAGCAGTTTTACCTGGGGTTGGAAGGAATGACAACTGGTTGAGAAGCATTGAAATAATTTGAGTACAACAGTTGTTCTCAACTGGGGCTGCTGCCACATTCAAAAAAGGTTGGGAGCCACTGCTATAAACTGTACAAGCCTCTAGGTATACTTCTATCTATTATTTGTTTTTTGTCTTCATCACTACAGTTACAGATGTGATATATACTATGTTGTCTACGTGATTCCCTAAATTAATTTCCAGCAACTAAGCACAGAGGAAATCTCCAAAAGGCTCTTCCTATCAACAACTTACCTATAAACTGTAATAACTCCTAACATCATGGCATATCTTAGTCCCTTTCAAATACTAATGGTTTTATTCTCTAAACGTCACTCACCCCTCTGAGGAAGGGGGGTTTTATTGTCCACATTTTCAACTGGAAACTGAGACATACAGAGAATATAATTTACCTATGGCTATATATTAACTTATGAGACTGGAGCTACAACAAAAGACCTGCTCTCCAGTATAATATTATAAGAGCCCAAGGGTTAGTGACTCTAGTCTGATAAATTTCCAAGCAACCTGTGTGCAAGAAAGACTAGACTAAGCTGTTCTTGATAGCAGTACAGGTAATGTGCAAAATAGTTTCTGCTTCATAGTATGTTTTCTGCTCATCTTCACTAAATGCAAAACTTACGTGATAAAACAGAAATATGGTAGTTTTCAGAATATCTCATATCTTGCAAACCACCAGAGCATCCAGAGCAGTCTACACTCAGACATGTTAAATCAGTAAGGGAGACCTGTGTTGTTTAGAAAGTGAATGTGGTGTCTCAAATGTGGTGTCTCTTTGTTAATGGGAGTGTCTCAGAAACATATTCTGAATCTTCTGACCTCAATTGTACTGTCTACTGCCCTATTCCTTCAGAGTCTTATGAATTTCTGGTTGGTCTGTTACACACTGTTACCTTATAATGATTCTACAGGGCAAGGAAAATAAAACACCGCATCACTCAAAGATGCAACAACATCATTGGAGATATTCATTATTGCTACACTGAGTTTTTCCAATGAAGAAAAATAAACTTCTCTGGCAGCCCTGTCTGGAAAGCTTCCCTGCTTTCTGCTATGTCAGGTACTATCCATTTACTCTTCACCTATCCTTCCATTGAATACACATGAAGGAGGGAGAGGAATCAAATACATGCATATTTAATAATGATTGGCTGGTGAGGCCTGATTTCACCCTTAGAAGTGGGGCAGAGGGGCAAGAGAAAAACATAGGTTTTTTTTTTATAGTGGAGAAGCATAATAATAATGAAGTACTAAATAAACATGCAGTATGCTGCTGTATTGCACATTAGCTGGGATTATACAGTTATAGTGTGGTGCTTAATGAACAGTAGACTAATATTACTGTACATTAGTTTATTAGCATGGCTTTTGCCATATGTACTAATGCTCAGTAGAATTAGTTTACTATGCATTAAATGTCTCACGTAAACATGCTCATACTTCATCAACCTTTCTTAACTACGATGGGGGCATGTGAAGTTAGTAGCATGAAAAAATGTAATTCTATAATAAAATATATCTACCGAATTGGAGGATTGAAATACTCCTTGTCCTACAACAGTTTCCACAGAAAGTATTGTTTACCTGTCTCCGTATTATTTACATTCTAATTGAAAAATGGGGAAGTGAAGCAGAAGAAGCAACCAAAATTTTACCCGGAAACCTTCCCTCAGTGTATTGTTAATTTATGGAAGAAAATCAGGCCATACATACTGCTGGTATTTCAATTTGCCTAAAGTATTCTTTTTGTAACAATTTTGTCCTATGTGATAGAATTACTGAATTTCATCTGGAGATGTTAGCTGCTGATAATTGCTATAATTTAATTTTTAAGAATGAATAGATTTAATTATTAGTATTTATGCCTTTCTATTCCTTTATTACATCTCTTTCTTGTACTCTAGTAGAGCTTTTTTTCATGTTATTTTGATGGATAAAGCTGTAAAATGCTTATTCTTTGGATATATAGTTTTCTTTCTTACCTATTTAATATCTTCTTCTCTTTCCAGATTTTTTTTTTCATTTTAAGTATTACCACTTTAAAAAAATTGAATACATAAAACACAATAAAAATATTGTCTCATGCAGAGTACACTTAGGGGTTCCAGTCTATTACAACCTATGACATAATAATTACGCTGTGAATCTACCTTGGGAGCCTTTGCTGTTAACAACAATATAGAGTGACTATGCCAAAATCATCTAATTCTACCAGTGATTTTTTAGAAGAATAAGTACAATGCCTGTTTGTGCATCAGTATTATAATTTTAATTAACTCTTGTGTATCAGCTGTATGATCTTTCTAGCTGAATTATATATCTCCCTGGAAATGGATTTTTAGCTAGATTGCTGCTTTTGCCTTTTCTGGACAAAACTTAGAATAGAAATGCCTTGGACTACACAGTTCTTAGATGATGCATTATTAAAATTAAAATTCAGGCTTCAGAATACTAAACACACCATGCAATAAATTGTGTCCATTTTGTCAAAAAAAAATTTTAAAGTTTCAATTGCAACAGTCTTGTTTTGTTTTAGAGGGTTAATTTCTTGTTTAACTGTGATCTTTTTTAACAATACAATCCAGTATAAACAATGTTTTAAAATAGTTACCTGTTTTAGTCATCTGGACATCTATAATATCACAATGTAAATGATGAAAAGAATAGCAGAGTCTACTCAGTTACACTAGCTGTGCCTATCGTGCTTTCACATTTCTGACCACAGTGCCCTGTATGGATAACTGAACTAACTTGGATACCAATAGCAGCTTCATTATGGCAATTCTTCTAATTGGTTCATGTATAATTTACATCCAGAATGGCATCCTACAGACCACAGTTATACAAAAAAGCCCATGGATCACCATATTTATGTCCATAAACCCAGAAATCATCCCAAACACACCAAAACTATTTTAATCTATAGTCAGGTCCTTAGACACCACCACATCTTTTTTGAGAAGAATACTCATGGCATCTACTTTGCCAACCTAAAATTTACCATTATGCAACATTCTTCATCAGAATACAATGAAAAATACCTTACAATTGAAAGCTTGTCTAACTTTATCCCAACCATCCAGTTGGTTCAATACAAGATATCATCCACAAAAATCCTTTCCTTTAATTTAATTCCTAGACCATTGTAGCTATGATTTAACTCTGACCCTACCTTTATACAAGGACACTTTAGTAAAAAAATAGACTTTGTCTTTGAGAAAATCACCTAAATACCCTTCAATAAACTGCTACAATAAAAAATGCTCCTGTGACCACACAGTCCTGATAGTTACCTAATACACCACAGTTGAACCTATTAGAAGAATCATCAAACAATTACAGTCTATACTCAATAATGATTAGACCTTGAGAGAAAGAGTTCCTGCCATCAACTGCTGGCTTTCAAATAACCCCCTAACCTTGCCCAACTCATCAGAATCAAACTCCACACTGTTTCATAGACAAGGGTGCAGCCCTATCTTAGCAATAGATGCAAAATCTGTAAACATATCTCTGCTCTACAACAATCAACACCCCCCTGACAATAAACTCATCAGAATCCCTAGATCCAATACGTGCCTTTCCAAGATACTAACGTATTTGATCCAGTGCCTGCAATGCCTTCATGTGTGTGTGGGTGTGGGTGAAACCTGACAGAAACCGTGCATCAGAATGAACTCTCACAGAAAAAATGTAAAAGACAGAGATACAAGAAGAAGCACACTTTTCACAAAACAAACTTGTTTCACTGTTTGACCTCCCTATCCTCATGCTCAAGGGAAATTTACAAAAGACCTTCAAACGTGAGCCTGGGAACAAAAACTCATATTCTGGTTGGACACTAAGATCCAAAGACTGAATACTGATATTGGTTTTATGACACATTATAACCTACCTGATCCCTGAATTCTCTCCACACATGAAAGATGAGAAAGACCCTCTTCCCTATCTGAGTAATCAACTTTTCTTCTACTTATTGTGTGGACTGTGGAGCTGTGTGGACTGACACTGTCCAGACAGGATGAATAAAATATTTTGCATTCAAAAGCTTGTCTAACCCTATCCCATATATGCAGTTGGTCCAAAAAAAAGATGTTGCCTTAAGAAATCCTTTGCTCTTGTATAAGTCCTGGATCATCATGGTTACAACATCACTTTAACAGCAATAACTAATAGAATATATTTTCTATTGTGAGGGTAAAGTTTATGGCATACTATATTATACCTGATTTCTGAACTCTTTCTTCATGCTACAGGTGACAAAGACCTTCTTCCCCTTTGAAAGGTCTTGATGCTCCACTAGTCAAGCTATATTTTCTTCTGTTGTTTTCAGCTATCCTTGAAACTGTCTTTCTTCAGTTCACAGCCTTTTGGACTCTTTTTAAATCATCACTGTGCCTGCTTCATTCCTTGGCCCTAAAGAAGAATTCTTCATATTCAGAAGCGTCAGGACCCTAGCAGGCAGCCCAGCCTGGGCTAATTGCTTTGGGACCCTGACTGACAAGATCTACCTCACATAGTTAACTGGCTGGTTTCCTGATTGGCTGCTAGGAACTCAGTCTCCTCATTTAGTCTCAGCAGTAGCAGCAGCCTCAAGTTGTGACCCCAGTCTGATTTGGCAAGTTTCCTGGTCTCTGTGTTCTCTGTTTTTTTTGGTTCCTGGCCCTGGTTTTGGCTCTGTTCCTGTGCTCTGGCTTTAGATTCCCCCATGGATCTGTTTCCTTATCCTGCTTGGCTTTGTTCTCAGGCTTTGACCTTTGGATTATTCCTTAGATTTGGTAAATAATCCCAGGACACTGATCCTGGCTGGTGTTGTGGACTCTTCCCCTGAATTTCCCTTCATATCTGGTAATTTGGCTCCTGAATGTTGATACAGCCTCTGGCCCTTGCATTTTATCTGTGGTCTAACAATTTGGCCAGACCAGCTACAACCCAGTTCCTAAAAAAACTCTTGTCTAACTTTATCCCAACCAAGAGAGTTTGCCCAATAAAATATGTCATCCACAAAAATCCTTACTTTTTGCATAACTTCTGGACCATCACAACTACACCATCACTCCAACAGTAATATAAATATAAGTGGTCTTTTTTTATTTATAACCCTACATTAGAAATTGCATCTAACAAGAAGAGTATTATCTATATGTCAGACTGTACTTGGATTCTTGCATGTAGACCAAGCTATTTTAAAGTAATTAAGAAATACGATGGATTCCTTTCAAAATCTGGAAAAGGCCATGAGCCTCTGAAGGGGTAGTCCCAATCTAGGACTTCATTCTTTTACTTCAATGAGAATGTAGGGCTTTTCATAAAGACTAAAAATTTACTTAACATGTCAATTGCTATAAACTAAGAAAGAACAAGACCAATGCTACTTCCTTACTGTGTCCCAGAGTATCTTTCCCCACTTCTCTATCCAACTGAATTAAACTAGTTGACAATATACACAGAATATTCAGCAGTACTATACATACATCTATGTACATCTTACATAAAGGTTTTGTATATTGATTTTTTTCTCAAGGATTAGTTTTTATTTGTCAAGAACAGTTAATCAATAAAGTAAGTAGTCAACCTTTTGCCTCTTTTTAGCTAGAAACAGAGTAGTTGAAATTAAGTAGGTCAAAGTTTAATATAGGGAGTTATTTTGATTACCCCTAAGGAAGTGTTAATCTGAAAATGTGCTAAGCAAATGAGTTGTATCTGTAATACTAGCATAAACAAATCTAAAGGACAAGGATAGGAAAATCCAGTACTGAAGACATAACAAAACCTCTGGAATTTTCAGGACATCTACTTCACTAAATTTTTAAATTAATTGTGTGCAACATTTTTCTCTGATTTAATTTTGTTTTCCTAAAAGTAATTTAGTAGAATGAAATGTTACTAGAATAAAATGTATTGCTACTGTAACTGAACAGAACCCTGGCTATACACATGCAGAAAATCATACCATTTTAATATAATTTTAGCCCACTTATCAGGCTACTGAGGAAATAAACATAATATACAGCAGCTTGGAACTTTATTTTGGCAAAATAATAGAAATGAAACCTCAAAGGTTTTAACTTAGTTTCTAAATAGAAATAAATTTAACACATTTCAAATGAATTCCTAATATGGCAAAACTAGCTCTTCTACCAGTATATTCAGAATATAGGAATACATTTCCTTCTTCTTCCTGGCTCCCTTTTCTTCTCTAGAGGGGAGTCCTTTGGGAATGAGGAATCCTCACTAGGCAGAGGCAGCAACTATGTTCCCCTCTATATAGTCCCAGTGCAAGGTGCATATGAGTGGCAGGGCAAACTGTGTCAGAGGCCAGGACAGCTTGTCCTGTTTCATCTTTGCTCAGATGGTAAATTATCCTTTGGGAACTACTACTATCTAGTGTGTGCTAGGTCAGCTCCATGGTTAGGGAGAGCTATAGGATTAGGCAACTAAAGCTGGATCCCTGACAGCTCCTTTTCTCTGCAGTGCACAGCAGAAGCTGAACGCTGAGAGTCTGGATCATATTATGCTCTGTCTTCTTACTGGACAGAAAGCCAACTGGAGAATTTTTATACCACTGTTAGCCAAAATTACCAGTGTACTGATACTTGTGCTCTAGCATCTGAGAATATTGTACTGGTGAAAGAATATTTCTTTTGCCTGACAAAATGCACTTACCTCTATGGAGTTCAAACCTTCTTCACCTGAATTGAATGCTAAAGCTATTGATGGTTATGTAGTATGGGGTCCATACTCCTCTCACCCTTATTTGGTACTTTAAAATTGCTGCTGGAATAATATGAGAGGGTCCTTAACATTTTTAATTAGTGAGAACTGAGATGTTTGATGTTCTATAAGACATGCTACTTGGGCAAGACAATATTTCATAGGAAAGTGAACAGAAGGAAAAAAAGAAGAGGATCAAGGAAAATGACAGACAAAATGGTTCTGGATAGACAGAAAAGTCTTGTATTGGGTCAAAGATGCCCAACAATATGCCATGTTGCTGACAAGCCATCCTGAGCATTTTTCACTGGTTGGATTCTAGGACCAATAGGTTCCTGACAGAGTGTAACAGGTGAAAGAATATTTCAGAATTCAAATTATTTTGAGCAACTGGTATATTTAGCTCCACCATATTCATTGGTGACCCTAAAGAAGATGGAGCTGGTAAAAAAAACCAAACCTGTATAATAGATCTTGCTTTCATAAAAGTGTGCCTTATTTAAAGTTGTTGAAACTGCCATAATTTTGAAGCATTTAAAAAAAATTGAAACAATATTGTTTTCATTATCAAAGAGTTTGCAAAAGGCCACAAAAGCACTTCCCCCCCTTTATATCTGCCCTAGAAGACAGATAGGGATGCTACCTATGAGTAACCATATGCTCTAGAGGAGGGAAGAAAGAGCTGAGAGTCAAATATGTCTCTGTGCCACCAATCAAGTAGATATAAATTAAACACTATTCTAAACTTATATGAAGAGATTTCTTTTCTTTGGAGACTGAACACAGATAGCTTAGCATTATCTAAAGTATTTTAGGGCCTTGTTACATGCTAATTTTAGGAAGCTCCTGGAGCTCCTAACCCCTGGGTTGTCCACACACTAACACCTGAAACTACTTTTAAGCATACTTTAGGTGGCTTAAAGTTACACCACTCTAAGGCAGGTTTATCTGTGATCCATGTTACCCAGCTCATGTTCCATTAATGTGTGGCCAGTCCCCACAGATGAGTCATGCAAAGTGAAGTCCTCCAGCTTCCCAGGATGCAGTGTCTCCTCCCCCACATTTCAGTTCTGTATGGAAAAACTTTTCTTCCTCTGAATTCTACTGGCCGGAGGCCAGATCTGCCATCAAGCCCACTTCTCTTCCCACCCCTGAGAGTGTAATCTTCCCACCCCAGTGGTGCCACCCTGTGTAAACAGCCTGTAGACCACACGCTAGGTAGCCAGATTGCAGGGTGTGGATGGGCTTGGGAGTGGGGTGAAACAAAGTAAAGGACCAGATCAGGTTCCCATGAGCTGGAGATTGCTTCCAAGGGCAGCGGCAGTAGCTCCACAAAAAATGCCTTCTCTCACTGTTTTTAGCTCCCAGCCACCCTAGGAAGCACTACCAGCACTTCCCCTCCTCAATCCCAATCCTGATTACAACCCCAATGTATTAAAATATGAAACATTTTAAATTTACTTTCTCTATTTCTTTTAACCTCTTGGGGGGTATTTTTTATTTTTTACTTTTTTAAATTTTACCCTTCAGTGGCACGCTTCCTTCATTTCACCAACCTTCCCCTACACCTATCCCATTAACCCTCTGCCTCCTAGCTTCAAGTTCCTGCCCAGCTCCCAATCCATCTGTTACACACCTCCACCTAGAGCAGGGATAGGAGATCACCAGTTCTCTAATGGCAACCCACAGGTATAGCTCCTAGTTCAGACTCTGTTCATTAGCCCTCTAGTGTCAAGTCATAGCTGTGTAGATCAGGGACACTTAGGATGCATCTATACATGCCATTAGGGTGTTGTGATAACTCCAGCATACTTCACACCAGAGTAAGCTCTTCCTAGGTGCAGTATCTACATAGGACCACAGCAGTTTGAACTGGGGTGGAGCAGCTGTGGGCTGGCATGTACTATCTTACTGCAGAGTTAATTAATTTATTGTGCCCTAATACTGGTGTACGTGTAGATGGCGATGATTTACTATGGTGCTAATTAGTCTACTCTGCAGTAAAGTGTACATATAGCTGCACCCTCAGAGAGGAATTTTAGCATTAAGGTGTGACTGCTCCAAACACAAGCTAGCACTAACACCAATCAACATTTGAGTGACTGCAAGTGCAATGTGTAAGAAGGCTCTTAGAGAGATTTCAGCTAAGGTGACCTGTCTGTTCAGTGCTGAGGTTTCTCCACCATTTTTACCTCCTGCAAAACAAAATAAAAGACTAATGTCCAAGCCTAGTTTCCAATGCTTGAAGATTCCATACAAATGACTGACACCTAAAGTTTTGTCGTGAACCAACTCCAAATGTATAGATCTAAAAGCTTTGTTTTGGAATTTCTTACCTGTTTTTACAGCTTTCTGTTTAAACAAGTAAAATTACCCTTCCATTTGCAGTTGCACTAAATTGACCAAAATATTTTCAATTACATTTTGTATAAAGTAACAATAATATTACAAATTCAGACACAACATTAACCAAATTCAACCCTCAGGCTACAAAAGCAGCCAAATGTTACAGAAGTTTTTTACTTTGTTGAGCCATAATTTCTGTTAGGATTGAAGTCATCTGTTGGAAATTATGTACCTGTACATAGATCAAAACAGTTATATAAATGATTTGCAATTCAGAAGATAAATAAATTCATCTTTACACTGGAATGACTGATGTTGTCCTTCTGTAACAGCTACTGATCTATATTCCTGTACTCTTCCTGTGATCTGGAGTAGCTCAATTAAAATCAATGGCGATACTCTAGGTTCAGTCCAACTTGAGGGCAGTTAGCTCTTGGCAATGGGATTTTAGCAGCTTGTAGAACTAAGCCATAATGGACAGCAGAATTTGACCTATTCCCTGCATTGGCACTGAGCTTTTAGTTCATTCCTCTGACAGATTTATAAAATGAAAAAATATTTAGTAAAATGATGCTCTAGTTATTTTTCTATTACTGCTGGAAAAATTCACTGGTTCAGATGCCATTAATTTAAAACCCACTGGGTGTGTCTACATAAGACACTTAACTTCTCATTATCATAGTTTGCTGTGAAGTAATGATGTACACATGCTTGCTACACAGTAAACCTCCCTAATCCTAAGTAAATTTGCTACCTACAAAAGCAAGTGGCAAATTTATTCAAGGTTAGTAACAGTGCTGTAGTGTTCATGTAGATGCCTGACTGGGAGAAAAATCTATTCCAGGTCAACTATCCATCAGGGGGTGGGAGATATCTTCTTGGATCTGCTGGTGCCTGTTGCCAGTGAAGCAACAGAAGCCCAGATGAGAGCTATGTTCCCCTGGACATCACAATTGAGGAGTGGGGGCTTGAGAGATCCTTATTTCCCAGCCCTAGCTATGCCATGGCAATCAGCGATCTAGACACTGGCAATGCATAAGGGGTACATGTGGATGCATGTGCACCCCATGAGCTTGGTGGTGCACTGCCTGCAAAAAGTGCTGCCAATGTTGCATCTTAAAGTCTTGAAGGCAAAATTCATGTTACTTGTAGATGTGCAGGCACGAGGGAGAGGGGGAGGTGAGAACAGCAGGCATGGTAGCTCCTTCTGAGGCCACAAAGCCTGCCAAGTTTCAAGGAGATAGGCACAGGAGTTTCTGGGCAACTGCACCTCAAGCTGCTGACAAGCAAAACTCACATCATGTGTGAATTTTAGGCACACCAGGGTTAAAACTGCAGGCCTGGTAACTCCTGCTGAGGCCATGAAGTTTGGTTTCAAGGAGATAGGTGTAGGGGCTCCTGGGGAACTGTACCTAAGGCTGCTGACAAGCAAAACTCGTGACATGTGTGACTCTGTGTGTGTGTGTGTGTGTGTGTGTGTGTGTGTGTTAATGTGTGCCCTCACTAGAGCTGGGGCCTCTACATGACGCAGCAGTGCACCAATAAGGTCTCTTCCTCCCCTACAACCTCAGGCTGGTCCACTACTTTAAATGTCAACAGGTAATAACTTAGTAAGCAGAACAGTAGCATCATCAGCATCTCAGGCAGCCAAACAGTCACAGTCAATGTCAAAGCAGTCCTTCCCCCCACTTTCCCTTTCCTTTACTGACTTTCTGCTTCCCTGCAGGCATGCCCAGCTTCAGCTTCAAAACTTGAAATATTTCTGTCCTCATCTCATTTTGAGGCTGTTTCATAGCCCTTTGTTTGATTTCAATTTTACTGTTTTGAGCTCAAAATGAGTCAAAACAGCGCCAAAGCAAATGGCAGGCAAGATTTTGCACAGACCTTATGCTCATCCCCCAGCAGCAGCTCTGCAACCATGTGGCCACTGATGGGAGATACTTATCTCCCAGCAGTGGCTTCTCAACTGGAGCCAGTGCTGGGAGCTCCCTGATGGCTGTGGCTGGGGAGCCTGTTCCCTACCCAGCTTTGTGAGTACAGAGCTTGTGGGGTAGGGGTGAGAAGATCCCCAGCCAGTTCTCCCCTGACCTCTGTGCTCACAGAGCTGGAGGTTGGGGAGAGGAAACACGCTCCCCAGCTGCCCTCCCCCTTCCCTCCCCAGCTCTGCACTCATGGAGCTGAGCCAGAATCAAACTCCCTGGTCCCAACCCAGGATGTGGTGCAAAATCTGAGAATTGTCCTGGTCAGGGGCAGGTGCCATCCCCATCCCCAGATTGGGTGATTAAGGCATGGGGCTTAAAAAGAGCTGCAGGGGTGGGGTAGGTCCCAGCTCCCTACCTCAATATGCTGGTTGGGCAGCTAGCAACTGGCTCACTGCCCCACTGGTGGATTGGGGCAGGAGACTGGGACCTGTTCCCCGCCTGCAGCTCTTTCCAAGGTGCCTTCCCCTAATTGGGGAGCCAGGGGCAGTAGATTCCTACTGCCAGGGTGGGGGATATTGTCCCTGGCCCTGCAGCAGGCAGCCCCCTGGGGCCAGGATCCAGCTCCCTCCTGATCTGGTGCTCCTTGCCTGGCCCTGGGCTAGCACCTGGGGGAGCCTGGAGCTTCCCCTGGTGGTGGCAGAGGCCCATTACAGAGCTGCAGGAAACTAGGTGCAAAGAGAAGCACATCTTCTCCCTAACCCAGCATGTGTAGATGCCTGCCTGAAAATGCTTTGTGCTGGAGTAAATGCATATGTAGATGCACCCACAGAGAACTGAAAAATGAGTTTGCCACAATAAATTCAAACCTGAAAAAATAAAGATGTAGGTGCTAATTTCTAACACTTGAAGAGTCCATATAAATGACTGAAACCTAAAGATAAATTCATATTCATGCCAGGGGCACACATATTTAAGGGCATTTATACACATATCTTTTTGTCCCATGATGTGTTGGAGATCTGGCAGGTCAGAGCAGATTAAATTAATTTATTGATTGAGTCTGCTTCACACCTGACCTGATGTCCACTGCTGCTTCACATGCAGTTGTAAAAGCAGCAAAATGCACATCAGCATGTCAAAAATAGTGGCAATGCACTTTTGAACTAAAACACCTTCGTTGTGCTTTAGTTAAAAAGCGTGCCGCCGCCATTTTATCAGCAGTGACGCACATTTTGCCGCTTATACAACTGTATGCATCCCAGTGCTTTTAAAAGCACCCGGAGGTATAGCGTAGGCATGTGTATAATGCCCTATAGTCATAAAAGATTTGTTTTGGAATTGCTTGCCTGTTTTTACAGCTTTCTGTTCCTGTATATTGCCTGCCTACTTTCAAAATACACTTTATTGTCTGCAGTCTAAAGTGTTGCATGTGAATAAGTTTCCTGCAGTCTGTAAGGAACTGACAATTGTGTTGCTTAATGATAACAAAATGTGCCTGCAAATTTGTTCTCAATTGTTTATTCTATATATATTTAAAATCTTTATTTAAGATTTAATCTCTCTTGAGAATGAAAGACTACAATATAAAAATGGAAGAAATGTGTCAGAAACATTAGATCTGACCCTGCTGAAATCAATAGGAAGTTGTGAATCCATTGCACCACGGAAGAGGTGAGGAATTCATAAAGAGTTGAGAGGGAGACACTGGCTCTATAGATTGTGCTACCTGCGAGCCAGCTATTACACATTTTTGTTGAGCTCATATGAGAGAGTTGTTCAGTCCTCAAGAGACACGTCAGCATTTCTCAAGATTAGGATCTCATAAAGCAGACTTGGAGGCTAAGAGTCTGTGTAGTAATTAAGAAGAGAGGAGTGAAGCTCATGGCCGTGAATTTGCATACTTAAGGAATTCCCTTTCACTGATAAGGGTTAGGTGGATAGTGACTACTGTAGCACTTTCCCATTTCACTTAGAAACTGTGGGAACTGGCTTCTGGTGCCAAGATGAGCTCAGTGAGTAGTGGAAAAAATGTTTGGAATCAGGAGAGGCTCAGAGTCAAACTAGTGCAAGATGCACAATGTCCCCTAAATAATATTTGGAGATTAGGTAATGGGTATTCTTGTTGATGAAGATTCTTGAGGAAGATGTAACTAGGGGCAACTGGAGATGTGTGGGATCAAAGCCAAGTCTGTTGTGGGAATTGGGAAGGGGGTCTCATTGCTTCATGCTAGGGCAAAAAAGCATCTAGACAGAATGAAAAAAGCAACATCTCACAGCTATAGTTTCCCTAATAAAGCCTAACAAATCTTACAAGAAGATTCATGGAATTCTGGGTCTTTTGAGTTGATACAGGAAAATTAAGGCAGAAAGTTGCGTGGATGGAAGAAAAGAAACTCTTTTTTCTCCAGGCATTTAAACAACTTTAGCCCTATCTGTCAATTTTTTACAAGCAAGGATTAAAGTTTAACAAAGCATACTTCCATAAGAACAGCTTGAAGGTGTCTGAGATTCAATACAAATATCATGCACTTTTAGTTGTTAGCCAGAGTGATTGGAATATTTGTTTAAATATAATGGAAGTTGACCAAGCTGTTGTTCACACTGAACTTTGTTTGTCTTATCAGTTTCAACATTTTACAGTACTGACTTATTCAACTCTGAGCCCCTGAATAAGTTGTGATAATTTTGTACAAATCAGATGCTGTGACACAAAGTCTACCCTCATGTGTATATATATCAAGCCCCATTAACTGTAATGGGAAAGCTACAATCTAATGACAAAAATGAATATGAATCACAGATATACATTAATGGATAGTTTGTCCTCTCTCTATTGAAATCTTTAAGTCATCCATTCAGATTTTCTATTTTGCGTCTTTTCCTTAGAACATTTTTAGACTGAGGAAATCCAGGACTGGTATTAATATCATTGAAAGCAGTGCTACGTTTTTGATTCAGCACTACATATTGAACATGCACAACATTCTGTGTTCATTACTACTTGAAAAAAAAATAACTCTACTTATCTGGTTAGCAAGTTTTTCAAATTTATTTTAAAGGAAAACTGAATAAAGATCAGCCTTAAACCATATATTAAAATATCAATGAGTATAACTAGTTAGGTTGTTTCTCTGAGTCTACATATTTAAATATTGTCCATTTCCATAGCTTGCTTCAAACTAGTTCTGAATGAAAGAGGCTTTTCAAGCAAATAATATCCAGACTTGTAAGGTGAAAACTTTGTCCCATTAAACACAGTTGCAACACTCTTCAAAAGAGCCAGGGTTTCAACCATACCATTAGTTTCAGAGGTGGATGGGTTTTGAAAGATAAAGCTTCCTTAATATTCTATTAGTTATTTAATAGGAACCTAAACTGTCTTTGAATTCTGCTAAGGGTGCCATATGTAGAAATATCAGCAATTTGTTAATCTATTAAACTTCTTGTTTGGCATTCTGCAACAAATAACCTTTGTTGAAAAAGTGTGACGTCTGATATATTAAAATATTAGCAATCTTTCTATATCCGCTCTTCTGATATGCTTTTAAAATGCACTTTTTTATATATATCTGACCCACAATAATGAGATTCTAAACATCCATCCTTTCACAAGAACAATACAATTGTTTTCTTAAAACATGTCTGTTAGTACCAGGAGCCTTAGGTATTCAGAAGGATTCAAGTTCTCTCCCACTAAAAGTTCTCTACAATTCAGTTGTACAGTATAACCTCATTGTGACAGGGGGCAAACTGAAGGCCAGATCGCAAGTCAGCGCACTCACTTGCCTAGGGCAGTCTACCATAATTTGTCTGCCATGACTTGAATGTTAATATGATAATAAGCGGGAGGCTGCCCTTACATTACCCTGATGCCAGGGGGCACTATCCACAGCTCTATACCTTCCCTACACCATGGCCCATGCCTTGTAGATGGCATCTTGATTGTGATTGCTTCCCGGTCTGAGGCCGGGGCAAATTCAGTCCATCATTGGGTTCCTTTCACACACACGCTTACTCCACCCCTCCCACCTCACAGAGGGCCTCTTGCACTCTGCTCCCCCTCTCACAGGGCCCTCTAACGTACTGCCTATTACTGAGCCACAGTCCACCGCCCTTGCTCCCCTCAAGCAGCCTCTTGGGGCCATCAGCCTTCACTACTTGCAATCTGGTAGGGCACACGCCACATTTCGGTTCCTTCAAGGAACCTTACCTTTGCCTTATGTCAAATACTGGGCTGACTCTGCCCTGGGATCCTCACTGGGCCCCTTGACTCCATTCTCCCTTATGGGAGTTGGCTCATTTACTGTCATTTTTAGAGGTACGGAGGGCCCCATCTGTCGCCAGGATCCCTCGGCACGTGAGGTCTACTGCCTGCCTGGAGCGAAGATTCGGGATGTGAAGGGGGTGCTTCAGTCCATCATCCGGCCCACCGATTATTACCCCATGGTCCTTGTCCATGTGGGTACTAATGATGCGGCCAGGAGCGCCCCTGATCGCCTGATGGAGGAT
>JAGPOW010003316.1:56785944-56799055 GCA_030014935.1 Caiman crocodilus | reverse complement strand
CCGGTGCTCTTTCCTGCCAAGGCAGGGGGTCGGACTAGATGATCTGCCCAGGTCCCTTCCGACTCTAGACACTATGAAACTATGAAACTATGAAACTGTCCTTCAGGCTTCTCTTGCAGCCCTACTCAGTATCCCCCGGTGCAAACCTTCAAGCCTCCCAAAGAAGCCCTACTCTGCACCCCATATGCACAGTCCTTCAAATGCCCCTTTTGCACCCTACTCTGTGTGGGCCCTCACCATAACGCTCCACAACAACACTGCCCTCTCCAGGGCCTCTGGGACCCTTTGTCTCTGCTGGGCTTAGGTGCCTATTAATGGATGCACCTGGTTCCATTACTCCCACAGCTCTCACAACTACCCACCAGATGGTGGTGGCCGAGTTAAGGTGTTTTACCTGCCTGTCACCAGTGAGAGTAATTGGTCTGGTATTTCTTTGGGGCTGTCCCACAGACAGCTCCACAAGACCACCTTTACATTGTAGGGTGCAGTTTTAGTTCATGGCCAGGACCAGGAGCCCCCCAGCCTTCCCCCTAGCTCCTGCCTTTACCTCCAGGATGTTGCTGAGCTGTAGCTCTGCCAGCTGATGCTTCTCTCATGGCAACTGGAAGCAAACTGCTGCCTCTCCCTATATAAGCTGGGTTCTAAAATGGCGGTCTGAATCAGGCACCTGCTGGCTGCTTGTTTCCAGTCCTTAAAGTGACAAACACCCAAAGGTGTGCTGCCACACTCATAAATCCAGAATTATCAAAAATCTGGCACTACCCCCAACCACTCCAGGACTGGCCACCACTCCCCCACTCCCTCCAGTATGCAGAGGGGAAAGCTTTCATGTGGCGGCTGCCACCATCATTCACCACCCCATGCCACTGCTCCATGTGTGGCTGCTGCTCTGGGACCAGCTGCTGCACTATTTTAAAAAAATCCAGCATTTTCAAATTTATGGCAGGTGCTCGGTCCCAAGCATGCTGGATTTATGAGGTTATACTGTATTTGATTTTTACTTTAGGATAATATTTAAGCATGGTACTTCACATTTTTCCAGGTTTTCTCCATGTTAAAATAATCTATTTTTTTAATAGTGTCTGGAAGTCTCATGAATCCATTTTATTAGGTAGTCTTTATGCATTGTAAGAAATGGTCTAAAAGAAAAGACCACCTTTTCCCCCCACTCAGTATGAAATTCTGGACCCAATGAAGTTGATTTGTGTTCTGCCATTGACTTTATGGGGCCTGGATTTTACTCTTGTGTCTTCTAATGCAGATATCTTAGTTAACATAAACCACATTTATTATCCAAAGAGTGCTTGCAAGCTGAGTCTCATCCATTGTTTAAAAAATGTATCTTCTTCAATATGACAAATACTGCTTTGGACATTGAAGAGCTTAAGAGCTTACTTTGCTATGTGCTGCTCAGGAAGTCTACTTATTACAAACTCACAGAACATCTACTGCATCACTTCTGTTTCTATTTTTTTAGAACTCCCCACAACTTTGTAGCTGACCAACAGAGTTAAGATATCTGGAAAACAGGCCTGCCTTGCTATGCAAAAAGTTTATGACCCCCTAGACGTTGTATTGGAGAACTCAATGGATAGTCTTATAGTCCACTGAAATTCCATTCTTGTTTCCTCTGTTCATTAAGGTCTGCTTTTGTACTTAAGTTGGAACGGAGACTGAAGAAGTCCAATTAGGTTTATATTTGTCATTTTTAGGGTCTTTGCATTTCTTCCTTGTAACAAGCAGAGCACAGACTGAAACATCCTTGAGAAAAAATCATCCTCATATTTCCAGATGAGTTGTGAGAAGGAAATAATGGACATCATGTGAGAAATTCTAGTTTCTTTAGCCATACAGTAGGCAGTTGTCAGTCAGGGTGGTCCAAATAAACAACTGATGTTTTGCTTGCATAGTCAGTCTACAATGAAACAGACCTGCAAAACATGCAGCATCTTTATTTTGAATATACTTGAAGAATTTCTTGTTCTTTTTATACACATGAACACACATGCACGTGTGTCTGCACATGCACACACATGTATGTGTGAGAGAGAGACTGTGAGCAAGTTAGCGATTTACTTTTGGAAATTTATTTTTCATTGTTCCATATCCCTCTTGCATATTATCTACTCTAATTCATGTTCCTGTTCCTGAATGCTCTAGGGTTATATTTTTAATGTTTTAAAGATTTGTTTGGCTCAAATACAATCAAATTTTGCTATTTAGCTAGACTGAATTATGCATTATATTTCTGGTTTTCCATTTTCTTCAGCAGTATGTATTAGGACTGTGCAAAGCTTTGGTGCCTGATTCAATTTGTTGGAGATTCAGTTCAATTCTTTGGCCAAATCTCTAAATCTGAATTGAATCAGAGGACTCTTTAATCTCTCCGAATTGAATTGGAATCAATTTGGAGAGATTCAGAAAGATTTGGCAATTTGGACATAGGCACAGATTTAAATGTTTTTTCTATATACCTCAAGGTAGCAGGTGACTCATGAATGCTGTGATGGTGGGGTGCATGGAGAATCCCACAGAACTGTGGGGGGTCCCAGCGTGCTTGGCAGCAGACTCAGAAGTGGACCAGAAGCACTGCCAGTCCACTTCTGGATCCGCCCGGGAGTGTGCTGGGGCCCCCCTGTGCCCTCTTGGCTCAACAACTGGTACCTCCTGGGTCTGGATGGGGACACCTAGGGTCTCCCTGTGGCCAGTTGCTGAGCCAGGGGAGCATGGGGTGGGGGCAGTGCGCTCCCTGGCGGCTTTGCCACCAAGCATGTGGAGGGCCCCCCCACACTCTTGTGGGAGGCTCCACCCACCCCAGCATGGCAGCATTCATAAGTCATACTGGTACCTTGAGGTATGTAGAAGAAACTTTTAAAGCTGCGTCTATGGCTGAATCGTTAATTCTTCAAATCAGCATCAAATCTTCAGATTCAGCTGAATCAAATTAGGGACAATGATTTGAATCAATTAATCGATTTACTGTCCCTAATTCAGGCTGAATCCAATTCTGAATTGAATAGGGTCTGCTTCGCACTCCCCTAGATATTTATTTAAATATCCATTTATTTAAATGGAACTTCAGAGGTTCCATTATTTAAATTGTTTTCTTAAGTAGTATCCATGCCATATGTAAATATCTTGCTCAATGGTTATTCTGACAGTATTTCTTATTTTTTTGAGATCTTCTGCTCCACGGAGTTCCTGTTGCATCTTAGGCTCCCAGTACAAGATGCTCTTGGCTCTGCATGAAAACTACTCTTATGAAATTTCTAATGGTCTCTGCTTATTCAGATACTAGAACCAGTACTTCATCCTTCAGTACATTTTAATGATTCTCTCCTGGAAATCTTCTGTTCTCTTAATTTCTGTGACAATGTCCTGTTCACTCTCATCGTTCTTTCACCCTGTTCTTAAGATAATCCTCTTCATCCTACCCTCCAACTTTCTGTGGGAGCTTCCACAGGGTTTGGTCCCCTTCTACTATCCCCTTCATTGTAGCTCTGGATAATTTAATCTTCAAACACCAATTCAACAACAATCTCTATGCAAATGACTCATAGATATATCTCTTTGCTTCAGGTAGGTCTCCTTGGGTGCATCTACACATGCGCTTTATTGCAGAGTTGACTAATTAGCTCCATGGTAAAGCATCAACAGCTACATGTGCACCTGTGTTGGGACACAGTAAATTAATTAACTTCACCATAAGATAGTACTATCGGGGTCAGGACTATTTTATGGTGGAGTACTTAACACTGTCAAAATGCATGTGTAGATGGTGACAGGGGCTGGCTGGGTCACAAAGGTGCTAAAGTGCAGAGGCTGCCTACTGCCTAGCCTCACACTTTAACACCATCATGCCCCAGCCTGCCACCTGATGCTGCCACTTGGATCCTGCAGCTGACTCCCCAGTTGCCTCTGCTCAGACTGGCCCCACTCAAACTGTTATAGTCCTGGGTGCACATGTAGATGCAATACCTGGGAGCTGCTGACTCTGGTGCAAATTGTGCCATAGTTTATCACACTGCATTAATGGCATGTGAAGATTCACCCTTTATGCTCAAAATAAAATATCAACCTATTTCTTGGACATAATCTCATAAATAGCTAGCTGATACCTTCAGCATGCTGTGGCTAAAACAGAGTTTTTACTATTTTCCCTAACTCACAATCACTACCTTCTCTCTGTATGTATGCAGACTATGCAGATTATGATTCTAACTTCCAAGCAGGTCCACAGCATAGGGACTGTTTATTACTCAGTCTTTTCTTTATATCCTCACACCCAGGCAACATATACATTTTGCATTCTTTCTGCATAACATCTAATTTAATGCCTGCACTGTCCATTTATACACTCTCTTCATAACACATCTTGATTACAATATCCGTTCCCCTAGTCTTGACAAACACAATCTTGACTCACTCATATTTACTCCGAATATTGCTGCAAAGATCGACTTCCTTGCTTTCCACTTCAAGTACCTCCACTATTTCCACTTTATCTGTCACAAACAAAAGCTGCTTGCCTCATTTCCATAGCTCTTCATGTTGAAATGCCAGCTTCTGCCTGTAATAGCCCATGATCCCCACCTCCAAAATTCACTTTCAAACAGTACTTTTGTGTTTTTTTTCTCTAGCACCCATTATGCTATGGAAGAGCTTACTATAAACATCCTCAGAGTTCTCGTTATTCTTCCAATCTCTACTTAAAACTCTCTTCTACCATGATGCCTTGGAAAACTTGACTATATTTAGGCTATTGGTATGATGGGATCACTATCATACTGATAGCTGGTTCTTCATATGCCAATTCTTCTATACCCATCTGTTGTGATGCCTTGAAATTAGACTGAGATCCTGGGGTAAAAGATCTTTTTTTTCCCCTATATTTATACAGTACCTACACTAGTGGGGTCTTTGTCCACACCTATGATTCCTACTACAAAGCAAATCATCATCATCATCATCATCATCCAGCAGTAGTAATGAATAGCAGTTACAAAATAAAAAACAGTTAACTGAATTCCTATAGCCAATAGGCTTTTTGCCTTTGTTCAGATTTAGCCTAACGCTATTCAAGACCAGTATATTAAACTAAATTTAGATTAGTAAATGTACATTAAGTACACTGGTTAACTGGGAGATACTCAACCATTCCTCTAAACAACAGATCTTTCTGCTGAATCTTTGAGAGTCTATTCAACATGAAGGCCACCTCTTGTTTATTTTACAACAAATGAATGAATCAGTCACAGACAAAGTCTCAGCACTCTGGATCCTGGCTGTTAATAATAATTCATTCTTTCCAGAAGAAATAATTGAAAACCACTTGTTATAAATTAAACTGCAATTACATTCTCATTGTTACATCAGAATCATTCTCAGATAATGACAGTTTCCTGAAGGTGTAATTTCAACCACTAATTTTAATTTTAATAAACTACTTGATACAGAGACCAAATGATGTTTTGCTGGAAACTAACTTGGATTGTACAGGATTTGCATTTTATTTAAATTATTTTCAAATGTTCATTGAAGGTACCATAATGCTATGAGGTAGTTTAGAGTAGGCACTCTGACAACTCAATTGTCTAGACTATCATTGAACATATGTAACATATGATTCTGTACACTATAGTAATAGGTCATGGGACACCCACCCCCAAAACCCAAAGCTTCTCTGAGGTTTGTGAACAATCCTAATGGATAAACATGACTTTTTCAACTTTGCATTCTTGCTATGTCTGACAAAGTTCCAATCATGTCAATCTCAAACCCAAGCCACAGTTGTCTCAACCTGCCTTTTCCATCTTAAATAGCTATACCAACCATAGAAGAAAATGTATGGGAAAAGAAATTTGTTCTTATTCTATATTACGCTTTCTGGCCAGTCTTGGTTAGAATTACAATGGGTATATAATTTTGTCAATATAACTGTATAGCAAATATGCCACAAAGTCATCATGGAGACATGTATGCCATACATCTGTTCTCCTCATACAAAGAGAGCACGGAATCTCCCAAGTAGTTCCTGTCATGTTTTCTCCCTTCATAAAAAAATGAAGTAAATTCTTTTGCTTTTTCATTCCTTCATCTGATCCCATCAGTAGGAACCTACCCAAATCATGATTATGCAATTTTTTCAGAAAACATGAAATTGGGTAGGCACCATGAAAAATGGAGAGCCCTGCAAAATAATGGTGTATTCACTGCAAATTCTTCCCCACAGCCTTCCTGTCCCCCCCCACAAAAACAAAACCCTTACTGAAAAGCAGAGAAAAGGATGGATAGGACTGCAATCCTATCCATCCAAAAGCAGAGAAAAGGATCCAAGGACTGCAATCTTGGATCATGGGGTGGGATGGCAGAAGGGGGAGAGTGGGCATGGGGGTGGGGCAGGACTGCTCACAGCAGGAGGCAGGGAGGATGCAAGGAGCTTCACTGGTATACAGGCTTATGCACATGCACCCACCACTGGCAATGAGACAGGCTGGGATCTAGACAGATTCTGGTACAGCTGCTTGCAGCCTTCTTCCTGCCACAGCTAGCCCAAGACACCAGTGCAGCTGCTTGTGCAGCCTCTCTGCATGGGGATGGCCCAAATCTGTGGCTTAATTGCCTTGATTAAACCCAGGGAAGCCATTAATCCATGCTCAATAATGGGTAGATTAATGGCCTCCCCAGGCTTAGTCAGGGTAATTAAGTTATGGTTTTGGGCCATCTGTCAATCTGCAGGGAGGGATGGGATGCTGGGGTCCCTCAGCCAGTCAGGGGTATTGGGGGCTCCCACCATGCTCACCCCATGAAAATGGTAACCAGCCCCAGGATCTGCCCATGAAATGAGCCAGCTGCCTCCTTGAGTTTGGTAAACTGCTATCCATAAAGTAAAGCCTTTTTTACCTCCCCTTAAAAAGAGATCTCAATGACACACTTTAGGATTAATGAGTTCTAGGCTTTTTGTGACTAGTGTCTCCGTGTGGTGCTGAGGAGAAAGGTTGGAAAGATATTCAGTCACCTAAAACTATAACTAATCATTTAATATATTTTTTTAAGTAGGTAGGTACTCATTTCTATGTTTAGGTGCCTAGGTAGCTTAAGAAATGGATGAGCAGTATGGGGCAATAATCAGAGGGCCAGATTGTAGAAAAAGCCCCAGCTTTCCTTTTTGTTTTCTTTTAAAATGCATTCCACCCCCTTCCCCAATTCTGACTTTTCCTCTCCCTCTCTATTCCCTAGAGATAATTATAAGTAAGCTAAGATATAGAATAAGCTTTAAAATTTTATTTTTGGTAGTAAGTTTTATTTTTCTCTCCCCTCTTTGCAAATATGTGCCCTGCTATTTAGATAAAGCTACCCACTGTTTTATAAGTGATAATTATTATGTTTGTACTGTTTTTATATTGTGTGATTACTATTTTAGGCCCATATATGTAAGTTAGCGTAAGTCATGTCAGGTTTCCATCTTGTAATATCAAGCGTCTATCTTATCCCCATGCCCGGTAGTATAACCTATGACTCACACTATCCCTCCTATGTAACTTGGTTCCTGAATGAATGGGGATGAATGAGGGTGCTTGAGGGACAATGGCAGTAGGTCTAAAAATAGCTCCTTCTGAATGACCAAATCATCAACACCAATACTTGGACCAATGACCCAGCACTTGGAACCACACTCTGCATTCAAGAAGTGAAAGATGAGGCAACACAGCATTGTGCCCAGGCTGCACATGCTCAGTATGAACACCTGGAACCATTCGGGACAGGACTGACCTTGCCTGGACAGGTCCTTCCCATTGGAGATCAGAGGTAGTCTGCCCCATAAAAGTGGGTAGTGAAAACTGACTCCCTGGGAACACCATCTACATCTGGACCAGACCAGCTCCACATCACACCACCTATCCACCCCAGAGGCCCTGCCAGCAACCCCCACTATGGTAACACCGACCTGAAGGAGACCCCAACAGGCCATCAAGGACCCACTTTCAGCCTGGAATAGGTAGATATCACCTGCATATTTCCTCCTTCAATTTGGACTCACTCTCTCTCCTCCCAGACTTCAGTCCCTGGATCAAGCCTCTTTAACCCCAGCTGTCATTGTGCGTGCGTGTGTGTGTGTGTGTGCGCGCGCGCGCAAAGAACCAATAAAATATCATGTCACCATCTCCCCTGTTCAATAAAATGACTATCATTTGTAAACCCGAGTTGGGTTCTGTTTCACTGAGCCCTGGTCCCTTCCTTATCTTAAATTTTGGTCTCTCTCTCTCAGCTCCAGTTTCCCCTCCCCCACTTTTCCTGATCTCCCATTTTCTGCCACCTCTCAACTCCTTTTTGTCCTTTTCCTGCAAGCTCTTAGTCCCGATCCCGCCACTTTTCTGCATCTCTCAGCCTTGTGGCTTTCTGTAATGTCTCAGCCCTACTCCCAGTTTTCCTCTCCCCACATACCTGTCAGCTCCCCTATAGTTTCCTTGCTCTGGCCCCAGCCTCTGGGCTTCTCCCCAGCATCAATCCTTCACTTTGCCAGCTTTCTGCTTTCAATTAACACCAATTAACCTTAAGTTGACCCAACATACCTCCAGTCTGTCGGTTCTAATCCGGGCACTGGCAACTTTCGTCTCAGTCTTCACCGGCAGTAACCTGAAGTAACCACAAGCCTCAGCTCCTTGACCTAGCTCTCTCTAAGTCTACTGGTACTGATCCTGGTCCCAGCAACTTTCATTCTCTCTCTCTGTCTTACCTTAACCTTGTCCCAGGTATCCCAAGTACACCAAGCACATGCATACACATCAAAAATTAGGAACTCACTGGTATGTATGTGTAAGTGAGTGGTATACATGTATGTCATTGTGTGCATGGTATGTGAATTAGTGATCTGTGTATGTATATTGGGTGTGCAGGTATTGGTAATTGATTCTGGTCTAATTTCTTTTGGTCTGTATAGTGTGTGTAGGTGCTTGAATTGGTGATGCATTTGCCTAGGCTGGTAATTTTGGATGTGTATGTGCCTGGATCTGTAGTGTGTGTGCACATGCCTGGTGGGGGTACATGTACCTAGAGTGTGTGTATGTGCCTAGTGTGTGTATATGCCGAATTGATTTTGAGTGTGTGCATGTGCAATTGTACACCACACCCTCCCATCTAACAGCACTATATTAAGATCCTGAGAGTTGGCCTGACTGCACAGCGCAACAGGATGAGCGTCAGTAGTCCCTCCATGACATCTAGGCTGTGGGCTCTGGGCAAGCAGAAGACCTCCCAAGACAACAGGTTAGGTCAGCAGATGGCTCTCTCCATCCCCCGCAGCAGGGAGTTTCCAACCATCACCACCCACTGCTTCTTTTTGTTGATGGCTATCTCACTCCTTTCCACCTAGGGGAGGTCTGACTTGTCTTCCTCCACCAATGGAACATAGTCCTCCTTCTCTGCTGCTAGTGCTGCATACCTATGCTCCAGATGAATGACTGCAGGCGGAGGTGAACATCTCTGCTTGCTGCCAGGAGTCACAAACCTCCAGCTTCCACCCTCTTGGATGTCCATGTCCTCTCTCTTCTCTAACTCTGTGTCTGGCATTTCTTTTTCCACAGTCCCAGAGGTATCCTCTAGCATCTAACCGATGGAAGATCATGGAAGAGGGTGCTTTGGAGCCTTACCACCTCCTCCTGTAGTTCTCTCTCCTGTCCCCTGAGAGACATCAGCAGGAGGTACCACTCACACTGACAGCACTCCCTGACCTGGCCGTCATTGGAAGGAACCTGCAAGCTGCAGTCCCCACAATACCAAACCTGGACCTGGGTGGAAGCATTGCTGGTGAATGTTCCTGCCTGGACAGAAGCCTCACAGGTGGAAGCAGAGCCAGTGGCTTTGGCATTGCAACATCCTGCAGCCATTTCCTTAGGTTTCTTAATCTGCCTTCTCTCTCTTACTGCTCTTCTTCCAAGCACACCTTCTCTAGCAGTCTCCTGGAACTGGCTTGTTTATTTCTTGTTGGCCCCAAAGGGTTCCTTTTTTCCCCCAGCTTCCTCACGCCAAGCTAAAAGACTTGCCCCTCAAAAAAATGGGAGGAGTTCCCACAAAATGGCCTAGGAACTCACCTGCAAACTGTTTGCAAGCTGCTTAGCCTGTTTGCAGCCCCTGTTTTCTGGCTTCCTAGTCACTGAATTTTCAGACTAGAACCTCCTCCTGTTGTGCCAATCCTTTTAAAATAAAATATATTTCAAACAAAATGAATGTGAGTCTAACATTACATGACTGAATAATGAGCAAGCATCTCATTAGAAATTTGCCCAAGGTCTCATCTCAAACTAAATGTAATTTAGAATGCACAATGGGAATCACTAAATTAGGAAATAACAGTGCCAAATCAGACCAATCGTCCCTTGTAAATAGATACAGCTCCAACCTTGAACAAAACAAAAACTACATAGTTTTGAGATACTAACAGAGGCAAACCTCAGGGTGGGGCTGTAAAGTCCCTTTCCTATGTTAGGTATTCCTAGAGGTTCCCAGATCATATAATGCATTTTATCTCAATGCCTTCTTAGGGTAATCACTTCCACAGCTCCCATTTTGTGCAGTAATAAAGAACTTCCTTCTGTCAACCTTATACATGATGCCTTTCAAAAATAAATGGTCAAGAAATTCCTCTACTGCTTTTTTTTAGTGTTCACCCAATTGTGTAGCTGACTGAATAGTATTCACAAAATATCACCCCTAGTATTATTATAATACAGCTGAAGCACCCAAATGAGGTAGGAAACGTATTGTGCTATGCCTTATATGCAGACTAAAAAGACACAGTGAGGGAGGCTGGGATTTTTCAAAGTATTTAAAAGCAAAAGTCCTTTGACTCTCAAAGAGATTTGTGTTCCTAAAGTACCTGGGGATTTTTGAAATTCTTACAAAATTAGTCTCTTAAAGGCTGACACCATTAAAATGGGAGAAGGGAAATATCTTTATTTTACAGACAAGCATAGAAAAAAAATAAGTAACTTACTCAATGGCATACACACAGCTGAAAACTGAACTCAGATCCCTTAAATTACAAGGCAGTGTCTTAACCGAAAGCCAACCTTCTTCTCAGATACTCCATCTGCTATTTTGCAAGCTTTATGCCTTGAACACAAGGCAAAAGTCTATTCTGATAGGGAAACCCCTTCCCCAACAAAACAACACATTTTATATAACTAATCTGAATCTGTAAGGGAGGAAATCCTAAGGTCCTGAAATGTGCATTTGGATGGTGGACATGGAACTGTGTAATAAGTACTGAGTGATTCTTATTGTGCACTTTCATTTGCATAAAGTTGCTTTATGCTTCAAGAAATAAGAACCTTATGTTGAATTTTACTAGACTAGTATTAGGTTTATGACCTGCAGACATGGGCCCATCTGTTGAATAAAATAACTTTCAGTCAAGGAAACAAAGGCAATGCAGACATAAATGAGCATATTTTAAATAACCTACTTTCCTTAACCTAAAATTGTCTTTCTCTTGTAGTTGCTATGCAAATTTATGAAAGAATACAAGAACCACCCTCCATCCCAGAAAATCACTCTCAAAAGTATTTACTAAAATTTGTTGTTCCATCAGTTTAGAAATGACTGTAAAAGAAGATTTAAAGGCATTCACAGAATGTTAACTTGAACACAAGTTTATTAACAAAATCCTGGACATAAAATGAGTCACTGAAAAAGGCTATTTTGGGAAGATATTTACTTTCCATGTTTTGTTCAACTTTCCTATTCAAAGTGGGCAGCACAGCCTGAGTAACCATGGTGTAGTGCCAGAATGGCCATTCTGAGCTGGAGGCCCATCAAGCAGCAGGTGCAGGAAGGCACCCCATGTGTGTGGCTCCACATTTATAAAGATGGAGCCAAATTCATTTTTATATTTGCATCATTACAAAGCCAAGGCTGCTGCCCCTACCACTTATATTTTATTGTTGCAAGTAATATCTTGATTTTATTTTTATGAAAAAGGCAACGTGCCAAATCCTATTTTCATCAAAATCAATTATGAAGTCTTTATTGCACTGTTTGTTAGAAGCAGAATCAATCCCATCAAAGCATTAAGTTTGTTGTTGTTTATATTGTTTCAAAATAAATGTCTCCCTTATTTTATATTAATTATTAGCCTCCACCAAAAGCTAGTCCCATAGTAGGACTTAAATAATTTGCACATAGTATTGGAAGTCTCATTTAAAGCATTTTAAATTGTTTTTTAACAATTTTGTCAATTTTTGAAAAATCACAACTGACTATTTTCATTTATTTTGTCCAGTGTAGTTTAATTTAATTGTCCATGAGTAAATCTATGTAAGATGCTTACTGCAGAGTTGCCTAATTAGCTCTGCAGTAAAACATCAATGTCTACATGAGCAGTCCTATTAGAATAGCGTAAATCAATTAATGCCACCATAGGATAGCACAACCCAACAAAAATACTATTGTATGGTGGAATTATTTACTCCTCTACAACATGTTTAGGTGGTGATTGGGGCTGGTTGATGCATGAGTGTAGGGCCTCCTGCTGGCTATCCCTGTACTGTAGCATCCTTGTGTCCCAGTGAGCCCTTCTGTAGCACATTGAGCCAGGCAGGAGCAGCCATGGGTTGGCAGGCTGACCCCCTGGGCCCCCTGCCAGTTGAAGCTGCATTGTCCTGGTTCAATGTGCTGTGATCCTAGGTGCACATGTAAATTCTGTGCATAGGAGTTCAGAGGAGAGCAACTCATATGATCCAAGGCCTGGAGGGAAGGTCATATGAGGAGAGGCTGAGGGACTTCAGTCTGGAGAAGAGGAGGCTCAGGGGGTACTTAGTGGCAGGCTACTATTACATAAGAGGGATACATATGGACCTGGCAGAACATCTGTTCCCCAGACCTCCCCAAGGGATAGCAAGGTCTAACACCCATAATCTCCCGGAAGGCCGATATAGACTAGACATAAGAAAAAATTTCTTTATGGTGCTGTGGGGGCCGAGAAACGCCAGCAGAATGGGACTGCTGATGGAGTGGAATTGAGGTGCTGGAGATGCAGCGGTTGCAACAAAAAAAACTTTACTTACAGTCTGTATACACTGTAGGCACGTCTCGTGGAGTTACAAAACTTAAA
>JAGPOW010003316.1:56772472-56785844 GCA_030014935.1 Caiman crocodilus | reverse complement strand
AAAAAAACTTTACTTACAGTCTGTATACACTGTAGGCACGTCTCGTGGAGTTACAAAACTTAAACAGGAAACAGGCACACTGATGCTCACACTCACGCAAGTATGGGGCATTGGATAATTCTGGCGGGGAGTCATTGTCAGTTGATCAGGCCTCCTTTGTGGCTTGGAAATGCATGCGGGGATCTCTCCTCATGCGTATCTGAGCACTCCTTCAATATGGGCAGGCATCGCCCAAGCCTTTTATGTGGTCAGCGAGCCAAATGCCGACCGACATGTTTGCATAATTTATGGTGAGCCAATCATAAGCATGCACTCAGTGGTGCAGCTGCAAGGTTTTGGCGGGCTCTGATCTTGCACCAAGACTTTTTCCCGTGTTGCAAGGGAAATCCCTGCACCCGTGCTTGCAATGTGCTTAACACAGCTGTGCCAAGGCATCTCTTTAACTGTTCTGTACTGACAGGTGCGTGTGCCCAGGGTCTGGAACAAACTCCCCTCAGAGGTGGTGCAAGCACCTACTCTGGACTCCTTCAAAAAACAGGTGGATATATTTCTTGCTGGGGTCACTTGATTCCAGCTGATTTCCTGCCTATGGCTAGACCCGATGATCTCATGAAGTCCCTTCCAGGCCCTCATGTCTATGAAAATTATGAAATTTATAAACTATGAAGTGAACTGCACTGGAGTTTATTGCATTGCATTAATATTCATGTGTAAATGCACCTCATAATAGCACCTGTTAAAATGAAATAGAAAATGTATGGTCAGAATGATTTGAAATCGCCTTCTAGGACTATCCCAGTAGTCAGCAGCCTGCCTGTTGGGTAGCTAGATTTAGGGTTACCTATGCTTTCAGGCATCCTAGTTCTAAGGTAGCCCAGAAAATGGTAATCTGGGACTGGAAATTTTTGAACAATTCTCTTTCTATTTTTCCATTTTCTGAAACTATCTGTTCACTGTAATGTTTGATTATCTGATTTCTCTTCTAATTCAAACACATACAAATCTTATAATCTAAAGGACAGAAATTCTGATCATATTTAGCTTTTTTCATCTATATTATGAAAATAGGAGACTATCCAATGAGAATTAATATGTTCTGAATTTCTTTAAGGTGATCTCTGTGCCTGGTGGAAACAGTCAACTCCCATTTGAATGGGACAATATTCCTAGATTTATAGTGACTCTGAGAAACAGTCAGCACAATGAACTTCAGGTACAGCATAAATAAACAGAACAAGTAGCTATGATGAGGGGAAAGAAGAGACTGAAACAGATTGCCAGCTATTTGTAAATTGTCAGGCCCATAAAGTCATCATAGTTGTGACAGTTTATAACAGCTAAGTATCTATCCTCCTATATTTAAACAGTTGTCATTCCAACTCAAGTGAAATCTCTTTTGCACCTCCAATTCTTCACCTCCCCTCCCTGTTTCCTTTTAAGCAGAGCCATGAATTACCACAGTGTAATTAAGATTTAAGGTCTGCCCATAGGGCTCATGGGATTGAAAAACTGGTGAGAGCTGAGTCACACAACGTCTTCAGACATCATGAGGAAATGTTACAGTTGTTCCTACTGGATCACTGATTATTTACAATTACATGCTAAATTGATTTCTTAGATGTTAAAAATTCAGCCAGTCATATGGAAAGGTTTTATATTTATTTTTATACATTGTGCTTTGGATTAGCTGAGAATTTATGACATATTTTTTCCTTTTCTCCTTGAAGAATATTTATAACTGCCCAATATATTCCTGCTTTTTTTTATTGTCAAGCAGCACCAAGATGCAAAAGACCATCCTTTTCTCCTGTCTTTTTTATTTTTGCTTTACAGTTAGTGGTTTGTGCAATTAGTATTAATGATCAAATTAAAAGGAATCCCAGTGGGTGACTCTGGAGTTAAATTTTTATTCTATCCCAATGACATCTTGTTACAGCTAATAGAACGGGACAGCTTAATTAAATCTTTTCTTGAACTAGTGTACAAATTTCCCAATTTTCTCTATAAAATAAATTGCTTGAAATCATAGAAATTCTACCTAAAGTAGTCTCTTCCCTTCATTGTGCCTCAGCAATCAGAACATGATGTGCTTTCATCTGTATTCTCACATCTTATCATAAGCACGTAATTGATCATAGCTTAGACCCCCGTGTTTAACATATGGTCCTCCAACTGAACCTATTCTGTGAAGCTGGGTTACCTAGCCTGTGGAACATTTTACTGCAGCTACCAGCAACCAACTGGTTAATGCAACTACCACTCAACTCCATTGCTGTAGCTGCCAAACTTGTAATGTCTATGGGGCCAGTACTCAAGGGGTGGAAGCTTCCATAGAATTTAATGTTTTCTGTCACCATTGGTAACTAAAATTGGTGTCATTCACCTCAAGACTGCTGGCTACACTAAGCCTGAAATTTTGGCAGCCATTATTTATGGAGTGGCGGTAACCCCTTGACTGCTGACATGATGTCCCCAGAAGTCTCATCATCTTAGTCAAGCCTGTAAGGAGCCCTACCATTCTGATCTGCCCCACTGCACCCAATGTGTCTGATACCCCCCAGCTAATGTTTACTCAATATAATGGCAAGATTAAATATTTGTTATTAAGTGTCATTTTATCAACATTTTCTGCCCTAGAACTTCCTCCTATGGATGAAGATAATGTGGAGCATAGTTAGGAGCATTAGTGAAGGTTCCTTAGACAAAGTGGTTTCCATGCATTCAAGTGAGAACAGCAATACTTCTGTTTATGGGAGCAAAATGTACTTGCTTATGCTGTGCTAGTCTGAAACTTTGGTATTAAGGCCACTTATCATTATCATCCCCTGAAAATTACCTAAGGACCTTGGCAGATATTACATGTATGGGCCAATTAATGTGTTAATCATGCTACAAATGGTTACATGACAATTTGTTGTTTTATAAAATGGCAAACCAGCCACAAAGATATTCCAGATATAATGTATAATATATCTGTGGCTGGTTTGTATAGTGCCTTAAATTAAAGGCGTGTCATGCCCTGTTCCCATGTTGACAATCAGATGATGGCTAGCACCAGGCGAGTAGTAGCCCTGGCTTGGTTCAAGCACTGAAATTCCTCAGTTCCAATGCTAATAATCAACTGATTGTTGAAATAGGAAAAGGACAGTCCAAATCAGGTCAGGGCTGCCTGGGGGTCTGCAAGTGCTGGTCGGGGAGAGCTGTTCAGCTTGATTTCTCCCCGCAGCCCTAAGGCAGCATTTTCAGAGGTGTGTTCCCAGCAGCCCTGCATGTACTTGCTCAGTGGGAAGAACCAAGCCGCTTCTCTCTACTTGAGATGCACCCTGCCCAGTTCTCAGTTTGCTGATGCATATTGATTCTGGGATTACAATCTTAGGTTCTACATGTATTGACAAGTTGAAAGGCCACTCTTGGTTGTGCCAATAGAGAACAATTGGGATCTGATCCCTGAAGTCCCATACTTTGTCATGGGATCCTACCCATGAGTTCCTTGAGTGAGTCAAAGTCTGCTTTTCTGAAATCAAGGGTCCATACTTTGTTGCTCTCCATCCTTCCTTTCCTCAGGATCCTGAACACAATCATATCATGGCTACTGCTGTTGCCATCCACTACTACATTCCTCACCAATTGTCCTTGTTTGTGAGCACAAACTGCACACTGTTGTATTGCCCTCTTGGTAAACGTCAGGGTGATTCAAGTCCTCCTTGAGAACCAGGGCTTGTGACTGAGAAAATTATGCTATGCTATGGGTATTTCTCATGCTTCTGGGCTTTGATGATTGCCACATGGGGTTGGGAAATGAATTTCTCCCCTCTTTGTTCTTTGTGGGTTTTTTTTTTCCATTTTCTTCAGCAATCTTGGGTGTTGGCTTCAGCCAAAGCTGGGGATTTTGACTGGCATGTGCCAGTGCTCCCACTGGAACTTAAACCTAGAGGTTTCTGGGTGGAGTATGTTGTCCCTCTGCTCAGGGTCTGACTGATGACCGTATTTGGGGTTAGGAAGGAATATTACCCCTTGGTCAGAATGGTACAGGTTGTGGTAATTTATGTCTTCCTCTGTAGCTGAGGGCATGGCCCTTTCCTATGGATCTCAAGTGTATTTTGACAATGCTTGCAGCAGTAGCACACTGATTACTGTTGTCCCCTTGCTTTATCTGTGGCAAGATAGATAGTGACAGGCTGATTGTGTAATTCTAGTAACAGATTAGACAAAAAACAGTCTGGGATATTTTAGATACGAATGATTCTGCTTCAGGCAGGGTATTGGACTAGATGACCTCCAGATGACAGGCCAATAGATAACAAAAAGGTTGCAATATAGCTGTCTGCATTTTGGATTTTTATTAAATGAATGTTATGACTTTTATACAATCTCCGCTTTTTGTATTTTGTTTCTCATTATTCACATTTTTAAAAAGTCTATCAGTAAGAGTTTGAGATGCCATGGCTACCGCTTACTTTATTTTTCCATACAGAAAATAAACGCTAAAAGTAGCCATTGAGATAGATGAACCACTGTGATAATCAAGCATCTAAGAACTGCAGCTGTCTCCCTTCTAGAATCAGTCCTTAACTAATTACACTAGTAGAAAAGGAAGCTTAAAAGAATAAGTTCAGGTGGGAAACATAAAAGTGAAGATATTAGTTCCTCATTTTTATTCCTGCACCATAGGTTCAGAAATTCTTTATCATATCATACTTGATTTCTTCACTCCCCAGCAATATTTGATTAACCATCTCCTATTCCTCAGAGTCTGTATTCACTTTTCATAGAAATTAATGTAGACTCTGAGGAATAGAAGTTGGTTAATCAGTTGTACAACAGTAGTCATAAACCTTTTGTCAAGAGAAATTTCAAAGTAGCACCAGAATAGCGAAATAATGTATACACGCATTTTTATTATTTTTATTAAAAAGAAAAACATTCTAGAGGCATAATGAAGGGAACATCAAGGCTTCTGTTCTCAAGAAGCCCATAAATAGTTATCAAAATATTTACATTATTATTAAAAAATGGATAAGGTTTGCTTATACAACTCTTAAATTACCACAGGCTTTACAAAGAATCAAACCATAGTCTAGTACTTTAGGTTATAGAAGCCAATTTCTGTGAAATCCTCAGGCAAGCTGCCATAATCTTACTTTGACTTTGGAATGATCAGCAGCAAATGAAAGCTGGTGCCATTTAAGTTCAGTAAATCATTGCTAGCACACACTGGCCAATAATTGTGTAATTCTTAAAAGCATTCTTCTGAAGCTTTGAAGATGTTTTAAATTGTGTAGGCATGACACTCTCCATGCAGAAAAAATAATCTCAAGAATTTTCAGTGACCTTTTGCTTCTTCCTTCTTTTATTGCTAAACCAAAACCATAGCAACCTATCAATGAGTTATTCATTTCTTTTGCTGCAATTTTGTTTTGTTAGAATTAGTTCCAGCAGCTTCTTCTCCTTTCAGACATACGGAATCCTCAGTAAAGAGATCCCATGTTTTAATAGCACCTCATTCTCTGATCCTTGTGGCATATTTTAAAAGATAGGTTGTTAGCGTGGTCCATATTGTTATGGTTTGACAGCCAAGTTGCATGTCAAGAGATAGTGAAAAACAGTCAATTGTAGCTAAATTCCAAATTCCACATGCATAAATGAATAAACCTCTCAACATTCAGTTACAGAATTTTATTTCCAGCTATATCCTGAAGACTAAAGAAGAGCCATGCAATTAAAATCTCTAGCATGGATCAGTGATTCAGTTCAGATGCAATTTGAACTAAAGTTTAGATGATGTGGATTACATCTCTATTGCAGCATGTCAGCTGTGCTGAACAGGAGAAATGATTTTATTTAGTGCAGTTACATTAACTCAGCTAAATAAAAACAGGGAAGACAGAGGAATTTCTATTATCATGAAAATCAGGAGATTTTTCCAGCAATGTCTTTTCCAGAAAAGGGAAAAAAATAAACTTCAGAAACATAACTTGTTTAAAACATGTCTTTTGGATTCAGGATCATTCTATATATATAAAGGGCTTAGCCTGTTTGCCTGTGTATTTGTCTGTGTGTCCATAACACTTACGGGGGAATGGCTCCCAGTGAGGCATGGCTCTGCCATTGCTGCATCAAGTGTGCCCATCAAGAATGACAGGCAGGGCATGGCTACAGTGGAGTGGGTCAGGCAGAGCAGGCCAGGTGGATGCGGAGTAGGAGGGGAGGAGAGGGTGGCACAGGGCTGGACATGGAATGCAGGGGGTGTTGTGCACGACCAGACACAGAGCAGTGGCAGCACAGGGTGGTGGGTGGCAGCAATGGCCGCTGTGTACAAGCTTCCCTTTACTGCTCCGGGGAAGTTGCGGCAGTGCTGGGTGGTGGGTGGCAGCGTTTCATCCCTGCCTGTCCTCCCTGTCATTCTTGATGAGCAATTTGTTAGTACTGCCATCTTAACGCTTGCAATTGAAACTCTTTATTAATGCCACATTTCTAACACAAACCACTTCAGTTCTGTTTTCCCTTTTCTACTTTTGCATAGCACAAGATATACAAGATATATGTATTCACCTTCATTTCATCATTGTTTCTTCAAAATTGCTGGAAACATCTCATGCGATTGTCAGATTTCAAGCCACGTAACAATGCTGAGAGCATTACATTTCAAGGAACCAATAGATCAACAGTCTTTGATTAGTAAGGCCACTCCTTCTTAAGCAGATTACAAACAAATCTATTATTTTAGCTAGGTTTCACATGTGTAGATAGCTGGGGATGGTTATGGAGAGGGTGGAGAGAGAGAGAGAGAGAGAAAGAGAAAGGAAATCTTGTTACATAAGGAAAGAGTAAAAAATATGAAAAGAGTAACTCAGGCTTTGTACACTACAGTCAGTTTGCTCAGATCTTATACACTACTTATTGTGCTTCGTATTTTACAAAGCCAGGAGATCTAGCAGATAGCTTCTGCCTAGGAGTTTCACTGTCAATACCAAGAGTTGGAAAAAAAAAAAAATCCCAAACCTGGCTAGATCCATATTAAGGATTCTGTGCTCTTTCCAAGGTAGGATAATTATGACTGAAAAGAAACTGCACCTTACTAATTTCCTCTCTTGAACCTTAAAGTGGCTGGTGCTTTTTAAATATATTTTCATTTTACTGAGCTAAATGATGTATTTGGGTACCGAATAAATCGAAACCCAAAAGTCTGTTTTTCCCCTTCTAACTGAATCTTTTAGAATATTATTATAAGAAGCACATGCCATAATTCATTCTAAAATACATGCTTGTGGACAACAGAGTGATAACAGTTTCTAACATGGCATAAGGATACATTGGGTTCTTGGTTGCCCATCAAACAGGATTTTGGAACAGTTCCCACATCTACAAAATAGAAATGCTACTCAGAAGTTTGTAATGGATTATTTATTCAAACATGCTATACTGCTGTGTATTGAAATAACTTTCACATTTAGTGTTGTCTCTGAAGCCCTCCTGTTAGTAAAAATGTCCTTACACAAGGGCAAAACTGGAGGGTTGCAGAGTACGGTCACACTCCATTTCTTCCTGCTGCTGATGCAGAGAAGAGGGGAGGTGGGAGGGAGCTAGCACCACTCTCCTTGGTTCTCTCCAACTCAGTGCTGGCTGTACAGAGCTACTTCTACTACTGGCAGAGTGGTGTGGGGCTGAATATTTTGTGCACTGCCTGAGAGCTTTGACAGCAGCAGCCATGTTACCTGAAACAGTGTGGACTCCCTGCACTTCAGCTGGTGTTGCTGTGGTGTGGCTCCTGTGCTGTTGCTGAGGTGCCAGTGCTAGCATATCTAGGGGAGGCAAGCAGGTGTGAGCTTCAGGAGCTGATTTAAAGGGGAAGCCCAGGTGAGGGGGCTGGGTTCTTCAAACATGTTATTGAGAGCCTGTCCCCAACTGTAGCAGCCAGAGCCTGTGCCCATGCTAGCTGGTCAACAGCAGCAGCTTGGTTATTGGGAACTCAAGTGGTGTCAGGTAAGACTGCAGTCACTGACATTAGGTCCTTGTGGTGTTATACCCAAAGTGCACCAGAAGGGCTGTGCAGGGGGCAGACACAGGAAGGGAGAACATATCTGCCCTTGCCACTCTTCTCTGTTTCCAGAAAGGACTGTAAAGATACTCACATCCTGCATAACAGGGACACTGTCGGTGGCAGCATATAGGTTCCCTCTTCCTAGGGTGACCACATGTCCCAATTTATCCAGGAGAATCCTGGATTTCAGATGCTGGTCCCTGCCAGCTGTTGGGAATTATAATGGGTATCCCCAAAATGCAGAGGCATAGGGTACAGTCTGGCTGCGAGTTGAAGAAGCGCACAGGGCCTTGAAGGCTTTCCATGAAGCCCTGTCTCCACCAACTTGTGAGGGCCTAGGGTGGGGGAGATTCAGGAAGGACCATATCCCAGATTTCCTGGACGATGTCCTGAATATATAGGATTTCCATATGGTCAGCCTACTTCTTCCTGTCCCTGATCCTGGCTATTGGAGACAGGATTGGGTAGAATGGAGATGTTGGCAGGGAGCAGCGACAGGAAGAGGGAACCTGCCTGATCTCTGTTAAGCCTCTGCTGAACCATGCAACCACTTCTTGTAGCTGGGGACCCAGGGAAACATCAAGGGGCCAGGTAGGGGCCAGGAAGGAGGGACCACTCTGCACTATGTCTTGCTGACCCAGAGGAGCTCCAGGGTTGCTCCTGCTCTGCTCCTGCCACAGGCTGCAGGGAACATCTGTGCAGGTGCTGTCTCATTTGGGGATAGGAGCAGTGGCAGCTGCAGTGGGCGAGTCCCTCTTTTGCGGGTGATCCATGCCTGGCCTCCCCTCCTTTAGGTGTCTCTGGTCAGCCCTGGAGCTCCAGGAATTCCTTGCATCCACCTCTGCATGGTCTGAGGGTGTCTCACCCTCCTTTTCTAAATCCTGGATCTGCCTATGCCCTTATACATATTTGTGTATAATTTCATAGTTTTAAACAGTACTATTCAATACAATGAAATAATATAGTGCCCTTAACTACAGGATAAATAAAATCATTTTACATTAATTGCTTTACAAACAGTCTCCTCCCTCCTTGACCAGTGCCATTTCTACAAAACAGCATATTTAATAGAACAAGTAATCCTTTGAAAATGCATTTATTTTTAAACATTTTGAATCTTTCTTACCATCAAAAGGTCTAAAACTGATTACCATAATTTCTATACAGGGTGAGGAGAGGACACAAGTAAATTCAGGCTTCATAATAAGTCTGAATCATTGATTATGTATTTGTAAAATGTTATGAGTGTGGAAGCTGAGTCTTACCAGTTGATTCCAAATTGGCTGTTTTTTTTGGCAGGTGCTCACTCAAACCCATTTCAGAATTTTCCTTAATTTGTCCAGACTGTTTGGATGAAATCAGCATAGAGCTGTCTTACCCTCTGGTACTTGGAATCAGCTCAAATATATGATGGGTTAGGTGCAACAGCTTGAGCAGTCTGTTATACCTCTCGGGGCAGTACATTGTGAAACAGTATGTATATGTGTTAGTGTAAAAAAAAAAAGGAAATTCCAGTGCAAAAGAATAGTACCATATTATTACTTGATTGCTTAACTAGAAAGAAATGTTTGCTGAAGAACATTATTGTACTACTATCCTAAGGCATCTCATAGACACTTGAATCTCAGAATAGCTGAGGTTTTTTAACATACAGTTTGCATACATATTCCACAGCACACTGTTTTAATCCTTTTTACAGTTCTATATTATCCAAAATGGATGACAGAACTATTTTATGCAACCTGTTTTTACTATTAACAACAGTGGCAGTTTGTTCTAGTTCCTTCTTTTTTCTTCTGCTTCTTTTCTGGCCCACTTCTGATCATTTAAAACTGATTTTTTTTTAAATCATATTTATTAATATACAAGAATACTCCATTATGCATGGGTAGCATTTAATGCATAATATATATAATAGAGAATCCCAAAAGAAAGAGAAAAAAGCTAAGGCATCTAAACCTACATTATTCCTCCACCAGGAGATACACATCTCTACTAAAACAATGACTGAACTCCAAAACCACATTTCAACCTTTCCTCTGCTTCAATTCCCATGCTCATCTGCCAGCAAACATTCCACCACAATAACCAAACAATATAAAATTTCCCTCAGTTTTCATCATCATTCTCCAGAATTTTAAACCAAAAAAAAAGACAAAAGGAAGAAAAATCACACATTTGCCAAGTGTCAGAGGTCCAAAAATGGCTGAATAATTTTACAAAGGATTCTGGGTTTTGGTGAAACAGCAATTACGACTACAGAAATCCAGGTCATTGTAAATTTTGTTTCGTGTTGGGTATGCCAAAACCACACAGTGATGGTGAATGAAAATGTAGGGTTTTTTTTCCTGTTTAGTTAATTAGGAACCATATGTAGATACCTAAGTCCATCCATCCATTGTATTTTTTTTATTTCAGAAGCAAAGAAGGAATACAGGATACTGATTTAACTACTATTTCATGATAGATTCATCCCAACACAGTTACAGATATGCAGCAACACATTACACTTGTGCAGGTAAAAAGAGTGAGAATCCAGGTCAGAATTTATAGTTCATAAGTATAGGGTATGCAATCATCCATAGAGATTATCTTAAATATAATTTTTTTCAGCACACTATTATAACAAAAAAATGCATCCCTCTTTTATGTTTTTCTGCTTTCCACCTCATCCTGTCTAACTTCAACTTATTCTTCTGACCCTGTCTTCCTTCCCTGTTTTACCTGGAGTATTCCATTTCTCCTAATTCCCATACCAGCACCATTTCTCCTCTTCTCCCCCATCTGTCAAATTTGCTCTGACTTCCCAGTAGCCCTCAATATTTATCTTTCTTTTCCTTATCTCCCTCACTCCCTCTGAGTACTTTCTCTGTCCTCCAGAGTCACTCTTTGCCTCCCTGACTTCTGGAGCTGCTTGTCAGAACAACCATATCTTTTGACCAGTTTAGAAAAAATTATGCAATGTTTCCTCTGAAAAATTAGGTGAAAATAACTTCAGAAATCCCTCTCTTACCATGTGCAGTAGGTCCAGCAAATGAGAGTCCTGTATCAACAAAAAATGGCATATGGAATCAACAATAGTCAAGCAGTTCATATAGAAACATGAAAAATGATTTTAAAAAATGTTGCATGATCTTTACAATCTTAACATCACTCCCAAAAATGCTGATTTTTTTCCTGTTACAAACTTATATGATTTTCGCAAACTTAGGAAGAGTCAGCTTTTAACATAAAATCTTTATTTGTTATGATTATTTCTTAATTACTTTCATAAGCCTGAGAACAATTCTAATTGAAAAACGTTGTGCCAGCTTGTATGAGACATCTGAAATAAAGTGAATTTCACATCTGTTTCATAGCAAAAGTTTCACAAAGCTCTCATTTTGGATTTCTCTATCATGAAGTCTGAAATGATGTATTCTAAACCAATGCATCCTATCACAGTAAACCTATAAATAAATCAGACAACTTCTTATTTACATCCACTAACATAGCATAACCTTTAAATTTAAATCATAAGCCCTGTAAGATCAAAATAATTGAACTTGACATTTAGTCACTAGCTTTTTTCAGTTATTTTGACTGCAGATTTGCAATGTCTGCATCCTTTTAGCTCTGTTTTCCCCATGTAAAAGCTGTCCTAGCAGACTCTGTGGATTCATAAAGTTCATTTTGTTCAATATAAGTGCATTTACATTTACTTTCTTTTCCCTGACTGATACTTGGCAAAAAAAGAAAGGGGGGGGCGTGAAAGATGAAGGCAATTTTGTCAATTGTATATAAAATAAACAAAAGTAGTGGATCTGCTGGAAAGCTGACACCCTTGGGGACTCATAAAATGTCTAGTAGGTGTGTATCTGTGCCTGTCATCTGAAAGCAAAATTCAAAGGTTTCCTTAGGGACGAGATAATGTATGGTCTGAATTACTTGTTAGCTTGTGTATGCTGATGGCAAACACCACTAGACTCTATAATGCAGCAACTTCTTCAATTTGGCAGACCCAAACTGCTGACTAGCCAATTTTCTTCTCAACTGATATTTAATTCACACATAGGAATTATCTGATAAAAAGTATTGATGGAGTATACATTTGGATAACATAGAGCTAAAATTTCAGTGAAAACTGATCAAGGAAGTCGAGGGACTGGCATCCAAATTCTCCACATAGAAATTCACTTTTTTGTTTTTTAAACAAACCACATAATGTAGATGAATCAAAGAACAAGATCTTTGTGAAATAAATAATAGAATATATTTGTCAAACTAACTGAGGCTGAGAGAGAAAAGCAAGAGGTATGTTCAACAGCAGGTGGAAAAAGAAAATCTTCCATGCACTTTCAAGTGAAGGAATTTGAACTTCAATGCACTCTTCCCCAAAGTTCAGGCTCACCATCTGAGGTGTGGGAATCCGAGTGGTTCATAGCTGGCTCAGAACCAGAAAGATGATAAAGTGCAAAGAAACAGCTGTAGCTGTATGCCAAGATAGAAGAATGATCCCCAAAGGAAAACTGTTTATACCAGGGGTGGGAAAACATGACCTGAGGGCTTGATATTGCCTACCAGGGGTATGTGTAGATGAAACAATATTTCCCATTTATGTCAGTGCAATTGCATTTGAGTTTGCGTGTCCCAGGATTTCCTGCTGCTCTAAAGTCCATCAACTGTGCATTTGTTCGTGCAAACAGCCAGAAATGCCAAAGGCTTCTAATTAATCCTCTTTACCATGAGGAGGTGCTGAGTTCTGGCCTTTAGTCAGCAGGTGCCGCTGAGTGTTCTTTTTATCCTCCATTGCCCCTTATTCCTTCATCCTCCCTCACAGCACAGAGTTCAGGTTAGGATGCGTCTGCTCAGACCAATTATTATTTTAAAATGGGGGAGACAAATGAATCCCTTCATTTTGTACCCCCTCTTAATTCTTCTATCCCCTCACCTATAATGTATGTCCTCCCCCCCACCCATGTGCCCTTCTGTCCTCCTGCCCCCTCCCATGTACCCTTCACCCCCCATTGTGTGCTCCCACTGCTCCCAATGACAGCTGCATCATCACTGTAATGGTAAATATTTTGCAAGTAGTTTGAAACTTTGGAGTGAGTAGTTACATGGCTTCCTTCAGTACTGGAAAACTTCTGAACTTCATCACATTCCATTTCAGGGCCATGGCCAGAAGTAGACACAGGATGCTACCTGCCAGATCTGATGCCCAGGATATGCGGCATCCTGGGTGATATATAGGGAATATGCCCCACTGACCGTCTGCGTGTGCGGGGGGGGGGTGGGTCCAATTTTTCACCTGCGTACCCACCCCCACACCGATTCCTCTTATTTTTTCCC
>JAGPOW010003316.1:56750616-56772372 GCA_030014935.1 Caiman crocodilus | reverse complement strand
ATTTTTTCAGCTGCGTACCAACCCCCTCTCCTCTTCCTCTTCTTTTTTCCCCCTCCTCATAGAAAACTTTCGCAGGCAGAACTTGCCAGGGGTGGCAACCAACCCACAGTCCAGTTGTCACAGCGGGGTCCTACAGGAGGGCTGTGATCTCCTGAAGGCCCTCCACCCATGCCAAGTCCAGCCTAAGGCACCCTCAATTCTCATCTGCCATGACTTGATCTTAATAGGTATAGAATGGGAGGCTGCCTTATACCGCCATGGGCACGGTGTACCGGGACCTTCGTCCCTGTGATCTCCCAGACCCACCGGAACGTACCCTCCATTTGATGGGTGCCCTCCAGACACCCTGGCCTTAGGGCCAAACATGGCTCCTACCAACCCCTGATACCACGTCCCAAGCCTCACTGATGTACCAGACGTTGGTGTGTCAAATGTATGCTTGCCCCCTCTCTAGGGCTCTCAGTATTGAGAGCCCCTAGGGAGGGGAAGTACACAAGGCCTACTCTGGGCCTCCTCTCCCCCATCTCGGTAGCCATACAACGGGCCTAAGTCTAATAAGGCTGGGCATACTGTGCTGCTATCCCTCTGGGAGATCAGGGACCACCGCCGCACTTGCCCTTATCCAGGAGATGCTCTGCTGCTAACTCCTGTCTCTCTCAGGGTCCACCACAGCAGCCAGCCTCTAGCCAGTGTCTGATGCCACGCTAGCCTCTTGCTGGTTCAGCCTGCCCATCATGGGCTCCCCAAGGCTGCTCCTTCTTGGGCTTCTCCAATTGTTTCCCTTCATGGGCTTCTCCAATAGTGCCCCCCCTTCCAGGGGTCTGCTGTGCCCAACTTGGGCTTCTTCTCAAATGCCCCCCTCTGGGGCTGGGGTCTACGCCCCCCCATGCTGCTGCACCCTCACTGGCACCTATAAGCATACTGCACAGGCACCAGGATCCCCACACTACTGGGGTCCCTCTATGAGGTTACTGCACCCCACCAGCACCGGGATCTCCACACTACTGTGGGTCTCCTATGAGATCTCCTCCAACCCCTAGAGCCTCACCCAAACCACTGGTGTAAACCACAACCAAAACACAAGCCTCTGGCTATAACTTAAACATCAGGCACCTGGCCATAACTACATAAGCCTCCTGGCTCCTACCTAGCATTATTGCTCCAGCCTCTAGAGCTCTTGTGAGTTGCTCTCACATTTCTGTCTCCCAGAGCTCCTGTCCCTCCAGCTGCTAGCAGAGAACTGCTAGCCTGACTCTGGCTCTGGGCTTTATAGGAGCCAAGCCCTGCCCCTTAGGGTCAGCTGACTCTCATTAGTTGTCCTGGCAACACTCAGCTGAGCTCATTATCTCTGCTGGGGGGGTTGGCCCTAGAGGCTTCTCCCTCCTCTGGGAGCAAGGCAGGCACACCCACTGCCCTGTTGCAATCTATACAAGTGGTGAGCACACACTGTGCTCCACCACACCAGTGATGAGGAGGGTAGAGTAAAGATAGTGAAGAGGAGCAGAGTGAAACTATCTTTAGATTTTTAACTTTTTTTCACATTTTGCATATATTCTATATTGTTAAGGTGTATATAGTTATTGATAAAGCTGAAACATTTTCAGTAAAGTGTTTTGCTTTTTTTCTATATATGTGTCATGTTTTCTTTGGGATAGATGGGTGGTTGGGTTGTTTTTTGGAGACTGCACCCACCTCAGTGTGGTGGAGATGCTGTGCTTGGGGGTGTTTTATGGAGTCATGGCATTACTGGAAAGAGTTGCAGGGTGCGCTGCTATCGGAGAGAGGTTGAATGCTCATTAAGTGCTAGCTAGGGTGCAGTGCAGCCAGCATGTCTTGTAAGAAAAAAAGACTAAACAATCCCACCCACCCCCAGCAGCAAGCCGAAAATCTGAAAAACTTCTCCATGCATGGATCTTCTAGGGCCTTTAGCCTTTCTCAAGTGTTTAAAGACTTTAGTAAGTCTTTATTGCACTATAATACATTTCATATGCCTGGTTGCTGAGGAGGGTTGGGGGTTGGGGTTAAAGTCTGCTGCTATAGCTCCAAAACAGCTTCTTTTTTTCCTCAGTTTTTTCTTTGCAGGCTGTACTGTTATGGGAGGTGCAATGCAACATTGTTAAAAATGCTTTCTTTGCAGTGCAATGTTTTCTTTACAAAATCCTGTGTCCAGCACCCTCTGGAGCTGGGTTTGCAGATCATGCCCCACCACTCCAGGTCAGCTGCAACCTGCTCCCCCCCTGGATTCATATTTTGTTCAGGATTGCTTTGTCCTCCCTTGTCATATTTCTACTCTCAGCCTTCTCAAAGGAAGGTGAGAGGGAAATGAGGAGCAACACTCCCTATACAGCCCAAGATAGTCTTTTCAGCTGCCTCTAGGCCTCTGCAGAATCAAGTGTATTCAAAGAAAACATCATGGTGGGAGAACTTTTTTTCATCCAAAGTCAAGAATTATGTAGTACCTCTCTCTCCTACACTAGGTATTGACATGTTCTCATCAGATGGGTCTCAGCTAAGCAGAGACCTGCTAATTAGCCAGGTCCAGGGTTCCAAAAAACTACTCTGCTCCCTATAGAGAGGTCAGAAGTGTTATGCAGCAGATGGCTATCCCCATACATTATTGAGGTGCCTGAAGGGGAGGCCAGCCAATCTAAAATATGGGCCCTGACCAGCTTTGTGTCCAGCCTGTGAAGCTACTGCACTCCTGCCCCTGGCTGAAAACAACTCCCCAGATCCATGTCCTGAAATCAAGCAAGAGCAAATGCAAATCAGAATGTGCTGTTTCTCATCTTTTTTCCCCATAATAAATTTGTTTGCAATCAATTTGATTCAGAAATCACAATAAAGCTAAAACAGTTAGACACGTTTATTTTTACTCCACAATGCTGTTGGTAGTCAACTGGTGAATACATGTTTTTTACAGTACAGTCATTGTGAGCAAAAGCAATACAACAGGATAAAACACCAATTCACAACATGCTTCTATGGTTCCTTGAGTAATCCTTTGATATGATATGGATGGATGGAAGGCTATATGGTGAGACAGAGAGAGGAAGAGAGGTGAGCAGGCAGCCACCCTGGTTACTGGCCATTCCTGGTTACTGATGACTGTGCAACTTTTATGGAGTCATGACATTACTGGAAAGTTGCAGGGTGGACTGTTATTAGATGGAGGGAGGTCAAATGCTTAGCCAGTGCTAATGTGCAGCCAACATTTTCTTGCAAGAAGACTAAACAAACCCACCCACAAATCATGGTCCTCTTGAGCCCCCTCAGGTGGAGATGTATGGCCTGAATCAACTCGCTAGTTGAGTTGGGCCATGGGTGGATGGGGTGGGAAAGAGGGAGAATAGGAGGGAGGCACCCTGCACCATCTTCTTGGTTACTGAACATGTCCCAGAAGGAAGATGGCTGGGTCAAGGAGGAGGTCTAGGAATGACCCAAAGGGGCCCCCTCAGGTGGAGATGAATGGCCAGACTTAGTTGGCTGGCTGAGTCAGGCCATGCTACTCTCTGTTACATTGTAATATGGGAATCTTTGCTGGCTGCAAAGCTTAGGGAGGGAGGGAGGGAGGGGCTCCCTCAGGTGGGAGGGGGGACTTTATACTTTGTTATCCTTATTTATTTAAAACCTTCCTTCAGCAAGTCAAAGAAGAAACTCAAGGAGACAGAAACCTCAAGGAGACAGAGTGGTGGGTGGGTGTCAGAAGACATGTACCCCAGTCTGAATTTGCTAGGACATGGCCAGTAACCAGAAGGATGGTGAGAATACTATTAAATGGGCCTGAAGAACTTTTGCAAACCGAGCTGATGCTCAGAGCAAAGCCAGTGAAGAAAACTCAAATTAGCATCCTTTGTTGCCAGCAATGATTCAAAAGTTAGTAGGGTGCAATGGAGAGGTGGAAGGCAGGGGTAGGCCAGTGGGGTGAGGAGCCCACAGACCTAGGCCTACTACCTGGACCCTGGAGATCTTTGTCAGCAACCAAAAAGAAGTCTTCCACAATTCAGAAAAGAAAATCAAGCCTCAGCTTCCTTAGTAGAAGGCTTCACCTGTGACCTGAGCCCTCTGCCACTGTAGTGGTCATAGCTCCTGAGCACAGCTTGCTTTGTGTCCAGAAATCATTCAAATGTTCCAAGGGTGCGACAGGTTGGTGTAAGGCAGAGAGCAGGTGGGGTGAAGAGCCTACTAACCAGACTGTGGAGCTCTTGGCCAGCAACCAAGAAGAAGGCCTCCACAATTCAGAAAAGAAACTCAATCTTCAGCTTCCTTAGAGGAAGGCCACACCTGCTCCCTGAGCCCTCTGCAGCAACGAATGACATGAGCTTGCAGAACCTGTCCAGCTGCAGGACATGGCCAGTAACCAGGAGGAGGGTGAGAAGACTATACAAAGTGGGCCTGCAGAACTCATGCAAATCCAGCTGATGCTTGGGTCAAAGCCAGTGAAGAAGCCTCAGATTCTGCCACTGCTGTGGTCATAGCTCAGGAGAACAGCTTCCTTTGTGGCCAGCAGTGATTTGAAAGTTACAGGGGTGCGACTGAGAGGTGCAGGGATGGGCAAGTGGAGGGTGGGGATGGAAGAACCCATAGGCCTGAGTCTCCTACCCAGACCTTGGGAGGGAATTTGACAGAAATCTTGGCCAGCAAACAAGGAGAAAGCCTCTGCATTTATGGCCTGCAACAATCCTCTAAGTACAATTCCATAATGCTTATTAACAAACAGGGCCAGCAACCAAGAGAAGGGCTAGAATAATATGAAATGGATCTACCAAACTTGTGTAACTCCTACCATACTTGAACTGATGCTTGGGCCAACACCCGTGAAGAAAGCCTCCACAATTCAAGTAGTACATAGAAGAGAAGCCTCAACTTGTGGCCAGCAACCAGGATGAAGACGTAATAAAAGTTCGGTAAAGGTAGTATGTAAAGCAGAAGGGTATATATATCTTTTCACCATGGGAATAGAGGGACTTAAAGAGGAGCTTGAACCAGAAGGTGGGCATTTCCTTCCCCCTCCTCCCCACCATGGGGAAAGAGGCAGGGAATAATCACCTGTCTTATGCTCAGTATTTGCTTTCTCATTGTAAGGAATCAAACTGTAATTATAAGTCTATATAACATAAGTCTATATCATACATTGACTATACATATATGGTGTAGACCCAGGATGGGTGTGATGCATGCACGGTAATAAGGCAGATCTACCTGCTTTGAAATGCTGTGATAAGGAATTGAACCATTACAATTATTATTGACCATATCATTGTTAAAATTATTATTACTACAAACTCTTATTAATACATTACTATTGGAATTAATAGTATTATTGACTTTTAGTAGTATTACCTGTTATTACCTTATAAGTCTATATAAGTCAGGATGAAAGTCAACTATAATTACAATGAATAATAGTTCAGTTGTTGAGAGAATCCTGAAGGAAGTGTTACCATCCTCTTCGTCTTCTCTTTCTTCCTTTCTCTTTCTACCTCTTGTCACAGGGATCAATCAGCCTGTGGCTAGCAGTGGAAGGGGATCTAAAAACCAGAGGGAGGGAGGATAGAAAGAGCATTGAAGTTTGTATTTGTGCCTCTTGTGCACCTTGTGTACCTTTCTTCATGCTCATAAAATTCCAGCAGCCCCATTTACAATAAATTTGAACTAAACAATGCACTCCCCCAACCAGAGATGACCCTATCAGGCATATCAATGACAGCAGGCAGCACAGCCACCCTAGCATGGATATGAAGAAGGCACCATTGGCAGGTGTGAAGGGGATGCCATCATTCCACACTGCTGGCCCCCCCTTCTCCCCTCCTGCCCTCAAAACTGTTGCAGAAGGTGTCTTGTCTGGACCGTGCAAAGAAGTGAGGGTGGTGGCACCCCAGTCTTATCCCCCAGGCCCTGGAGACCCACAGTATGCCAGTGGTGCAGGGCCTTGGTCAAATTACCCTGCGCAGAGCTGATTTCACATGCCGTGGTGGCAGCAGTAGGGGAGGGGAGTTGGTGAGTGTCTGGATGCAAGGCCAGTGACAGTGCTGAAGAGTTACCCTGTCCTCTTGATCCATCTCTGTGGGGCCCTCAAAGTGCCGTGCCCAGGGCTGTCACTTGTATTTGTGACCCCTAGGGACAACCCTGCCACCCTCAAGGTACAGAAAAGTGTCAGGTGTCACTTACCAAAGGTGACATGTAGCATATCGCCATGTCATCTTTGAAGTCACATGTTGCAGAGGTGTGGGCATCAAATAGCACTCAAAGCTTCACTGCACCACACTTGACATCCTGCAGTCTTCTCAGACCCTGGATTCAGAATGCTGTGCCTCGTAGGGGCAAGTCTCATGGCTGGGATGAGTCCTTCTCTGCCCCTGCTGTGCTGTCATCCTTCACTCACCTCAAACCTCCCTCATTGATACAGCAAACATGCACCCTGACTTCTGCTCCCCCCACCACTGGCTTAGAATTCTTGAGTGGGGCAACCTTCTCCCCACCCCCCACTGGCAGCTTTGTTTTGGTGTGGAAATAAAAAGAAAAAACAGACAGTTTGGCACTGGGATGGAAAAGAGCATGAAAAGAAGACAGGAAAGTTTGCAAAGTCCCTGGGTTTGTATGCAAGCAAAGTGGGTCTTAAACCCCATGCCAACCCCTCCACCAACAGCCTCGCTTTGATGTTCCAAAACTAAGGAGACGCTGCCTGGTACCTGGCTGAAAAAGAACATGAAAATAATCTTGAAAAAGCACATTTTCAATGTTTCTAGGGAAAATGCAAGGAAAGGCTGTGAAGGGTGAACCAAAGAGCCTGGAAAGGCTTGAGCCCCTGTCAAAGACTTTGCAAAGTCAGTGGTGGTTTGCAAAAAAACAAGCTAGGCTGCTGGGGGGTGAGGCCAGCACTTGTGTGTTGTGACTCACCCAGGCAGCCCCCTCCATTTACCTCCGCTCCACTCAGGCAGCCCCCCTGTGTACCTGTGCAAGAGAAATTGCCAACTCCTCCCCCATAGGCACCATGCAGCAAGAGAAATGAACCCCAGCAATGAACAAAATCCACCTTTGCAAACAAGCAGTGTAAGGGTGTATATGGAGGCAGATACAGGAAGCCAGGAAAACACAAGGTTTTATTATTTGTAACACGCTATTATAATTACTTGTGCTTCTTTGTCTTCACCCCACCATGACCCTGAACCACCCCTGCCTCCTTGAAACAGAATGGTGCCCTTCTGGTCCTGCTGGTAGTCATACAGCCCTTCTGTGATCCCACTGAATTAGGGGGAACAGGCTGAGCTGTAATTCTTCACTCATCTTGCACAAAGGCAAGAAAAGCAGACTGACTTTTCTCTTTCAGGTGTATACCCATTTATTTTGGTACTTCTGCACACTCTGAAAGACATCATTGAAAGTATCCTGTGACCTCTGTAATTCAACATGGGACTTATCGACCATGTCTTCAAATTCCACATGGTGTCTCACACTTCCTTGAGGATGGCATCCTCCTTATACAGAAACTCACAAGAGTTAGTCCCACTGGACATCTTTGCATTGTGCTTTGGTTACTGAGGACTCTGCCAAAACCTTGAGTGAAATTTTGTGGGACCCTCTCTGCTTGCTGCAAAAATCTCTACAGTGCTTTGCTGTAGTGGAAGATGGGTGCCCTTCTGGGAAGCCATGGGTTGCTGTGATTGAAGAAAAAAAGCAATGGTTATCATCCCCCCAAGAGGAAAAAAATACACCCCCCCACCCCCACCATGCAGTGCACAAAATGTCTATAGACACAGAAACAGACCCCACAATAGTGGGGAATCACTCAAACTGCCCAAAACATACAAGTATTCACTTTGGAAACAGGTCCATAGCTGCCACTGCCCGTGCTAGCTGCAAAAAATTAATTAAAGCAAATAATTAGTTTGGCATTTGTTTTACATTATGAGGTATTGAACCCGTCATGCATCACCACCAAAAGAACATGGTGACCCATGTTCAGCAACACATGAATTTCTCCCCTACCTCCCAGACCTGAAACCCAACCAGCATGAACCTGCTGTTTCCTGGCAGTGGCAGGAGACACATTACAAGGCACTTACCAGGTCCAGTATGTTCTTGGGTCTTGGTAATAGTCGATGATGTATCGACTGCATGGGTTTCTTCCTGACCATCCACCTCCTCCACTTCATCATCTGTGCTAGTCCATGGAACATGGATAAGTGGCACTAAGTGTATGGTGACCAATGTTTTTTCCTGCCACTCATGATCATCACAGAGCAGGGAGCAGTTTCTATACAGCTGAGACACACTCATGGTTTCACCCCCAGGAGGTGCCACCTCCTCCTTCTGCCCAACCCCAATGCTGAAAGTCTCCACCCGCATTCTTGGAGAGAATAATGGACAGCTTATTATAGAAGGGGGAAGTCGTGAGACCCGCCCCAGAACAAGAGTTCACATTTTTGGCTTTGTAAAACACTGATCGCAGGGACTTGATCTTACACTGGACCTGGGTCCAGTCACAATTGTGCCCTTGTGTCTGCGTGCCTTTTGCAATCTCGACATAAACAGGCTTATTCCTCCTACTTTTCAGCCTGTCTATTATCCTTTGCTTGGACCAAATGTCAATTAAGTCCTCCTTGTTCTTCCAGGGTCCAGCTGGGGCCATGGGCGTCGGAGGTATCAGCCTCCTGGGCCATCGGCTCCATACTACTGCCTTTTGCTTTACGAGACATGGCAAAGCAGTTCATGGTCAACTGCAGGGGGGGGGGGAAAGGTCTTATACTCAGGCTGTGCTTGCACGAGGGTCTGGGAAAATTCCAAGGATTGTGAAGTCATTACCTGTTAGTGTCAAAACACCCAAAGATGAGGAAACATCTAGCAGTTTAAGAAAAAAAAAACCAACCTGGTGATGGGGTAAATAAGGCCATTGTACTTTGGAATGGCTGCTCAATGGCCTGGAATGTTGCAAAAAAATTGGTACCTACCTGCCTACTTCTGCAAAATAATTTTTACAGAAGCAATGCCTTTTTTCCCTAAATTGGCAAAAGTTTTGAGTATCCTACATTACCAGGAGAGGAATAGGCAAAACATTTTTTGTTTGCAAGCTTGATTACATCAGAACACCAGTGGCTGCTAAGCTCAGGATGAAAGGATTTGCAAAAGCCCCAGTGCCATGGGGTGCCAGGGTGAAGTGTTGAAAAACCAGCTACATCAAGCTCAAGACCATACAACACCCTACAGTCCTACTCCCCAACTTGGTGCAGGTAGGTGATAAGCTGCTGCTGATGGAGAGGGGCAAAATGGAGAATAAGGATAAATATGCAACAATGGAGAACAACTCAGTGAAGAGTCCTCCAACATGGAGAATATGAAGGACATGGGTGAGCACGAGGAGAAGGAGGAGGAGGAGGTGGGAGTACTGCTTCTGCAAATGCTATTTACCTGGGGAGTGCTGCTGAAACACTTGAGAAGGATGGAACTGTGCTACAGTGTTCAGTGGCAGGTTGTGTTCCTGGTTTAACAGCAGTAGTGATAATAATAATAATATTAATAAGATACTGATACCCAGAGGACTTGGGATACACAGAGGAGAGCAAAGAAGTGGAATTTGACTGTGCTCTGTTTAGAAACCTGAGGAGGATCAGAATCCTCACAGTGTAGGCCCATGAGAGCAGCTTGAGCTGGTGGGAGCAAATCATGCTGATGACTTAGAATGACCAGCAGTAGCTGGAGATGTTTTGAATGAAAAGGGAAATGTTCTATCATATCGTCTTGATGCTGGGGTCCCACATCATGTGTTAGGCCACCCCAGCAGACAAGAGGGTTGCAATGGCCATCATGAAACTGGCCAGCTCACCCAGCCTCTTTTACATCAAGAACCAGTTTGGCATGACTGCCTGCACAGTCAGGCTGGCAACTCATGAGGTATGCCAGCTGCTTAAGAAGATTGCCTCAAACAAAATTATCTGCCTGGCAAATCCACAGCAAGCCATAGGTGGTTTTAATGAGAAGAGGTCCTTGAATGGTGTGGGGGCTTTAGACAGCAACTCACATCCCAGTGCTGTGCCCTGCAGGGAGAGGGAGGACTTTCACAAACAGGAAAGGATATGCCTCCATGATCCTGCAAGCCACAGTGAACCATGGGAGCCAGTTCATGGCATACCAGGTATGCCAGCAATGCACATGATGCACACATGTTCAAAAAGTCCCCTCTGTCTGCCCTCATGGAGAAAGGACACTATGCACCCAGTGTGGAGGAGACAGAGTTATGCAGTGTCACCATTCCCATGGTTATATTAGTGGATGCTGCCTACCCCCTAAAGCCCTGACTCAGGAAGCCTTATGGAGGAAGCGTCACTGACCTGTAGAAGCTGTTTATAACTACCATCTGAGGAGTTGCAGGATGGCCATGGAATGTGTGTTTGGCTGACTGAAAGGATGATGGAGGGCGCTTATGGGCTGGCTCAAGATGGAGCAATAAAATATTATAAATAAATAATAAAATAAAATACAGCACAAAAGGCAGTGGCCAGACAACAGAGATGTATCTGGGCAGCAGCAGAAGCACAGGGACTAAGGAGATATCCTCAAGGAGAGGCTGGTCAGGTGGCCTTTGTGCGTGATTGTCTAACAGGATACATTGTTGACAACAACACCTAGGAGTGCTTTGTTCCTTCTCTTGGTTATGTTAAAATAAATTCATTTACAGATTTACATTTAAATCTGTGTCTGTCTACAGGGTCATGTGGTGTTGTGGATGGGGGAGCAGAGGACAATCAGTGGAAGTGGGAGGAAATCTGGACTGGGCTAGGGGTTTGCTGCTTCCGGACTGTGAGTAGTTTGGGGCATTATGCACTGTCACCCACATCTGAATGAGCTCCCCCCACAGTGTTGGTGAGAAGATTAATTATAGCTCTTAGCAGGCTAGGTGGGGGACAGCGAGGGCGGGGGGGGAGAGGCCAAGCTGAAGAGTAACTCATATTTTCAAAAACATTTATAAAACTCTTTACAACATACCTCCAAAAGCCATATATGGCACTACACAAACAAACTGATGATGTACCTGGGCAGGGAATGGGAGGGTCCTAATGGGAGCCCTCACAGGAAACTGTATGAAGATCAGTGAGCTCAGGAATGCTGGGAAATATAGTCCAAAAAAGACCAGGAAAAAAAAAGAAGAGCTCGCCACCACTGACATCAATGGCAGTAATCACCAATCAACCAGGTGGCAATAAATACCTACCCACCCACCCACCCACTAGTCTAAATCCTGAATATTTTATGATATCATAGCAGCTATCATAGCAGCTATCATAGCAGCTATAGTAAATGAACACCCCCCACATATTTGTAACATGGTGGGATGGGAAAGGAATGGGAGGGGAGGATTCAAGTGGCTTGGCTTTGGGATTGAGATGGGGTCTTTGGGATTGTGTACTGATGGAGAGAGACCAAACTGACTGAGCATAGGTGGGTGCAAGTGACAAGGATTTTGGGGTGACCATGATTGTGCCCAGGGGAAACTCCTAATGAGAGTCAGGACTGCCCAGTGGGAGTCCGGGGGTAGAAACTGGGGAGCCCGGGTGGTTTACATGTGCCTCCTGCTGTAATACATTAGGAAAGACATTACAGGGGATAAATTGGTATTTGACTTCTCCTACTGAAATCTGCAGGGAATGACACATAAGGCTCAATTCACTCAAAAGTGCCATTCATGAGAACACAAACACCATGCTGTGCAAACAAAAATACACTTAAAAAAAAAAGCTGAATTAAAATGTCAGGCACTCTACATTAATACCCATGTCATCTACACACACCCCAGGTGACTGGATCTGGTTTGCAGCTTCCCTTGCAGTGCTCTGTATGGCCAAGCCTCACTCACTTGTGCCACAGCAGCCCATACAGAGCCCAGCCCCAGCCAGCACGGGCAGCTTCCAGTGAGGCCATTCCCAGTGTGGCTGCAGCCTGGTGCTGCTCTGTTCCCCCTGCCTTCAGTGGTGTCTGCTGCTCCTAATCTTTCCCCTGCCATGCTGTGTCACCCTGCTTTAGGTAGGCAGGCAGGCAGGCAGCTTCAGTTGGGTGGCTCCTGCTCCAGCATCTGGGGCTCTGGCTTCAGTTCTTGGCCACCTTTTAGAAGGTGGCCAAAAGCTGGATCCAGACCCTTGCGCACTGGGGCAGAAGCCACCAAGATGAAGCTGCCTGCCCAGCCAAAGTGGCACTGCAGCAGGGACAAGATCAGGAGCAGGAGTCACTGCTGGAAGTAAGGTGTGAGGGGGGTGAGCCGAGGGCAGAGCAGCACTTACTGGCTGCAGCTGCACCAGGACAGTCCCATCAGCAGCTGCTCAGTGTGATGCGGCATGTCAGCAGCAGGAGCAGGAGTTGGCATTGGAGGTCAGGGGAGCAGAACATTACCTGACCTGGATGGGCTGTGGGCACCAGCAGGTACATGGTGCAGTCTTTACAGAGCACCATGGGGGCAGCATGGACTGCACCAACTGGATGAGCTCTGCCAGACATACCCCCTCTCCTTCCCTTCATCCAAGAGAGGCTCCTGGGACCTGGAACCTAGTTCCCAGGCAGCACTCTGCCAATATACAACCCCCCTACACTCCTTGCCACACACAGGCAGCACCCCCACCCACCCCCAAAGGGCAGGGGCATTCAGGGAACAGGCCCTAGGCCCCATCACAGAGGTGTCACTGCCCCATGACCCAGCCCTATGATCCCAGACTGCCCACCTCTTTCACTCCTGAATGCTGCTGTCCACCCACCCAGAGCCTCATAGGGATTTTTGGTGAGTTGTTGTGGCCACGGGGAGAGTACTGACGTGGCCCATCGTATCTCATTAAAATTTTACATGTGGCCCTTGGGCCCATATAATTGCCCACCCTGCTTTACACCAAATGTTATTCTTTCATTACTATAATCTAAAGAGAAAAGAGAAAAAAATGTACAGGCAGTATTTTCCTTTCAAGATTTTGAGAGATTAGTTTTCAGTGGAATTATAAGAACTGTGAAAACAAGGTTTCTAATGTCTCATAGCATTTCCCACATTATCTTTTAGTTACAACGAAAAACTGAAAATACAGGTAAGGGAAAAGTTTTCATTAAATACCTGGGTCAAACAGGATTGGACTGGGTTGATGGCAATTCATTTGAATTCTTAGTAAAGTGGACAACTCCTCTGAATAAAATAGAAGTTGTACAGGAGAAAGATAGATATGATCTGCAATTCTAGATCCTCAGAGTGCTTTGTATAGAAATAGCAAGCAATTTGCTACAAAAGATAATCGAGTCCTCATGACCTATTGCCTTCATTTCCTGAGTCCTCGCCTTAGCTTTGGGGAGCTGCCAAAGATGTCTGTATAGTTGTTTTCTCAAGGAAATACTAGTGCATTTAAACAAAATGAAAGGGATCCATGATCCTAAAAAACAAAAATCAACTCCTTCAGATTCTTTATGGTTAATTTAATTAGTTGTTGAGAGGTAGAATGTAAGCCTTAGAAACATGAATGACATGTGCCTTCAGCGGCTGGGGGTCATGGCAGTGCTGGTGGCGGTGGCCACAGTAAGTGGGGAGCTCCCTCAGACACCACTGATGCTGTTGGTGGTGGGGGGTGGTAGTGGTGAGTAGTGACTAGGGGTCAGTGACCACCCACAAGCGCCACCAGCAACGTTGGCCACCAGTGATCGCTGACCGCTGCAGATTCAGTTGGCAGTGTCAGTGGTAGGGGAGGAGGGGTGGTGAACGGCGACTACCTGCAAGCACTGCTGATACTGTTGGCAGCACCTTTTTTGTATGGGGTGCACTGTCATACTCAGGGAGTGCACATGTACCTTCATGCACCCCTTACGAGTTGCCAATGCTTAGAGACAGCCTTGAGCATTATACAATGCTTCTCCTGTGACATCCCAGGAGAAAAGATCCAAGAAGACAGTCTATTCCACAGACTCATCCCGAGGCGTAATATCTCCAGAGCTTCTCACTGCTCCCAGAGGAAAATAATGGTTCAACACATTACAAGTTCCAGCATCTTTTCCAGCATTTTCTCTGTATCCCGCAAGCTCTTTATTAGCTTGTGTGAGGCAACAGAGCATGGTGAGCTGTTCCCTAACCAATTTCTTACTCTTGAGGACTATTGGGCACATTCTCTACCTTTTCCTCATGCTTGAAACTGTAATTCCATTTTTCCCTCCATGAATGTGCCAGGGGTTTTAGGCAACATTACTCCTCTATTCATTTGCTTAGCTGTACTGGAAAAGACACAAAGTAGCTTTAGATATCATTTTTTTCAGCTTAAGTGCCCATGTAGCAGTTAGCTTATGATAATGGTCCTTACAGAATGGTAATACTGTAATATTCAATATTTTCATTCTGTTGTATTACATTTATATAATTAATATCTTACAGAAATGTAATACAGAAAGAAGGATCTTCCAGAACCAGCCCTGTAACTGTGGAGCTGGTGCTGGGAGAGAAGCATCTCTCAGCTCTGTCCCGGTGACCACGGAGCTGGTGCTGGGAGATAAGGATCTCCAAGCCTAGGCCCCGCAATCATGGAGCAGGGGCTGGAAGGTGCCTGCTGCTGGGGCAGGGGCACATCATTTCTGCCTGGGCTTGGGAGACAGTTGTCTCCTGACCTATGGGCTACCACCCAGGGTGAGCCTCGTGTCCCCTCTGGCTGCTGCAGCAGCTCATTACACAGTTGCAGATAGTGGGAGCAGTCTGCTGTTAGGAGCAGCAAATCTCCACTTGTGTCCCTGCATCTGTAGACAAGTGCCCAGGAGAGTTTATTCAAGTAGATTACATGAGAATATACTGCTCCTAAATTATTTGAACTTGTAGATGTGTCTGTCTACTGTGTGGGCAATTGAGTTTTGGAGATAAAATACCCTTCTGAAATAGCATTTTTTTCTGTGTTTTTTGTTCTGGAATTGTTAACCCTGCCCTCTTTTTTAATCAATCTTGTCAATTAAGATCAAGAGACTAACTCCACAAATTAATGGTTGTGGATATTAATGTATCATTGTAATATGTGTTGCAGAATGTAGCAGACTAAATTTGTCTCTGTTCCCTTGTGTGTTGTTAGTCTACTACTCCTTCAGAAAATTTGTTTTCAGCTGGGACAGCTAAACAACCAACCCAAAATGCACACCTCAGTACAAGTTATTCACTATGTTCCAATAATCAAGCACAAATGCAGGACTCATACACTTCAGACAGAATACAGAAGGACTGCAAGTCATAACAGATCACAGTGCATGATAAAATTTGAGCAAGAACTAGCCTTCTAAAAGGAAGTCTGATGGCCACTGGTTTTTGTAGATACTGAACTTAGTTGTATATAGGTTGACTATGACTAATGGAAAATGACAATCCGTCATCCAAGAATAAGTTCTTCCCAGCAGAACTCTGAGTCTGCAACTCTTTTTATATACTTCCATTGTTTGGCATCTTTGAAGACACAATGGTATTACACTACTTTCCCCTTTCCTACCATTAATTCTTTCAAAATGTAACATTCAGTTTTGAATACTGAATACTGGTTTTGAGTAAACTCAGCTCATTCAAGTACCACTATCAGGTAATATGCATTCAGTGTGCATCTCTTCATATCCATCTAGTTTATGAAATATGTCCTCAGTTTTGCTAAACAGGTTCCGAATCTAAAGCTGAACTAATTAGGTTTAAGATGGCTTGGTAGTAGCCAATGAAATTTCACAGGCAGCATGTTTCAAGGAAAAGTGGGTTGGTTTGTTTAATGGCATAAAAGGATGAAATGCCTTCTCAGTGCTTGCTGAGAGCTCTCATTATACACCATTACCAGCTCTGCCAGCTAGTAAAGGGCCCCCTGGGGATTTATTACAGAATAACTCCCTGGGGGAGTCTAACACCAGTTAAAATGTAAATGTGAAACACCCCCAAATATGATGAGGACAGAGGTGGTAGAATAGGGCAGAAGAGTAGGTTTACTGTCTCCATGGAAAAAGCAGCAAATGAACAAGTGGGTATGCTGAAGCACCATGACTTGTCTGCCTGCCAGTGACAGACATTTTGGGAAGTTTCCAGGTGGCCCAGTATTGAATTGCTGCTGGTCTGTCAGCAGAGAGGAAAGCAACCCAAATGTTGTATTAGCAGAGTTGGCGTGAATGAAAATTGAGTAGGCATGGTCCAGATTGGTACTTAGATGGGAAAGTGCCAATAAACATCTAGGCACTGCAGGAAGTAGAGCTGGTGATTCCATTAACTGACACTTCTCTCTACAAGTCAGTATTAAACCTATTGCAAAAGAGGTTTCAGGGAACACACAAGTGCTGGAAATGCCATCCTTAATGCTAAATGTCAAAGAGAAGGTTGTATCCCTTATGACTATTTAAAGAGATTCTATGGAATATTTTCCAAGCATGAGAATGTTAACTCTCAGAGTCCTGGCCACATCTAATCTGTCAGGTTTCATTCCCTTCTGAAAAATGCCCTTAGTGTAAGCTGATTGTTGGATTCACTGCCTATTCATTATTTGGGGATGCCTGGGGATAGCTTCAGTCCAGATTTCTTGGCAAGTAATGTAACCCCTAGATAGTATATTCCTTTTCCATCTCCTAGTTAAATTGGATTTTTTACAGAATTGTTTGAAAAGCAGATATTCCAGGTATAGGTAGCTGTATGTTGTAACATCTAGTAAAAGTTTGGCATATGCCAGTCATAAATTCTCCAGTCCAGGAACAAACATTTTCTGGCAAGTGGTAAAATACTCACTCAGGGTATAGAAATCCACATCTTCCACTTTCCAAGAGAGGCTCCTAACTATCAAGTTATTTCATATTCCTGAATAAAAAAGGAAAGGGATGGCAGTTTGCCTCTGGTGCTGTTTCACTTTGTATAAACTATTTTTCACAGGAACCCAGGTGTTTTGCAGGCAGGGATAGAGCTAGGGGGAAGTGCAGTGGTGTGGGTCCAGCCTTCCCTTTCACCACAGTCCTGTGGGAAGCCCAAGTGTGGGTGCAGAAAGCCCCAAGAAGGGGGCAACTTTGAGAGGCCCCAGCGTGGGCATGGAGAGCCCCAGAAAGGGGGCCATTTTATTGAGAAGCCCAAGTCCAGGCACTGGGAGCCCCTGATAGGGGGGCACATTTATTTGGAAGCCCAAGTTGGGCACAGCCAGCCTCAGAGAGGGGACAGCACTGGTAAGGGGTCCAAGTTAGACACCGTGAGCCCTAGACAGAGGGCAAGATTTTAAGGAGCCCAAGTAGGGCAAGGATTAGGAAGCCCAGTGTGGGCATAGCGAGCCCCAAGGAGGAAGCACCATTGGAAGCTGAGGATCCCAAGTAGGGTAAGGAGCCCCAGAAAAGGGGTGACAATATTGAGAGGCCCAAGTGTGGGCACTGCGAGTCCAGAAAGGGGGCAGCATTAATAGGAGTCCCAAGGTGGGCACCGGGAGCCCCAGGGGAGGGTGTTAGTAACACTCAAGAAAGCCCAGAGAGAACAGGAAGGGGCCGAGATAGGGAAGACTGAGTTGATATCTGTGAGGCTGGGCTGTGGTATTGGGGAGGAAGGAGCCGCAGACAGCGCCCCTAGTGGAGGGGGCGGTATAAGGGCAGCCTCCTGCTAATTAGTTAATTAGCATCAAAGATGTGGCAGGCGAGTAGGTGGGAGGTCGGCCCAAGAACAGGTGGATGGGCCACGGAGAAGGCGGCCCTGAGGAAGCTCCCTGTTACACTCATTCATTGCTCCTCTTTAAGTGGCACACCATGAACAAAAATGATTGAGGAAGCCTTACCTTAAAATACCAACTGCATATAGTTAGGTCAGTCCTCAGGGAGGTAAGAAACCCAGCTGAACTCTGATTAAGCAGTTCAGGGAATATGAACTTAGATCCTCCACATTCCACCTAATCATTAGGCAACTGTGGTTAGCCACTGACACTTTGGCTAAGTACAGTCAAAAAACCCCAACGTTGAATTAATTCACTCTTCACAGGTTAGTCTGAGATGTGTAGATTGAACTGACAAGCAAATGAACAGACATTCACTTTTTATTCCAGAAATGCAGCCGCATGCCTTCAATGGCCCAGACTAGAAGCCAGGGGGTGCTAGTCCATGCTACCCTGCTTGGCTAGAGCAGACAGCTGGGGCCAAGGCTAACCTGCCCACCCTTCAAGGTGGGGAGCAGTTTGTGGAGGAGATACAAAACATCCTGGAATGCTGGGAGACTGTGGGTCAACTTGAGTCTGGAGGGGATCTGAGGTAGAAGTTCAATAAACTGATTTAACCTAAACCAGTTGAGTCTGATACTCCATCCATCCAGTTTATCTTAAATTGATTTTGGCCATTTTGAAAGCAGTTTATCTGCACTGAACTTCTGTTGTGCAACTTATGCCATTGTATGTGCAACTTCTGTCCGTATCCTTTTTTAATTTAGCCCATCATTTTCCTTAACTATTTTATTTTGGATTTAAAGAGAATGAGATTTTTCATCTGCTATTTTGAGAAGAAAAAAATATTGATTAAAAAAAAATAGGTTCAGTAACCAAAGTGAAAAAAAATAATTATTTGTACATGTCTTCCCTTAGCTCTTTAACTTCCATGACAACATATACCTTAACCTGAATGGGGCTAGAAATACATCTTACACGCTCATCCTCCACTGATATTATTGCACTGGGGAAACCGAACATTCGGTATTATTCCACAAGTAAATGTATTGCTTAAAAAAACTCAAACGCATTATTGGAAACTTTACAATGATTTGCAGGGTTCTTCTCTAACTCATAAACAAACAGTGATACAAGAGAAGCACCAGTGATGGACAAAGGCAGTTGTAATGAACTGCAGAGTCAAACTGCTGATAACACCAGGCATTTAATATCAGCCATTAGCCTCGACAACATCCCTGTAATCAGCCTGGAACCAGTTCTTAGAAAGGGTTATATTAGCAGGCTGCCTACCATCAATATGTAGTTATTAGGTTCTTCTGCTAAAGACTACCCCTGGAAAAAGAGAATGAATTAATAACACATTTCCTTTTCTATTTAAAATTAACAATGAGAAAACAATCTGGTTCTGAGATCACTTAAAGATAATCTACATATATACAATTTTTTACAACTGTTCTTGTGGAATACCAGTTCTGGCTCAGAGATATGAGGGTGCCTGCAGAGACTGAAGACAGCTCTAAATATAGCAACAATGGGATCCATACAGTAGGAGGCAGAAAAAGACTTGCTTTATAAAGCTTAGAGCAAACTGTGACTCCTGTACCATCTAACACTTAAATACAAAATCTTCATATCTTGAAAGAGAAAGAAAACAAAAGAGAAAACACACATGCAATATCTAGAAACATTTTGTCTTTTAAGCTCAGTCTGTATTATCACTGAACTGTCCACAGATTGCCTATACCCCAGCTATGCCCTGACGCTTTTTTTGTGTACAACTTGTAGTTCTGAAAATCATCCAATTCTAGTATAAATGGATTTACTCCTCTCTGTGCACATAAGTATAACTTCCCCATAAAAACTCATTGTTTTCTAATTTCAGTTCTCATGAATTTAATCTTTAGTATATTATGCCTTGTGATCACAGAATCATAGAGAAGTAGGGTGGGAAAGGAGCTCCATAAGTCATCTAGTCCAACACCGTGCCAGAGTCAAAATCATCCCTAGCTAAACTACCCTATAAAAACTAATTGTCTAACCTCTTAGCTACAAGTCAACACCACTATAACACCAGTTATAATGCCCTAACCTGCCACAGGTAAAGCAGGGGTACCACAGCAGCCAACATCCTGTTGTTGTAAAGGATGTTTTAGCCTGGAAAAGTGCAGGCTCAGGGGTGATCTGATGGCCACCTATAAGTTTATCAGAGGTGACCACCAGGATCTGGAGGTATGTTTGTTCACCAGACCACCCCAAGGGATAACAAAGTCGAATGGTTATAATATGCTGCAAGACCATCTCAGGCTGGACATTGTTACCAGATTTGCCCATCACCTTAGGGCATGCTCATTTATTAGGGATATATTTCTAGGGTCTTGGTAATTCTATCAATGTACTGCTTGTGTTACTTGTGTTTGTATATGGAGCTGTATATCTCTCTTCTGCAAGTCCTCACCCACAATGGAGCTACCTGCAGGACTCAGTCTCAATGGGGCTGAGTTCCTCCAGTCACCAAATCAGTCATACACACAAACACACACAGATTAATGTGACACATCTGACCCAGCCAGGGTGATCAGCAAGGACAGGCTGACACCCTCATATGCCAGGAATCAGTTCATCAGAGCAACAATAAACTGCAGTCAGACACAAGCACACAGGTGAACCAAATACCTCTGAATCCAGCTGGGTGTCCAGCTGACACCTTCATGGGCCAGCATTCAGTTCATTAGGGCATGTCTGAGCCAAATTGGGTCAATCAGCGTGTACAAGCTGATCCCCTTATATGTTTCAAACTCAGCACGTCACAATCTTTAGCCTCTTGATGAGCAGACCTCACAGTATTTTTGGGCTTCACAGCAATATTTAGCTTAGGTAAAAGAAGTGTTGCTGCACAGCAAGTGAGGAAGGAGAAGTAGAGAAGGAAAAAATGTACCCAGTTACTACCAGTTTGACTATAAAAGTTATTTATTGCTAAGTTTATGAACTATGTAATGGTACTAGTAGTAACAGACATGCAAAGGAAAAATAAGCACAAACAATTACAGTACTACCCTGGTTTCACTAAGTATTTGGGGAAACTTAGCTCAAGCTTAACTAATGCAGTTCAGGTTCAGAAAGTTATGCCTAGAGAGAAAAGAGAGAGAGAGAGAGCGCTGGGATCTCACCAGTCCAAGGTACTTGGATTGCAGAGCTGACAGGTAAAGTTTGCAGCATAGTCTTTGAAGGGAGATGACATGTTCCCTTCAGCCTCTCAAGAAAAACAGTCGATGGTTTCAGAGAGATTTTTTCTTCTTGAAGCACACACACTGCTGCTTTTTTACAGATTTTTATACCCTCAGTTCAGCTTCTTCAAAGCAGTATCAATAGTGTAAATCATTGCCTTTTCTATTGACAAGGGGTTATCTGATTTGGAACATCTCAAGAAACTGATTGATAATCAGGAAACACATAAGGTTAAGGAGTAAGCAAATACTTGAGAGCCAGCTTGAAATTCCTATGGATGGCAGATATACTGATGGGATATCTCATGGTTTCTTTAGAAACAATAGATAGCTTGCAGCATTAGGATTTTGGATTTTTACTTGTAGTGAATAAGCCTCAGCTTAGCATGACTTTTCCAGATCTTACTATAGTCTTTTAACAGACTTAAGGAAACTTTTGGAGTGTTTATAACTTTTGGGCAGGAGGACTTCCACCAGTTGTCCTGGGAAAAGTATGACAACACTTGTGGTCAGGCCTCCAATGGGCTGGATGCTGCGATGAACCCTTTACCATTGTTCAAATGTTGCCCATACCAACTCTGACTCAGTTTTTTGCCTCAGCGTTCCCTAACCCAACAACCGAGTTTTAGTCAATCAAGTTTAAATAGGCCTCCCATAGTGGGACCAGGGAATGTATGGCCTGAGATGCCTATTAAACTTTACTTCTGCTTAGAGGTGTGTGTGTGTGGGGGGGGAGATGGAAGTCCTTTGTAATTCTAGATTAGAACTCGTCTGATAAATGCTGAACTGTATGTGAACATGGCTTGATTAGCATCTGGAGCACAGATTCCCCATCATGCAGTGCTCCCCTGCTTCTCTGATCCCAGAATTCACTGCAGTCTCTGCTTCAGGCTTTCTGTTCTCCATCTCCCATG
>JAGPOW010003316.1:56720083-56736971 GCA_030014935.1 Caiman crocodilus | reverse complement strand
ACTTGGCTGGGGTCCTGTGACCCCAGCACTCGTTCCTGCCACTGGCGGGGGGTCAGACTAGATGGCCTGCTCTAGGCCCCTTCTGACCCTAGTTATTATGAAACTATAAAACTATGAAACTATGAATTAAATCACTGTCCCTGATTCAGGCCAAATCCTAATTGAATAGGCCCACTTTTAACACCCCTAATAGGTAACGTGGCCCAACCTCCAAAGCAGAAACTCTTGACTGCTGGACTGACTACTCCTAATTTTTGCCTCCCTGCAGAAATGAGATAACCCATACTTTTGTCTCTGTTGTTTTTAAAGGAGAATGAAGGTACCTAATGGCATTCCCACTGCTTCCATCCGTTACAATTGTATTGCAAATCTCATAATGTTTGAGCTTTTCTTAAAGTTTGAGCTGCTGGAAAGAATTTATGAGACTTTCATTTTCTTTTGAATTGGATTTTACTCCATCTTTTGAATTGGATGAGGCATAACTGGTCAGAGTTGCACTTAAAATGGCTTTCCTTTTCCCGTCTATCTCTCTGTCTTTTTGGGTGCCTCTAGATTTAGAGGCTGCCGCATCAGGCAGCGCATATTCTGGTATATCATCTCAAATTTTTGCTGTTGAAACCTAGGTAGTAATTCCACATGGGTGTCTGCAGCAAAAAATGAGGTGACATCTCCCATCAGCAGCAATGAATTCCAGCTGATGCTCCAAAACTATATTTCCCAGAATGCCCTTAAATTACTCATATGTGAACCTGTGCCAAAACTATCACTCATCTGCTGGAACTGAAGCCAGAAAGTTGCAGGAGGAGTAGGACTGGAGGACAGGAAGTTGAGGTACCCTCATCCCTTAGGCACTACCTTGGGTTCATGCCCCACTTGCCCACCCATCCTTATTCTACTAGCTCCAATACAGTAGGCAAAGAGGAAGTGTCCCCAACATCTTATGCCACGCTTATTATGTTTGATGTTGGGGATACTTCCTCTTTGCCTGAGATAGAATCAGCACCAAACTGTGCTATATCTAGCCCTGCTTCCCAGAGCACCATCCTCCTTAGCCAGCCTCTATTAACTTCCTATAGAACTGTGTTATTTCTGCCACCCTGCCTTCATACTTCTTTTAGGTATCTTTTATTACTGCTGCCAGTCACCTCATTTTTATGTTTTCCCTTGATACTGTCTAGACTCAACTATTTCCCCCTTGCATGCCCACAGAATCCTAGGTGCTAACCTCCACTCAAAGCTGACCCTTTCATTGCTGCTTTTATTCCATCAAAATTTCCCTCCTCAAAGTTGTTTCCTTTTCTCCATTCTACCAGTATTTTCCTCTTTGTTGTCTCTCTCCAGGTTCCTTTTGGGCTGTATCTTCTGACTTCATGCTCTTCCTTGCTGCTTTTCCTTTCATTTCTTGAACAGCCACTATTCAGCCTCCCCTCTGCACTATTCCAAACACTTCTTACTGCCATGGTGTCCATATATCTTACAATCTGTAATACATATATTCTCAAATCTCTGTAGAGGGTGACCACTACTTATCTCTACAATGCAGATGGGGAAATAAGGCATAAGGAACCTTTCCCTCTGTATCCCTTTTTGTTGCCTTTTTTCAGAAATCTTTTCCCAAAACACCTGATTTTCTTCCTTCCCTTCAATCTCTTCTTGCTATTATGCTGCCCTTTGCACCAACCTTATTGGGTCCTTTTGTTAGGCGCTCCCCCCCACACCTTATATATCTCAGAGATTGCTTTTCCAAGATACCAAAATTTGTACCCTGTATCCTTTCTTAAATCTCCCAACCTCTTTCTAGTTTCTATTGTTCATCACTGAAAGCCCTGTTCCCTCATGCTTCCATTTCATACTCCTCTTACAACTCTTCCCTTTCTTTCCCTCATTTTCTGTGAAAGCTTTTAAAAGGTCGCAAGTTCCCAGATTAATACTTGAGCTGCAACCTTGACACCCCTGTACAAATCTTCCAATCCCTTCTCCAAATGTTTCCCTTTTTCATGTACTTATCCCACACCTGACACTGAAGATCCTGTAAATATGAACCACTATTGACCACAAATTATTGACCAAAACCTCTGAAGAATCCAGCAACCCTTGCCACTCCAAATTCTGTGCTAAGTACTTACCAAAGTTCCAAAAAAATAAAGTTAAAACACTGCACAGTTGCCATGTGGATCAAATATGGGGAGGGAGTGCTAAATAGCATTGATTCTGGGAGCAGATGGTGGAGATGTGGGTGTGATGTAGAAAATATTAGAAGCTGGAGAAAATATATGAGTATTGGAAGCTTAATTCTGCTAATATTTTTATTTAAACTTCAGAATTCATTGGTAACATATGATAATATGAACATCATGTTTTCACAAGGCTGTCATGCAAGGCAGTTACAAATGGGAGCACCAAATTATGGGATGAAGTTGCTTTATGACTTATAACATTTAGTGCCTATTACGTTGCTTTCCCAAGATGCCTCTCTGTCTTTCTAAATAAAAATTATTTGCAACTTCCAGCCACTCTTAATTCAATATGCCTTTCTGGAGGTTTTTTATGGTTTTTTCTGGGGGGGGAGGAGGATCATACTGAAGAAAAATATAATTTGAGTAGGAGAGAAAGAAAGATGCAAAATATCTGGAAATTATATTAGAATATCATGCCTCAGTTCCAAATGATTTTCTGTTATATCAACAAACCAAGTGGCCTCAATAATAACTTCCTTTTAATTCAGGTTATGACTAGGCAGAAGACTTGGGAAACTCTTAATAAGATACATATGATATTATTTGAAGCTGGTAAGATAAAAAGCATGAGAAAAACTAGTGCAATGATACTTTGCCCATAAAAACACTGTGTGAATTCTAGATTAGTAGACCTGGAAGGTAGAAAAGGTAATGTTTTCAAAAATTGAATGCAAACAACAGATATACTTTTTTAAATTTTACCCAGAGCTAAATCCTTGAGAAGGAGAAGAATGATGAGGAGCTACAATTTTAGTTCTTGTTAAATTAGGAAAATCTAAACCAGAAGGAACTTGTTTGTTGCATTTTGAAAGCCAAGCCACTGAAAGTTAAGTCTAAAAGGGAAGACCTAAATTTAGGTTTGGTTTTCCTAACAATTTATTCCCCCATTATTGTTTTTTTTGGTTTTTTTGGGGGGGGGTTGGTAAAAATGATCACTTGTGTCCAAATATCAAGAAAAAAAAATCATTTAAAACGCAACCTATCCAAACACAAAGCATTCTGCAATAGAAAAACTGCCTTTTTGTTGAAGTTTAGGATATTCAAACTGAAATAAGTTTTCCTACAAAAATCATTTTTGTCTATGAGCAACTTCTAGTTAAGATATTTTAATGAAAAAAAAATTGTCTAACTCTACCTTTCAAAAAAAAAAAAAAAGCTACCACTTACTGGGTGCATCTACATGTGCAAATAATCCAGGAGCACTTTACTCCTGAATAAACTACTCAAAAGTAAAGTAAACTCTCCTTGGCATGTGTCTATATGTGCAGGGGGTGGGGGCAGATTTGCTGCTTCTAGCAGCCGAGTGCTCCTGTGCCCTTCAGCAGCCAGGGAGAGCTCTAGGCTCTATCAGATTCTTTTTGGGGTTGACTTTATAGAGCTCAGCTACATTGTCAATCCTGGAGCCACTGAGGACTCAAAGGCCTTTGAGCAAAAGGCCTCTTTCTTTTTTGTCCATACCACTGTCCAGGAACAACCACAGGAAGGACAAGATAACTTTTGGGAGTCTCTTCTTTTGTTTGGGAACATCAGTTCAGGGGCTTATCACTTGTCTGCTTATGAGACCTTAAATAACACTGACAATGACCTGCCGACCCTGGTAATATGTCCCCTTATCTTCATAGCTAACTATTCCCTCCACAACCTGCCAAATGTTCCCCTCACTTCTGCTCCAGCTGACCATCTTTTGGCTACTACCAGTGAGCAATCTCCCCCAACTCTCTGCAACAACCAAGTTCTGTGTCTCCCAGCACCTAGGATCAAGCTGACTGGAAACACAGTCAGGCTAGACAGACACACAACTCTCTGGTAACTTTCCTTCTCATCCTCAATATCAGCCCAGGGGATGAAGGTTCCAGTACTGTCAGTTAAGGGGGCACAGGTCACAACAACAGGCCACCACCAGAAAAAAAATAAAACATTGCTTAGGGGTTCATGAACCTGGGTGGCAACTATGCCTCCTTGGAATTACTCTGGGGTGGAACTCCCATTGCAAATGCTGGTGGAGGTAAAAGGTGTTAATCTAGGATGGGCTCATCAATGATTGGCGGGGGCGGTCACATTCTCAGATTTTTTGACAGGTGCTGCTAATACAGGGGTGGCAATTGTTTTGGGCAGAGAGCCACTTACTGAGTTTTGGCAAGCCATCAAAGGCCACATGGCAGAGAGCCCAGGGTAGATAAATATTAATTTTCTAAATTTTTTAGGGGCCATGCGGGCCAGATAGAATGGTCTGGTGGGCTGCATCTGGCCCCCGGGCTGCATTTTGCCCACTTGTGGTGTTTCAGGTCTTGGTGTGTCCACATGGAGCTGATACCAGGGTGATTCACCCATAACTGTTATGATATGGAGCCTGCTAAAAATGAAAGCAATTAAGCTGGGTTCTTGGGGAGACAGTGGGAATCTCATTGTAAAGTTCTGTGGCTCATTCTAAAATGATGCTTTAGGGACTTCACTCCTAGTTCTCTGGCACTTTAACAATGAAGAGATTAATACTTAATTCAGTTCTTTAAGGGGTTAACCGTGATCAGTCCCATTCCTAGACTCATTAGATTTGTTTTACAGTTGCATCATTCCTAGAGAAAATAGTCGCTCTGGAGAAGCATAAACTTTGGAAAACAATGCCATTCTTCTTACTTAGTGGGAAACCCTAAGAAATACTCCATTCTTCTCATTTTTACATCCATTCCTTTCATATTCTCCTTCCCTGCTGTAGCATCTCAAACTAAACTTAACTAAACTTGGCTAAAGAAGTATGTTATAATAATGAAGATCTGCAAATTTAAAATAGCTTTATTTGAAACAACAGAAATTTATTAAAATTCATCAATTTTCTTCTTCATTTTACTTTTAGGGAGCATTAGTCAGAACCAAAAACACAGAGGACATTTAAAAGACTGCTAATGCTTCATAGTCAAATAGAATTATTTTAAATTGCTAAAGTTAATTTTTCATAAATATGAAGGATTTTGTTCTAGAAGTTTTCCCCTTGTTTTTGATGAATTAGAGGACATTAAATCTGAAGAAAAATATCTTTACCTGGAGGAGAACATTTGGCATGAAATGAATTACTATATCATTTAAAATTACTTTATTAAATGAGATATTTCCTATTAGAAAAAAAAAAGCACAGTGCCATTTCTTATATAACCAAGGTAAATACTTGTTGAAAACAATTCCCTGTCATCTAAGAAGAACAATGATATTGCACTGATAACAACCATAAATACCAATATATACGAAGGGGTTTTCATTAAACAGGTTATACTTTAATGTGCACATCAATAACCCTAGGAAAGGAAAGGACCCCAACTAAACATGATGAAAATTTATTTAAAAAAAATTTCTTTCCTTACTAATTATGCCTGGACAACTGTTCCTTCCTCTGGGCAAGTAATGGACCAAAGCATAGATGAAATGGAATATTCCAGAAACCTTTTTTTTTAATAGACTATCAGTTTTATTTTCATTCTGAAAATTAATTCCAATATTAAAAGGAATGGATTTTTTATTAGATTCCTGGAGAGTAACTCGTTTACTGATTTTTTTTTAAATTACTGCTCAAGTACAATAGTGTAGTTAGATAAGGCATACTTTAATTAGTTCAGATATGCTAAATAAACTGGAAGTCAGGGAAGGTACTGATTTGGATACAGGCACAGTTAACTGTACCTCAAGTAAAAGGGCTGTAAATTATTCACATGATCAAATATAAAAGTAAAAGCTTTTGCAAGACTATTAATAACTAATATTCCTAGATTTAAAAACTCTGAAGCAAGCATACAGTAAGGAATCTATTACATTAATTATAGTGACACCAGTTAAGTCATTACTGCGAAGGATAATAACTATTGCAGAGTATTGTACCAGAGGCAAAGTATCTGCTCATAGCTATCGATTGTATTTTATAATGAGCTCTCTGAATGGCAGTGCGGGAATTTCAGAACTTGCTCCCTTTCTTTTTTAGGTTTAATTTTGTTTGGAGAGATTGTTAGTTGCAATTTAAGATCAAAAGGTAAAATACCTTGGAGTAGAAAATGCTTGAGGAGATATATTGCAAGTTGACCAGAGTCCTTTGAGTCTTCAGTGAGATTTAGAGGATTTCACTAGTAGTTTCATATTTGATGCATTTCCAAATGTCAGCAAGACAGGTAAGACCACATATAATATTGATGGATTGTCTGGGGATATGGGAACTAGTAAGTGTACAACATTTGCTTCCTTCCAATGGATTTTATGAACAACAGCTTCTAGTAAGCTGGCACTTTGCTATTAAGAATAGACAAGTATTTTGAATTAAATGTGAACATGCTTTACAAGAGAGTAATATGGAGTGTTCGACAGTATATGGAAAGCAGCGATATAACTAGGGTGAAGCAACCAGGGCATCTGCACCAGATCCTGACTTGTGGGGGAAGAGGGAGGAGGCAAAAAAATGGCTGTCTGCCACAGTCACACTGATGGCACAGCAGCAGCCTTAAGTTACTGCTCCCACTATATACAGCAGCTTGTCCAGGCGGTCAGCTGCAGCATTGGACATGTAGATACGTGTTCTGGGGTGGAAGGCAGGGTGCTTTAATTAAAGTGGCTCTGAGAGTCATTCTAATTAAAAGTGCCTGCATCATCAGCGTCCCATGCCACAATTTTTAAATGCCCCCACCACCATTTTGAAACATGGAGATGTTGAATAGATGTGATGTGTAGATTTGATTAATCAAGTATGTGCTCATTATGACTCTGAAGAAAAGCAATGGGAATCTGCAAATTTGCAATGAATAATTCTCAGTCCATAAAGAAAACTTCTATAAAAAACGCTTAGGGTTGTCAGAGCTCTGAGATACATCCCCACACTAGAAATGGGTTTCCCTCAATTTATGCTGTATGTGTGTTCCTGGAGAATGGTGCATACATCAAATTTGCATAAAGCAAACCCACTTTACAATGCAACATATAGGGATAGGTTCCCATGACAGTGAGGGAGGAAGGTGAGATGGGACTAGGGAAGGGGCAGGGGCAGGGGTGATGCTCCCAGGGCTGCATAAAGCAGCAGACTAGAGGGAACAGAGCAGCACTGACATCAGCCCCAGCTGCAGTGGCCCTGGGAGTGGCTGGCACCAGCTGCCTGTGGCTGCTGGGCTGCACCGTGCTCCATCTCTCCCACTCACCTCTGTTCCTGGGCTGTGCTGTGCCCTGGTGCAGTCAGCTGGTGTCAGCTGCTCCTGGGACCACTGCAGCCCGGGCCTGGGGTGAGTGGGGCCAAGGCCCTTTCCCCTCCCTCCACAGACTTATCTGCTTGGGCAGGGAGGGGGCACATCTATGCTGATCAGATAAGATTGAATTTACCTTGCACATAATGCATTATGGGTCTAAGTACGCTCATTGCATCACAGTTAATTTGCATATAAAGAACCCATATAAAAATCAAGGGAAACATGTACATAACAAACTGCTTTGTTAGGCTGCAATGCTAAGCCAAAGTGCTTTTATGTTTCCTGTGCATGTGCAGCATTTAAACACTGCTCTGGATGTAGTTTTCTAGGAACACTTTCAGGCTGCAGGTTTTTTGTCTATACACCATTCAAACACTTGAGACCCTGTAGTCTGGTGTAGCCTCTATCACCATGCCCTAGCATATTAAAAACTCAGCGAAGAGCTCCAATATTATAGGCACAAAGTTTATCATTTATGTCTCCAAGACTACATGACAGTTGAACCCCATAACACAGGCTTTGCAAAGGTTTCTAGGACACTCTAGAGTCAGATAGCATAAGAAATATTCAGATCTAGAAAGAACAGCAGGCCCATAGACAATCCTTTAGATTTTTAACAACCTGGAGATTTCTTTGTGAATTAGGTCAATGTTTGAGGAGTTCAGAATTATTCCTTTGCCTCGACTCATATACATTGTTTCTCTTCTTCGCCTCTCTCTCACTTGGCCACTGAAAGAGGAACTTTCCCCTGCCCTTTGCTAGGGGAAAGTTCCCTTTTGCCCTTTGCTAGGTGTCCCACTGACCAGTCTTATCAGGAAAACAAAGTCCCTCAGCCCATGATTTGTTCTTAGTTACCTCTGCTTGAAACACTGAGTTAAATATTGATTTACAGGACTTCCATATATTCATCAAGAAGTATCAAGATTTAGTAACCATGCAGCATCAACATTATGCCATCAAACCTTAGAGTTACTGTAAAAATAGGAACATAAAAGACAAAGAAGGCAGACAGATACCAACTTCAAAATGGAATTCACAATTTGAATGAACCAAAATAAAGAATCCCCAATACTAAAGAGAAATCAGATGCTGTGTATAGACAAATAACCAAATTGTTACAAAGACATAAAGCTGGAAGTATTAAAATATTAGTGTTTTCTACAGTCTGTTAGCAAGCATTCATTTAGTCATGGCTTAAGGTGAAATACAATAAAAATTCATTATAACAAACCCTGTCTACAACGAACTCCCTTTGTTATAATCCTGGCAGTAGGAGTTGATTTTTTCATTATTATTATGGAACATATTAACCAATCCTTTTTAGCAAATACCCTGCAACATTCCCCCCCTTTTTCCACATAAAAGGAAGTTTTTACACAATCAAGTAAAAAAGACGAACAAATTATTTTAGTTCAGATTGGGTTGCCCTGAAATTGATTTGCTTTGCAAATCAAAATATATCAATGTCCTTATAGGCCAGTTGAATAGTATTTTGTGCCTCTTTGAGCTACCTTAGTACTGCATGGAAATAATAAAGTGCCAGTTTACTAAGGAATTGTAGTTCCTTGACCTTATGCTCCTATATACACTCAGCTCCCCCATGTTTATTACATTGCTGATAAAGCTGAACCAATCTTGAACTAATAAATGCATCACAGAATGCAAAAGCTCCAAAGTCTAAAGAACATATTGGCTAAGTACTAACATTCAAAAAGCCCAAGGCAGGTTTGTCTAAATTGCATAGATTAGATTAGGAGTGAATTTAACTCTCCTTCACTCTTCGGCTGTGAGAGGCAGGCACTGAATGAGGCCAGAAGGTGGAGGGAGCTCCCACAGGCTTCCCAACATCCCAGAGATTGCTGAAGGCAGCCAAATGCAGCCAACTGGTTGCATCATCCCTGATTGGCCGTCAGGCACATGCACCCCCCTGCTGCCCTGTCATCTTTCAGGAAGCTGGCAGCTGCAGGCAATCAGCAGAGGGAGGCATATTCATCCCTATTCAGCAGCGCGGGGATTTCTGGGCTTTGTCCTTTGCCTGGGGTGGAGGATGTGGGAGTCCACCCCAGGCAGGACAGAGGTGGGGAGGGAGTGGGGCTCATGAGCTGCTGGGGGGTGGTAGTGCCACTGGCATACTCCACATTCCTAGCTGGGTTGGCAGGGCAGTGTCCCTCCCTTGTCCTGAGCCCCAGGACCCTGAGCTGGTACAGCTTCAGTGAGGACTTGCAGGATTTCCACCCTACACTCTCCACTCCCCATTGGAACCAGCATCAGGAACCCTGCACAGGCAACTGGGATACCAGCAGACAATGACTGACACTGATTTGTGAACAGACCTGGCACTGACATTCGATGAATTTATCTAACCAAGATTGAATAAATCTGATACTACATCAAGCCAGGTCTATCTTAAACTGGGATCCTTCATTTTTAAGGAAGTCTGTGTCCGAACATCTGTTTTGTTATGGGTATAGACTAGCTTCTGATCACCTAAACCAGAAAGTCATATCTGCCATTGTGAAGCCATTGTGGCTTCAGATTCTGTTCAACAGCTTATAAGCCCACCCAGCCTCCCGGATGTTGTATATCCAGGGAACTGGGACTTCCATGTGTCTAGAGGGAAAACACAACCCAAATTATCTGAGCTGCCACTAACCAAATCCCCAACTGTGAAGCCGTAGTTACAAACAGGGAAACACTCTCACACGTCACTGTTAAGGCAGCAGAGCAGAAGCTTATTTTTTCCAGACTGAACAGCTAACTGTATAAGATAAGGAAAACACCACTACCTATCACTGCGCTGTCTTCACTTTGCAGAACAGATTCTGCCTAGAGCTTTCTCCCTCCTGCTCCATAATTAAAAACACAGTACACACAACAAAACAGAAAGTACTACTATATTTTTAGCAACATTTACTTTGGAGGGAATATCACTGAAATTAGCTAGTGATAATAGAGTTGAGAATTACATCACCATACCATATAAAGCTCAAATGCATTGAGGGGCCGTATATAGTGGGAGAGTATTATGTTGCATGGACTGCATTGTCACTATGGCTGCTTGCAGAAGTTAAAGGGGGGAGAAAGGTTTTACCAGAAGAAACAATGTTTTGTTTCATCCCAGCTCTCATTTGTAAAGTTCAGGCACTTCAATGGGGCTTTTTTGGTGCTTTTAGCTAATGCTGATTCAATCAGCTTTTAAAAAGAAGTGCGAAAAAGCTCCCCTAAAGTGCCTGATCGTTACCCATGTTGGGTGAGCTGGGTTGGAGTAACATGCTGCCTCTTCTGGGTATGCCTAGGGTTCCTCATGGGAATGCACTGAGTTTAAAGTAAAGCATGATTTTATTTATTTATTTATTTTTATGTCTGTAAGCACCCTACTTGACCAAAGTGAATTTTAAATGAACTCTGCTCCACAGAAATTTATATACATGAAAAAGAAATCTAAGCCTAAGTCAAGTTTCAGATAAAGTCTCAGAGCAGAATAGGAAGCCTCAGTCAGTTAATCTGTCTGTTGGGACTGATTTTACTAGGGAAAAATATATATATATATATATATTTAAAATGTGAGTTTATAAATAAGTTACAAATAAACACTTAATGAATATCTTTGGGGTTGAGACCGTTAATGTCATTTTTCATTTGTGAATAAATGTTTAGTTTTGAAAAAAATTGTATTCTTTTCTTTCAAGAGTATATTTGGTTTGAGCCATGTCTGTTTTGAAGAATCATCATAAAAGGAGTGACCTAAATTGAAGCAGACTTAGCAAAGTATTCTGAAATAACAATTCAGATATCGAATTCAGCTCTGCTACAACCTACACCCCTGAAATAACAAAGCATTTCAGATTCTCAGGATCAATATTGGTGGGTTCATTCTGAAATAGAAATGAATTTTAAAGTTGTTCTTTAACATTTTTAAATAATTACCTTAAATGTAGCTGGGCTATTTACAATCTCTCTTTCCAAATCCTGTTTAGCTTAATTTGCACAATATGCTAGGACTAGGACTCTACAGCTAAATAATTTCAAACTGCCCTGGAATTCTAGAAGCAAGCATGTGAACATGAGGCTATTTTATATTTCTAGAACTATATTCCTAGAAATAAAAATATTTCTAGGATGAAAAAGGCTTATTTAAAAGAACCCTTCATTCCATATTTATGATGTAAATAAGGATTTTTTTTATCTATTTTATAGATTAGTAGTATTGGATATATGGAATTTTCTCTGTCTCTTTTTTTGTAAGAGGAAGGGATTCAGGCTCATACAGCTCATGCCTTAGTTACTGCATTGCCTTTTTCAGATACATTTTATGCCACATCTCCATCAACTTCAAGGATAATTTCTTTAGGCGCTTTGACCATGCTCTCCTTCTCTTTGTAGCCCTCTACTGACTTCTCATTCCCTAAGGAATCAAACTTCTCTTCATTTTCAAGGCCCTTCACAACCCGTCCCCTCTGAATTCGTTATTTGTCACACACAGTACAGAGAGGTCAGCTCTTCCCTCCATTTAACTGACACAGCCACCTTTGTTAAGTTTTCAAACACCATTGTACTTTTACATTCTGTCCCTAATGCTCTGAAAAAAACATAAATTGTAACCACACAAATTCTATCACCCACTGACAGTTTGGAACTAATTAGTCACCTCACTTTGCCATCTGCCAATTCAAGGCAGAACTGGATTTAGATCTTACCAGTTTCTAGCCAGGGCAAGGGAAATTTTACAATCGATGGGAACAGGCTTAGTCCTTCTAAATTTTTCACCTGAAGTCTATTTCCTTTTCCCTTATATAAATAACATTTATCTCTAGCACAAGTGAATGCATTATTTATCATTTTATATAGCTTTCTCAAGCTTAAACTTAAAAAATACTATATTTCCTTTTACCCAATCTAAGTGCATAGTGACTTTATGGTCCTGACTATGAGCTGTAGCTCAGTCCATACACACCAGTCCATGGGAGTAAGAAGTTGGAACCTAGGCAAATACCTCTGCTGGTAACTTCCAGGACACAGGGAAATCATGTTTCCAGCACCAGAGGTTTGCCTGGGACTGCATTAAATCTGACTGGCACAGAGTCTTCTGAACTACTTGACACTTCTGTAGCTTAGTGCCACAGCCATAACATAGCCCTTGGTGTTCCTCTAACAGAAGGCCAAAACAGTCCTCAGACAAGCATTAGACAAAAAAAGATAAAACACCTTTGCCCACCTCATTCCTGGATCGGACGTCTAAGCTGACCTGTCTAAGACAGAACTTAGTTTTACGTGTTGAGCTAACAATCTTTATAAGTGTGGAAAAATACCACGCAACTGGAAATATAACACCCAGACACATTTAATTTAGATCATTACAGAGCAATGTATGTTTGTAGGAAACAGATGTATTGCCTCATTAGATTTTACACCTCTAGCTCTTTAAAGAAGTGCAGTTTGTTGTGAATGCTTCATGATCCACAATTATATATTGTATTGAATTTGCAGGTGAGATGGAATTTTTACTGCCACAATTCAATTAAAACAAAATGTCAGGCAAAACAGGAGGCCCAATAGTTTACTAAGCACTTACGCATCCTCTTCGTTTTGTGTGCATGCATCCATGCAACATTATCTATGCAAACTTCCTGTTTGTTACTAGGTTCTATGTGAGAAATGATTAAACTAGAAAAACCTAAATGGGCTGGTTTTCAGACATCTCGGAATTCTTAGGTGGTGCTACGCTTTGAGAACAGATGTGACCATTTCTTTTTCTTTCCCACTTAATTCCTGTTTTTAAATGCCCCTTTGCTTTCTTAGGGAAGGATTGATAACAGGGTAGCCATCATACAGGACAGTTCAGTTGTCCTGTGTCCTCTATTAATACGAAAGCTGACGCCTTTATGTCCTCTATTTTTCTCTTGAACATTGAACTTGAAGTGAACATTAAACTATTTTTCTCCTGAACTATTTGTCAAGAAGAGAAAAATAAAGTACATAAAGGCGTCAGGTTTCATATCAATAGAGGACAGAGTAGCAGAAAACCAGAATATCCTCTATGATGGCCCTAATTGACAAATGTAGGCATAACTTCCTTCCCAGAAGCATAACTAGGGTGGAACAACAGGGGCTACTGTCCTGGGTGCCAATAGGGATACAGGGTGAAAACTCAGCTTTTGTCATTGTCATACAACTATCATCACAGTAGCAGTAGCAACCAGTTGTTGTTAATGCCTCCATGTGCAGCAGCCACCACAGGAACCCACCATCATCTTACAATTCTGTTCCTTACCCTTTTTTTCCAGAAATAGAGATCTGATAGCCTTTGGGCTTTCCCTGGGAGGGAAGTGATGAACTCTTAGAAAGGATTAAAAGGATAGTGGCTTTGTTAGAATTAGCCTATGATTTGGAAAGAGACAGTTTTTCTTTACCATTATAGTGAACAAACAGTTGGCTAAAACAGTTGATAGGCACATTTTTATAAAGAAATGATATATGTAAATGTAAATGATAGTTAAGTTATAGCTCCTGTTTAACACTTAATTGAATGGCAACATTTTTTAAGCACATAGGAAATTGGAAAGTTCTTTTTAGGAGAAACTTTATAATAAATACTTCCAAATGTATATATACAATCATGGATACAGTTTTAAAAAATCTTACTAACAATGATAACAATAAATCACAAGAGTGTTGTTACAAGACATAAGCATCATTAGCCTACTAAGGCAGAGCTTAGCATGCTTTATTGTTAGAATATGGCTAATTCATCCCAAACCTTCTTAAAAATACCTTTCCATTTTTAAACCTGGGGTGCAACACTACCCACGCCCTCACCTGAATAGTGGGATCCTGGGGTGCCCACTAACCGGCTGTCCTGCATAGCTGCTGCAGGTTCCTTGAGAGAAGAGCCTCCCTTGACAAACAAAACAAACTTACAGACCATTATAAAATGATTTATATAATTTAATTAATTTAATTATTTACAGGGTAATATAACCAATGCAATAAAAACAAATAATGCTATATAAAGTAAACCAGGTGATGGTAGTTTAAAGATGAATGGCTTTCTCTGATACACCTTATACCAGAGGAAGGAATACAAATTACCCAGACTGAATAATGGACCAATAAATAAATAGATTGATACATCACTGATAACCCATCAAGAAACTTATTTACACACTTAGTTGGTAATTATTATGCACATGTATAACTATCATGACCATATGTACACTGCTCCTGGCCACAATGCCTGAGGGGGTGGGACTGCTTCTATGTCCCTTACACAGGAGCGACGAGCATGTCCCCAATGCTTGCATCTCCCTGCACAAGCTTCAGGGGTCATTGTGCAGCAGGTGGTGGTTCCTCCGCTGCAGTCCCTGCAAGATAGCTAAACCTGCACAGACTTTTGTTCCTTGGCACAGCAGGAAGTAGGGTCTGGGCAGTGGGTTCTAGCAGTTCCTCCTGCCTGCACAGCCACACACACCCAGCAAATGCACCCAGCCCTCCCTAGGCCCAGCTCCATTCCACAGAAACTTCACCTAGCTGCGTAGGCTAGTTCCCCCAGCCCTGCCTGCCACTGGGGCTTCTGGTAGTCTAGAGCAGCCCGCCTTAGCCTTGCACCCAATTTTCCCTCCAGTGCTGAGTTCATTTGTCTCCCAGTTGCCTCTCACTTGCAGGAAGACCAGAGCAGTCTCCCTCTCAGTCCAGCAGGGGCCTCGGCTTTGTCCCAGTGGCTCCGGCAAGGGTTCTCAGAAGGACAGTGGTAGTGATGCTATTCTCAAGCTCCTCACTACTATTTCTGCGGGGCTCTGACAGGGATGGACAGCTGTGGTGAGGCCTTTTCCATAACCTCCAACCTCAGTGCTTCCATTCTCTCCTCCTTTTTTTGTTCTCCTCTCCTCTGGGAAGACCACTACTCCTTTTAAATAAGCTCCCTTGGCCAATCACAGGCTAGGACTCTTCCCATGTTTTTTCTTAAAGTTCACTCCCATTCAAAACCCCTGCTGGTTTCATCACTCTTTGAACTTTAAAAATGGCTGCCTCCCAACAGCTTCACTCACCTTCAGTGTAAGTGGAGTCCCTGCTGGGATAGAATATCTCTCTTTCCTCACACACTGTTCCTCTGCAAGGGCAGCCCTTCCTGCTCATTCAGATGGCTACACTTTTAATGCTGCTACTCAATAACTTAGTTTAAAGGATTTTCTTCTGTGGAAAAGAAGTCCTACCAAAAAGAAAGGAGAAAATGAACTAGACCAATTGTGCTCAAACTTTCTGGCACACTGGCTGGATAAGTGGGGTGTAGCTGGTTCAAGGGCTTATTCCCCAGGTGGATTGTCCCCACATACCAGCTTCAGAGATACATGCCAGGTCTGTCCACAGACTGGTGCTAGCTGAGTCTGGGATTGTGTGCCCCTACATACTGGGCCCTCTGCCATACAGTCTGGTATGCTGGCCCAATCCATCATATGGGACTATGTCATCTAGCCTGTGGGTCCCCACATATAACATGATGCCTCAGCACTGTTATGGCAGGGGCAAGAAGCAGCTGAACATTTTTGTTTGTTTGTTTAGCGCCCCCCTCCCTCCCCCACCAGAATCAGCATGCAAAACTGGTGCTCCAGTTGCACCACCTTTGTTATTCCACTGCAGGGGGCTCCCCACAGGTCCAAAACTGTAGTGGCAGAGGAGCAGTGGGGCAGTGTTAATTGCTACAGACCTCCCAGAGACGTGGCAATTAATGTTGCCACTGCTCTCTCACTACCAGACTTCCAGACCCTTGGGAAGCCCTATGGGTTGGATGCTTTTGGTTCATGGGCTACATCTGGTCTGTGTGCTGGTGGTTGAACACCCCTAAACTACACTGTAAATTTAGAAATGAAAAAGATGAACTACTAGCATTCCCTACTAGGTGAAATTAAATTTTTATTATTATCTATAATCGTAAGAGACAAGGTTAAATATAATCTGCATAGCTCTTCCTCAGAGAGCTCCTGAACTTCTTCCTAGCCACTAAAATATGTCTGCAATTTTAGCTATAGCTTGTAGTCCAAACCCAATATTAAATTACCATCTTCTTATGGTGTATAAGAAGGGACTGTCACAACCCAGTAAAAAGTGCCCATGCCACTGTCAAGTGAAAAGACCTGAAACCTTTTCTACATCACAGTCAGAGAACAAAGTTTGACTCTGTCTCTAAGTTAAAAGCAAGAAGGCTGCTGCCTCACTGATGAGCAGCATTCCATTGAGGGTTCATCCATTGGTCAAAGATAAGAGAACTCACAAAACTCATCCAATAAGACCCTGGCAAAAAGTAATAAATGATTGGTTAAAAAATTAGTATAAACTCCTCTATACGTAATTCACACATAATGGTCAGAAACCTAGCCCACTACCTTGTAACCTGAGGAGACAAAGAACTGATGTTTGCCAAAAATTAAAGATTCCATTTAGCAACTCCTC
>JAGPOW010003316.1:56660995-56719983 GCA_030014935.1 Caiman crocodilus | reverse complement strand
GCCCACTACCTTGTAACCTGAGGAGACAAAGAACTGATGTTTGCCAAAAATTAAAGATTCCATTTAGCAACTCCTCATTGGATACCTCCATTAGACACCATTATCTATAAATTGTTCAAGCATCTCCACCTAAGGAGGAGATCTCTGGGGAACTCTTTGTGGAGAAGCCTGAGTACATAACAAATAGATTAATAGAGTGATCAACTATTAATCTCTCCTCGTCAATGATAATTTTGACGTAGAAAAGTCCTGCAGGCACGATAACCAAGATAAACCCGCACGCTCGTTCGTTGGCCGTCGTTCGTCACCCATTACCCCTCACCCTTTGTAACCTGAATTTGCAGGCCAAACTGAAGATGAAACAGCTGTAAAGAAACAAAGTCTCAACCTGCATCGCATATCAACACCCAGGTGACATAAGTAATAAAGCTTCTTGCAACCACTACGCGTTTACGCCTAATTGATTTCCACTCCATCTAGAAATCACCGGCCTGCCAAGTCCGAGCAGTAGCCGCATGTCAGATAAAAGTAAAAGTTATCTTTGCAACCAGTATGCTGAGTTAACCCTCTCCCTTCACTAGCTTGCCTGACGTCTGCTTAATTAATCAGCATTCCCCTCGGTCGGCTCTGTCCGGCCGGGACAGGGACCTCATACTGAAGTTTGCATTGAAAAAGTAAGTTAACAGCTTAATATTTTTATTTTGCAAAAAAGGTGTCTGTATTAGCAAAAATATAAATATAAATTGAGCAGAATTTGATTTTTACAAAGAATTTAAATGAGAAAACAATTAAAAAGTGTGTACTCCATTTCCATCCTTCAGCTTACAAACCTAGAAGCTATCTCAAGTGGTTTTAGATCAGCACATCTGACTGTTACAAAGACATCATCAAGAAAGGGAGGTAGGTAGAGTCGGGGGACTACAGGCCTATCAGCTTGACCTCAATCCCTGGTAAGATTCTAGAAAAAAAACTATGACAAGCTGACTGATGGCAACATCCTGAGGGACAGCTAGCATGGGTTTGTTGCCTGAACAATCTAATCTCCTTCTATTATCCGGTGACATATCACCTGGATGAAGGAGAAGAGATTGACATCATATATCTGGACTTCAAAAAGGCCTTTGATCTAGTGTCCCATGATCTCCTCATGCAAAAATTGACCAACTGCGGCCTAGGCTACATCAGCCCAATGGCTGGGGAACTGGCTCCAAGGTCAGACCCAGAGAGTGGTAGTTGACGGAAGTGAATCAGCATGGCACTCCGTAACCAGTGGTTTCCCCCAGGGCTCCATCCTTGGACTCGTTCTCTTTAACTACGAGGACATCGGCATCAGAAGTAGACTGTCAAAGTTCACCAACACTAACCTTTGGGATAGAGTGTCCACACCTGAGGACAGGCTGGTGAGCCAGGCTGACCTGGATAGGCTTAGAAAGTGGGCAGACCTGGATAGGCTTAGAAAGTGGGCAGACCTGTTGACTTTTAATACGGAAAAATGTAAGGTACTCCACCTCAGGGAAAAAAACCCTGCAGTGTGCTTATAGGCTTGGCAGTGCTATGCTCACTAGCACCTCTGCCGAAAGAGACGTGGGGGTCATAATTGACCACAAGATGAACATGAGCCACCAATGCAAGGTCGCAGCTGGTAAAGCAAACAAAACTCTGGCTTGCATCCATAGATGCTTCTCAAGTAAATCTCAGGATATCATCCTCCTGCCGTACTTGGCCTTGGTGAGGCTGCAGCTGGAGTACTGCTTCCAATTCGGGGCTCCACAATTCAGGAAGGACATGGAGATGCTTGAGAGAGTCACACCACACACGTGATCAGAGGGCCGGAGAACAGGCTTTATGACGAGAGGCTGATAGCCTTGGGACTCTTCATCCTTGGAAAGCACAGGCTCAGGGGTGACCTGGTGGCAGTCTATTATATAGGGGTGAGTATTAGGATTATATAGTATTATATAGGGTGAGTATATACAGCCCTGAAAACAGTCCTGAAAACTGTTTTTAGTTCTAGCTGAAAACTTTAACTCATGTGTGGTAATATTAATTTAGTTGAACACGAAATCAGGTGAGGTACATACTCACCCTATATAAGGGTTGAATATTAGGATTTGTTCATCAGAGTGCCCCAAGGGATGAAAAGGTCCAATGGTCACAAACTCTTCTAAGAACATTTCAGGCTGGACATAAGGAAGAACCTCTTTTTTGTCTGAGCCCCCAAGGCCTGGAATAGACTCCCTCCAGACATGGTGCAAGCACCTACTCTGGACACTTCTAAGAAACATTTGGATGCTTATCTTGCTGGAATCCTTTGACCCTAGCTGACTTCCTGGCCCTTAGGCAGGGGGCTGGACCCGATGATCTTCCAAGGTCCCTTCTAGCCCTGATGTCTATGAAATCTATGAAGTCTTGAATGCATAAAACAATCTGCTCATTGTTGCTAGCTTTTGTTTGCTAATTAAAAGTAAATTTTAAATATTAAGTGGTTGATACTTCTGTAAAAAGAGGGTCATAGGCAAAAGGTACATTTGAAAGATTTTAGGATGAAGCAAAATGTATAATTTATCATAAACTCAATGTTTCCAATATGACAAGGACAATAAATACATTTCAACACATGTGACACACCCTTGATTGAAAAGGGGAAAAATAACTTACTTTTCTTTCCTGCCTCCTTTCCATCTCACAAGTAATAGATGGAACTTTACTGAAATTAATGGTCGGTTTTATCTTTGAGTATTTTCTAAGCAGGACTTTGCATGGTGATTGGCATGCTTTCCTTATACTTTTTTTGCCGATTGGACTTTTCCACTCTAGTTCACTCGCTCTCAGGAAAAGAGGAGATAAAGCTTGGTGATGACGGAACTGAGTTTTTGGACTTGCTAAGAGTAATAAAGTAAGATGCCAGAGTAGTGGCTCTCCCTGTCACTTCAGTACACTGAGGTAAAAATCTGCAACCCCTAGCTTTTCAAATACTGAAGCTGATAGACTGCATCCAGAGAAGGAAAGGAGAAGTAATTGTATACACCATACAGCAATGAAATCAATGGAGAGAGTCTGAACTAAAAACCAGTTCTTCAGTAATGAAACTGTTTATCAAAGTAAACCAAACATGGACATTATGATCACAGTAAGATATTTTCCATGTTGATTGTCTAACAGGAAATGTTCATTTGAATTTATAGAATGCTTCTGCTTTAGGAACAATATTAGATTATTCAGTACTAGAGGTGGTTGAAAAATTGAATTGTTTTTGCTCTTTGAAAGAGGGGCAAGTTTTCCTGAACTATTTCAGAAAATGTTCCCATTATTCAGGGCAGCAATACTGACAAAGGATCAATTTATGTATCACTGAAACACAACCCTCTTTGAACTGCAATATGACAAAACTACCAATTAGTTATGACAGAAGTTAAAGTATGGAAAGCAGAGGAAACTATTTTTGTAGTACTGCAAGCATGATATTCTCCAACTGCAATATATGTATAAGAAATAGTCAGTCTCCAACAATCACACTTTATTTTAATATCTCTCTCTCCCCAGTGAAAGTTATTAAAAGTACAGGCTAAAGATGGCATATGTTTTTCAAGGGCTTGTACAGACTTGTCTAGTTCAAATGCAAAATACTTTATTGACATGACAAGCTCTACAAGCGTTACTAAACTGTAAAAGAAACAAGAGGTGTCAAGTTCTTGCAGGCTGAAGATAATGCATCAAGTATTTTCACCTTTCATACCATGGTGGGAGTGAAATTACTGGTCAATGCAGTACTAGACACACAAGCACCCTTGCACTAGTCACTATTTATATTCAGCCCTCCTGCTGTGGCAGATTAATGCTTAACCAGCCCACATACTCTGTTACCAAGCAACTCACATGTGCCCAGCTATCTAGTGTTTCTATAAACATTCCAGCACACTAACCTACCTTTTCCCAATGTTTTGGAAAGCTTACTTTCTCATAATTATTCAAATCCCTACCTTGTGTTGTGCACTTGCCTTTTTATGCATCTGCCTTCAGACTACACATTTTTCTGCACATCTCCTTTGCAACTGTGTTTCACCAAATACGTCCAAGAACACTTACCTCCCGTAGAGCTACCAGTCACAGGGTGATCTTAATTATGTTAATCATCCTCCCTAGGCTAACACAATTAACTATAATTAGGCAATCCCTTTTCTCCTATTCTTTCTGCCCCAGGGAGATTTAGGATTATTAAAGTACAGGTAGATAGCCAATTCCTCTCATTTGATTGTATTTTAGGTACAGTCCTTGGGCATTCAGCAAAAAGAAGCATATTATATATGGTCTTCCTGAACTGAGCTTAATAGACAAGAGAATTTTTCTTTAGCTACTGTGGCTGAGAATTAAATTTTAAACACCATTCTTTAATATACGAGTCAGAGCATGGCAACTTGCCTGATCATTAAAAAAAAAAATCATCCTGGGTTGCACTGTGTGCAGTCATATTTCACTGTTCTAATCTGGATGGTACAATACACTAAGGTGGAACTCAGGAGCAAACCTTCTCTGTATTGTGTGCTATCTACAGTGAAAAATGCTTAGTTGTAATTTATTCCATGTTTCAGAGTTATTGGTTATAACTGTTTTGTCCAATGCCTGAAGATGGGTGTTTGTGCCTGAAATCTTGCAAAGAACATTTTCCAACTACTTAGTTGTTTACCAAAAGATATCACATTTACTTAAAGAACCTTGTCTGCCTGGTTGTTACTATATGTTGTTGCTATCTGTTCTAAACCATATCAACCAATATCAGGAGAGGGGAACAGAAATTTTTCCTAAGTAAATCTTTGAATAGTCTCTGAAGGCTTAATATCCTTTTGCAACATTCACTCCCAAAGGGTTGTATTGTACTAGCTGAAGATTTGCAGAACTGGCATAAGATCTATGCTTGCAATACACAGATGTAAAAGGTAAAGGGGTCTAGAGGATGAGCTTCACTGTTTCTTGAATCTCAGCATGAGGAGATGATGCAGTCAGTTTCATGCTCTGACTGCCTTTCCCCCTAGGTAGCTCTTAGTACCCATTAGACAGGAAGCTGAGTGTGCTTCAGGGTTGTGCTGGGTGTTAGAAACCCACTGCCATTATATGGGATCAAGGTCAAGTTCTTCCAATTTGTAGCCAGTCACCCTACTAAGCTATGTGGATCACAATAAACAGAAATAGCTGTAATCATATAATAAATATAAAATAGGCAATACTGAGATAACCCAGGTGGGCAAGTAAGGCAATGAAATCATGTTCCTCTAAGCAGTTTCTTTCAATCTAGTCTACCAACAAAATCAAGCATTTCTCAACAGCACCGCATCACCATATATAATGCAACTGTTCCTAGTATTTAAAATAAGATCAGGTAAAGCAAGAAGAAATATTTTTACTAAAAAGGAGCAATCCTTTATTGTCAGGGAAGGCACAAAATTATGGGATCCAGCTCAAGCTTCAGATTCTTCTTGGTGCAATTTCCTTGTTTTGTATCTTTATATCTTCTGCATTAAGAAGATTCAAAATTATGTGTAAAGGCAGAAGACATATTTGAATTCATAAGCCTGCTTTCTTCATTCCCATCCTAGGTTTTAACTGAAGCCAAATTTCTCATATACTTAATGTCATGATAATTTTTGCTGCCGTGGCTAAAGTTTGGATGCTGGCAGTGAAAACTGTACAGAACCTTAGGTTCCTATTTTATTACTTTTTACTGCAAATCTTCAGGGATGCTGTGTGTACTCACATACACACACACAGTCATATTTTGCAGTGCAGTTTTCCAGATGGGTGTAATAATCTTGCCTGCTCCAGTAAAATAGGCTTATTCTGAATCTCCCTGTTACTGCATCTGCAAATACTTAGGCGTGTTCCTAAGTTTATTTATGGAAATAAATTTATACATGAGAAATGCATTTAAATCAATTTAAATAAAAAAAATCTATATTTTTTGCTGGATTAGGACATTAAATGTTTATACTTCCTGCTAACTTCTCTATGAGGATGTATCTATGTACTGTCCTATTGGTAACTACATATTCTTCTAGCTCTTTGCCAGGTACGTTATATCTACTGGGCGCACCTACACAAGATACTACTGCCCAGTGTTTACTGCACATTTATTTAATACTTGTATAAGCAAGTACTAAATAAATGCACAGTAACTCAGGTTACTGCATAGTAGTGCTGGAGAATGTCTTCTTTGTGACTACTGTACAGTAGTACTGGGCTATGCCAGAGTCAGCATCTCAAGTTGATGTGCCCAGTAGGACACATATATATTGATAAATGGGGTATAAATAGTTCTGATGAAGTATACATGAATGTAAAAAGGTGCTAGTTTATACCATATTAGAAATCATTTCTAAATTTGACCCCAGGGGCATCATCTAGTTTGCAATTTTAATTTTGCTAGAAGCTAAAGCCCATTGAATTCACACACAGATGAGGTTCAAACTATGCATTCAATTCTTATTGCAAGTCTGAAATTTATGAACCTTTGAAATGGCCAGTGGACATTCATTGCCAGAAACTGACTTTAGTTATGACAGGAAAAATTATTATGGCACTTAGAATTTTAACAGAATTTGGCATTAACTAAAGTGTTAATGGGAATAAAGAATAGTATGCTAGTAGTACTTGTACCTTTAGGTGGCACAGTAATATGGAATAGAATAGTTACAAGATAAGTGATAAATGGAAACCTCATGAACAGACCAAGTTGCTCAATGATTGGGAGTGCAGAGAAAAGTATGAGAGAAGAAAATGGGAGGACAGCAGAGGAGGATTCAGCAGTGGGAGGGTGGGCGGTAAAGCCCCACCTTTGATTTCTGCTGCACTCAAACTTTAAAGCCAACTGCCCAGAAAAGGGAGCAGTATTTCTATTCAGTGAATACTAAGGGAGTTAAATTGTCTTCATGGATCATTATAATCCACTGGATTCCTGCTAATCTCTCTTCACTCTGTGGGTGTTAATGATCCTGTCTCCTTTCTAATAGACTTGATAGTCCATTAATCAAGTTACCCTTTCTTCTGCTAATGTTCTGTCTGTTACCTATACGTGTTAATGTCTCTCTTCTGTTTCACAGCCCTGAAAACTGTGTTTAGTTCTAGCTGAAAAGCTTAACTCATGTGTGGTAATATTAATTTAGTTGAACATGAAATCAGGTGTGGAAATAATTGACTGTGAAGTGCTGGATGCACTGTCAAGATGTTCAAGGAGGTTAGATTTTTTTTTTATGAATCTGATTAAAAGATACACCTTTAACTGAAAAAAAGATATACATTTAACTATAATGACTACAGGACTAATAGAACAGCATCTTTGGACTATTTTTGCTTATTTTTTTTGTGTTCTGTAAACTTCATACTTCATTTAGGAAATTAGTACACATTTCAATAAAGTTATATTTGGTTTTTGCTTTGATCTTAAGCAGAATAATGTAGAACTGAGCCCCTAGCATATAAGCAAATCTTCTGGTTTCTCTTTAGCTAGAATAAAATGTATTGCAATATGATTATGCACCACACCAGTTTGAGCCCCCTTTTCAATATTTTAGATCCACCATACAGAGGTGACCAATACTAAGAGGGAAAAAAAGAGGAAAGAAAACTGCAGATAATATTAGGCAGAAACAATTAGGCCTGAACAAAAAATAAAATAATTTAGGGGAAAAGGAGTTGTGCTAAAATGTTTGGGAAGTGAGAGAAACATTGGGAATGGATATACATATACAGAAGCCTGAGGAAGTATCATAGAAAATTCATAGTAGTGGTGCTGATGCAAAGGGAGCCTGGAGTAAGTGATATCCTTTCCAGGGAATAGCAATTTCTGAGCATAGCCAACTCCACCAAAACTGTAGTAGTCCCTGTTGACGGAGGAGAAATTCCATAAGGAGAGGATAGGGCAGTGTGACAGGGATCTGTTTTCGACTGCATTCTTTTTGTAGGCTGGTGAGTGGGCACTCGTCAAGTCTTGCTGAATTTTCCTTCCCTGGGGATCAGCGTCCCCCCAGTTTACGCACCTGCTATGACTTGATGTTACTTGGTTCTTAAAAAAGCCGGAGGCTGACACAAAAGTTTCCAGAGGCTTGAGGCTCACCACCTGTAGGATAATGAGCTTGCCTTGAGGGAAAAATGCATGCTCCTACCTCCACTTAATGTACCCCGTACCTTACAGATGTTTTATAATTTTTTCTTTATGTTGAGGTTTCAGCCGCTGTGGGCTTACCCTATCTGTAGCTAGGCCTGTCAGGCAAAAACCCACTAAGCAGGGCTTGACTCTGAGGCGCTAGCCCTCTAACCCACTTGGGCTCAAGGCCCTCCATTTCATACTCTCCATGACACCAGGCCTACTGGACCTTGTACACTGAGTCCCTGTGGCACCAGGCTGTTGGGGCCTCAGCCCCCTCTGACTTTGTCCCTCTTTCTGTAGTTAGGGCCATTTGCCTTAGTCCACCCACTAGGACCTGGCTTCAAGCCTCCTATCTTCCATTCAAGCTACTTTGGGCTCATGACCCTAGTGCTGCACCCCTAGTGCAGCAGAGCTTCTTGAACCCTCTATCATAATGTCCTTTGGTGCTAATGAGGCCTCCTCCACCCCTACAGCCTAAGCCACTGGCATTTAACATTAAACATGAACATAAATGAAAATTTAAAAAAAATAAGAGAGGCAAAGTGTGCGCTTACACATGATTGTGCTTCTGTCTCTCAGCATAGCGTATTCTTCCAAAGGAGGCTGCCACCGCTGTTTGTGTCATTTGGAGTTTCGCTCTCTGCTGCCTCCCCGGCCTTCTCTTCTTGAGGTTTATAAGGTTCTGGCCTTCTTCTTCATGTCACCTGACCTGCTGGCAGGGCTCAACCCATAACCTCTGCTCGACTGGACTGCTGTGCCTGGAAGGTTCTGTATTTAAAGGGGCCACTCTGGTTCCTAGTAACAGGGCCCTGTTACAAGTGGACATTAATCAGAGGTGGAGAAGAGAGTGGGAGACATTGCAGAGAGAGAGATACACCTCCACAATTAAAATCATATGGATGACTACAAAGGAACCCAGTTTAAAACTGCTCCTAATGGGAGCAGGTACAATCAGGAAACAGAAAATCTACCACATAGAGGGTGCATCTACACAACATGCTTTATTGAGAAGTGGCATGTTTTACTGTACAGTAAACATGTACATCTACATGTGCACATGATTACTGTGCAGTAAGCCTGGCTAATCATGAATAACTACCTGCAAATGCAAGTACCATATTTACTCTCAGGTACTTACTGTTCAGTAGCGCTGGATGCCTGACCAGGACCAAAGCTGCTCCCAGTAAGCCAGCCACCAGAGTGTGGGAGATTGCTTCTTGTGCCCAGGAGCTGCATACTGCCAGGGCAGGCTCTGCCACCAGAACCCAGGTGTAGAATATGTCCCCCTGCCCCAGCAGCAGGGAACTCCAAGACCCCTGCTCCAAGAACATGATCAGGGAGTGGGGAATGGGATATCCTTATCTCCCAGTGCCAACTCTGTCATCATGGAGCTTGGTCTGGAAGCTCCCTGCTGTTGGGGGTTGTGTAGCTTGTTCCCCACTCAACTCTGTGATCACATATCTGATTCCATGTCTTTCATGTGTAGATACCTGCCTGGGAGCATTTACTCATAGTAGTTTACTGGTGACTATACTGATCTCGAATGAAATGCATATGTAGATGTGCCCAAAGAAAGGCAATATGGCCACATCCCCATGAGCAGGGGTATGTGGATGAAAAAAGCAAAGGCATAAATTTGTGCCAGTGCTTTCTGCCCCAGTGCTCACCCCTGCTTATGGATTCTGTACAGGGAAAAGTGATCCTGGAGGCCTCCCAGAACTCCAGCAGCAGCAGTCCGGGCACACAGAGCCTGCTCAGCAGCCACAGCAGATTTCTGGCTACCCAAGCTCTGGTATTGGGCAGCGCATGACCCTTCTTTGTTCCCCCCACACACTTTTTTTTATGATGAAAGAATTTTCTGGTATCTAAATTTGACTCTGCACTAATAACCAAATCACATGCATGGGGTGCATTTTGTAGTGCCTCAAAAGCATTGGAAGCACTGCAAAACGCACACGTGAGTTAGCATGGACATGACCTATGAGATTTACTTTAACTATTTGGGAGTAAGTGCTCAAAACTTCAATGGGATTAGATTTGAGGCAATACTGAGTCATTCTGAAATTTACACCCTATGAATGTGCATGTGGGTGTATTTGGAGATCAATTAAAACACCAACACGTTAAAAAGAAATCATTCTGTATGTTGTGCATGTATTTTTTTCCAAACTTTGAAGAGTGTACTTGATGTGAAATCTCTCTTTCTGCATGTATGTGTGGTATATAAGTTATATTTAAGGTACTTAAAAGGGATGCTTAAGTATCATTTAAGTTAATAAATGCATATAATTAAGTTCTATAGAGATTTAAGAGTTAGCATCTTTTAAGGCTTAAAAATGAATGTTTACAAAATGTTTTGGGATACTCAGAATTATATATCTAGTAAAATTGCCATTGTAGATAAATAAAGATCCAAAATATGTTATATCACTCTTTGTTAGATTATAAAAATGAATAAAAGTGGTACTGAGACATGCAAGGGAAAATCTACAGAAATTAATTATCACATTTATCCCTGTCTTCTTCATTGTGATCCTTGCCATATATCTTTCTGTTTAGCTCTGTTTGTGCTATGTGGTCTGTAAATAAGATTTACGAGAATCCGTAACCTGCAATATTTCTTCACCTAAGGCACAGAATGTCATGACTTAGTACTAGTAGATGGAGCAAGCCTTCAGTTGTAATCCCAGCTGATGGAAAGAGGTACCCTGAGAAGAAAATAAGAGAGGAGATGATGTATGGCAGTTTGGATGAACTTTCTTGATTGATTTCATCCATATTTTCCTCTACTCCATCATTTATGAGCATTTGGAATACAGGGGAGCTGAAAAGGGAAAAGTAGTAAAGAAAAATGCAAAAAATGCAAAAAGTACAAAGAAACCGAATAAACTGGGGGATAATCAAAAGGAAATAAAAACAGGTGTTTAAAAGACAGCTAATTTTAACTGATAAAAAATAAAAATATTCTCATTCAGTGATTTTATTTCTCTTTTTTCACTTTTCTCTAAAATAGTGAAAATAGAGATGAGGTTACTAATGGGATAATGCTATTATAAGAAATTTAATCCTACTAACCTTACGAGAAAATACTGTGCAAGCTTAATAGCAATTAGGAAGAGATGAGCAGAGGAATGAGTAGCAGCAAGTAAATTGGAACTTCTGCTTTGTACCCATGCTCAACAGTGCTGTTTGGGCTCCCTCTGCCACTCTGGAAACCCATTTAAATATACAGGTCTAGTTTATGAAAGAATGGAAAATCTTGGTTCTAGTGGTTTAGGTGAAATAAAGGCTCTAATCAGATACCAGGTTAGACCACTTCTTACCAGGAAGAGACTTTTTTGCCCCTTTTAGTAGTGACAAGCCCATCTCATCATTTATAGTTAATCTTACCTACCCAAGGTGGCTTCTTTGGTCCACTTAACTCCCTTGGACCTCTTCTTGGTCTACAATGCTGGTCAAAAACACATCACGCTCTGTTCCTGTGCTAGAAGTTTTTGCTACTTTTGGTGGTTATGACTTCACATGTCAGTCATCAGAACTCCATACCACAGTGTTTTACACTCTATTGTTTTTTATAAACATGTGTACTCCTGGGGATTATTTAAGGTGTTTCTTCATAACAAACTACTATGCATAGCTTCTCTTATTAAAAAGAAAAATGTATTCAATAAATATTGTCCACATCAAGATGTAAAACATTATGCCCAAACTGTAAAACTCAGAAAGCCCATGTTGCTTACAGCAAACTTCTTTAGTTTTATGCATTCTTCGTATCTCTGTCGACTCTTCAAAAGCTAATAACATTTATCTTTGTTCAAATTAAGGCAATTCAATTATTTTGTTTTAGTTTAAATAGCTTAGAATCTAGCCTATAGTCTGGAATTTATCTTATTTAGGGTTGCCTGTCCAAAGTGTACTACTACTTCAATGTTGCAGAAATGACTACTTTCATATATTTTCTAGATACAATTCATATGATCCATTTATAAAATTCTGTATTTGAGGTTCTGGCCACCTAGGAAATTCTCCCTTCCTTTCATTTATTGTCACACTCTTGCCAAGAACTTCCAGTTTTGAACATTTGTGGCTGAGGTACAGCCTTATCAGTGAAGGGCACTTGTTTCTAAAATGTACTTAACCAGCTGTTATGACAGAGTTCAAATAAAGCAGAGGTTCATCTATTTCCTCAGGTTTTTGCCTTCTTGGGGAATAGGAACTGATTACATTATATAGCAGTACTTCTCATTTTCTTTATGCTCACTACTTTTTGTTATATCTATGAATAGCCCTGTGCCTCTGGCTTCCTAGTTCTGTTCTGACTACACATGTATTAAATTTATTTATAGTGCATACACATTATATATAGTAATTTCTGAATAAGTTGTAAGTCCATAAATACATATTGTAATTTCTATATAGTACACAGTGGGCACATCTACATGTGCACATTTACTGTGCAGTAACCACATTTACTGTGCAGTATGGGCACATGTATACATGTTCACACCCATATTGCAGAGTAAATATGGCAACATGCTGAATCACTCAGGGATCAAATTTATGTCTGATTCATTACTACACAGTAATGCATGTGTAGACACCTTACTGTACAGTAACACCGTGTGTGTGGACTGACTTGGGACTAATTTTAGTCCTAAATCAGTCCGCACACAGCATTAATGCACTTTAACATCTGCACATGTAGATGCCAGCCTATTCCAACTTACCATGCAGCAAATTTAAGCTGGTATAAATGCACGTGTAGATATGCCGTGCAAATTCATGTCACATATTGCATTTATCGTACCTAGTTAAATACCTCTTTTGCATTCTAATTTTCAAATCATTGAAACAGTATGACTCAGTCATCATGTTTAAAGTTTGTCATGTGATTAAGCGTAATGGAGATGGTTAGACCATGTTCTTAGATTGTGTCCTTCTAATGTTTGGACTAGACATTAGAAGGCACTACTTCACAGTCAGGGCAGCTAGGATCTGTAACCAACTTCCAAGGGAAGTACGGGTGACTTCTTCCTTGGGGGTCTTTAAGAGAAGGCTTGATGTTTGCCTGGCTGGGGTCATTTGAGCCCAGTTTTTTTCTCCTTCCCAGGCCAGGGGGTTGGACTAGAAGATCTACAAGGTCCCTTCCAACCCTACATCTATGAATCTTAAGGTCGGAAACTATATTTTTTCCACATTGGAGTCATAGGAGTGTCAAACTCAAAAGAGAGGAAGGTGATGACCCTTTCTGAATATGAGGAAAACTTCAAAAGCTGTTAAAAAAGCTTAATGAGACTGCACGTTACTACCAGATTAAATGCAATCCACACTAGCATTTGAGCCACATAATGGTTGCTATCATATAAAGGGCTGCTGGAATGTTTTATTTAAATCTAGTATTTTGATTTCTGAACCTTTGAAATAGGTCAAAAACAACTGCAGACTATGATGGTTGTAAGATCTGAGGAGAAAAGATATGATATCATTTCTATTCTATTTGTACTGATCAGGAATATTGATGATAGCATGCTGTGCTTAAGATAAACTACCATATTCTGTTTAAGGATAATTGGAGAATCAGCTACTGTTAATCCTTTAATTAATGTCTCATTGAGAATACATAGCAATACAGGATAATTCTGCCAATATAAGATTGCTTGCAAAGTAGAAGCTGAACTGAGGTAAGAGATGATGAATATCAGAACATCTTGTTAAATTATATGTCTTGGTGAGCTGATTTACATACAAACTCAAACAATTAGATTATAGACTTAATATAACCATCTCTGGAAAGCAAAAAAATTCTTTAGGCTTGATTATGATCTAAGTTGCAACAGTGTGACTTAAGAACAAGCACACTAAAATAAATGTAGGTCTTCAAAGCAAAACTAGTGAGGAAGAGATCCGAATCAGCTTCTAAATGAGGAAGAAGAAAATAAAAACACCCACTCATTAATTAAAATTGGGAATTAGAGATTTATATGCATCAGTATATCACAAACCTCATTACCTTTTCATTTATAAGTTTTGCTTCTAAAAAAAGTCTCAACACCATCAAAGACTTCAGGAGGTCATATAAGGCAGACCCATTTGTGATGTGTAGGGGAACAGTGGGTCTAGGCCCAATAAGGGAGGCCACTTGAAACATAACTACTGAGTGCTGGGTAGAACAATTGAGAAAAAAGAGACAGGAGTGTGGGTCAAAGGTTAAAAACAGGCGTTCCAAGGGGAAAACACCAAGCAAACCATGCCAAGCTGTAGCCGCTGGTCCTTGAATGAGTCCAAGGATCCAGAGAAACTCTGCCTGGAGACATGTGTGATGGAAAGAGAGAGAAAAATAGCCCTGCAGTTACCCAGCTTTCCCCGCCCTCCCAGTCAGAGCCTCATACCTGTACTGGCAAAATTGGCCAGATAACAAATTTGGCCAGAGCCAGGATGAGGTTGACCAGGAGGTCCCAGGACTTTATGGGGCCACAGATGTGGAATGCATAAAGAAAAGGTGCAGTGAGAAAGGAGGTTCTTGAGAAGGCAGTGGAGGGGTGCCGTCTGGTGCAATCAAGGTAAGCATGCACTAGGGTCTCAGAAATGACAGCTGTCAGGGATCTGACAGTGCACCAGATACAGGTCAATGGAGATGGTTCCATGTTGTAAAAAGGCAGCAGACAAACTTCAGCTCTGAATTTTAAAACACAACCAATTCTCTTAGCATAATATCATGACTGCAAGGGTGTCTTCATGGTACTAAGTGTAGTGAAGTGTTAGTATTCTGAAGTGCATAGCATATTTTTCTTCTTAACCTAATATGAAATGCCACTGCCAAAACCATTAAGTGATTCTTTGTCCTTCTGTAACCCCTCCCATCTATAAATTTAAAATCTGGACATAAAACTGACTACAAATTCCAATTAGGGATATAACATGAATTTCAAAGCAGCTGTTGTGCTAATTGTTATATCCATCTGATCACAAACATATTTGGTTTCCTTTCTAAATGCTTTCTATATTTAGATTGTTAGGAATATGTTCATAATGATAAAGTGGTTGAATGTGTTATGCAAACAAATTTCAGACTATAGAATCCTTGCATGCCACTCACAGTGACTACTGCACTATCTATACTTTGCTATAGTGTTTTACAATTGACACAGTCCAGTTTCTTTGAATTCTGATATAGTTTCTGTTAACCTGACTGAATGGCTCAAATTTTTAAAAATACGAGGAAGTCTCAAACAGGTTAGTATCTTCTGTAAACTGTTTCTGTAAATATATTTGCATAGATTATTCAGTCAGAACACTTTCTAACATTTGTGGAAAACTGTTGCTCTTACAAATGGCCATGGAAATAAAGTAGTTATTAATCCTGTCCTATTTATTAGAACAAGCATGTGTTTTTATGAACTGATGTTTGCCAAAACTTTGTTCAGTAGTCATTCTGCTTTCTGTGTAGATACTGTAGTAATTTTAACTATGCTACTCCTGTCATTTCAAACTACTTTAATTCTAGCATTCAGTGTACTTTGCAGTCCACCTGATTAATATGGGCCAAAGCCTCTAGCACTTTTGCTGATAGTACAGTATTGATGACAACTGAAGTGCCCGCATTTACTTTACTAATTGGTATTCATATTTTTTTTCCTAAAACACTTAAAAAAACATTTACATCATCTTTTTCCAAGTACTGAGGAAATATTTTAAGATTAAGCTTTAGCACATTGCTAGCCCCTTCATTAGTCTTTCCCCTTTACCACCTACTTGGCTCCACATTCTGTGTGGTTCTCTTTCTGGTCTCCATTTAAACAAGCTAATCATCTGTTAACTTATCTCAAGGCATTATTCCTTTTATGAATCTTCAGCAGCATGTTCATACTGCCACCTAATTATCATACGGTAATCAAGCCTCTCCACCTGCTATCACCTGGCCAAATTTCCATTATTTTTTGTCATTGAGAATGTTGGAAAGGAGAAATCAAGCTGCATATATGCCAAGGAAAGAATTTTAATTTAATGCTGGTAAAATGAATGATTTTTTTTAGCAGCATTCTTCTAAAAATATTGGATTTACACATACACATATCCCTTCTACTTCCATTTCCAGGAGAGCTAGATTCTACACCCTGCTAGCGTGAGCATACTGCAGCCAAATTAAGGATGGGTAATAAAGTATTCAGCAACTATATCCAGACAATACAATTTATGATAATATTGTATACAAGAAAAAAAGTAAGAAAATAGTTCCTTAAATTATATTAATTTGCCAGAATACTTGAATACAGGATTTATATTTTTGCCAGAATACTTGTGGTAAATGTCCATATTTAGGTTACTAAAAGTAATGTCAGGTTTAGTTACATGTTACAATTAGCAATGCGAACTCTAAGGAAAGTTAGGCTGTATTAAAGCTAGCACTTGCTGTAGGAAGTCATACATTAAGGATAAGTGCCCTTTCTAATGTGCACAGATCTGACCTGTTGCTACAGGACTGGTGACCAGAGGTGTGGGTAGAAGCTGCCAAGTGTGGTCCATGACCAACTTGCCAGCTCTTTAGCCACAGTATAGGCCAAGGGAAGAAGGGAGAAAGAGGGGAGGGGACCAGAACTGACCAACCTTAGACTGGGGACAATCTCACCCCTACCCCCAAGATTACCCTCTCAACTCCTCAGTTGCCCAACACTTGGATCACCCCTCTCAATTATCCGCTGGATTGTTTCTCCACTGATTGAATCCCTCCTGCTGAATAGATTTTCCACACCATAACTTGCATTTCCCCACTGCCCAGATCAGCCCAAAGCAGCAGTGGTTGGGGGAAGAAGTTCTCCCCCATGCCTGTTCCTCAGCTCCCTGAAACTGGTGCTGCCCCCACACTCCTGGATCCATCCTGCATGCCTCTGCTGGGCCCTGTAGCTATCCGCTTACTCACCAGTCCCTTCTCTAATAACCCAGAAGCTCCTTATAGAGAAGGGTGTTGGGGCAAGGAGCTGCCAGGCAGCTGTAGCATGGACCTAACATGGGCATGCAAGGAGCTGCTGGATTCATCCCTTTCCCTCCCATAGCTTCCCCCTGCAGTGGGGGAGGGGAAAGAGTCCTCATCTGGGGCCAGGAAGCATTGCATGGAGTACCCCCCCCAACACACACACACACCTATCAGTGGTAGGGGAGAAGCAAGGGGAAGAGTCCCCTTTCAAGGTCAAGCAGCCTTGCAGTGCTCTCCTCCCCACCCCAGGGTGGAAGTGGGGGTAGGAAGAAGAGGAGAAGGAGAAATGGCTGGGGTGGGCAGAGCTTTCCCCTGCTCCTTCCCCACAGCAGACATTTCCAGTTCCCCCACATTACCGGAATTCTGCAGGCCAAGGTGGGGGTTAATTCCTCCTAAGTCTAACTCAGGCCTACCGGGGCCTGGCCACACACTCCAACTTAGCTTCCGTGTTGGAAGAGAAAGGGTGCATTAGTATCCTCGGGTTTCTGGCCTGAACCACTGCAGGCATGTGCTGAACTTCTATCTGTTTGCAAACCAGTTAACTCTCTGCAGGTTAGACTAACCTGAAAAGACTGAATCAATTCAGGCTCAGTGTTATGGCACGGGGTCCTGTAGGTTGGTCATGATCTCCCCAAGGCCCCCATAATGTGCCAAATTGCCCCGATGGGCACCCTTGATTCTCGCCCGCCACACCTTTGTTGGTAAATATATAATAGGGAGGCTGCCTTTACCTCATCTTGGACACATTTTTGCTGTACTCTGACCTCATGGGCTCCTGGACCCCTTGTGGGTCCCATTCTACAACGGGTGTTTGGGACACCCTAGCCTTATGGGCTATGCATGGCTTCAAACACCCTTTTACCATGCCCCAAGCCTGACATTGTTCAGTCTGGGATTTGTTCCAATTTGGTCCCCTGGTCCTCCTTGGGCTCTCCACAGCCCTGTCTTACTCTGTGCCTTCACTGGTGCTCAGGCATTCTGTGGCCACCAAAATTGCTGTGCCCTCTTTGGCACCAGGGTCCCCATGCTACTGTGGATCCCTTATGAGGCTTCCTCCTTCCCCTAACAGCCTCACCCAAACCAGTTGTCTTAAACAGTAAACAAAACACAAGCCCCTGGGCTATAACATAAATTTCAGCTGCCCGGCTCTAACCTCATTCAAGTCACACCAGGGGTGCTCCGTCTCTCACCAGTATCAGAGGCTGTACCTGCAGTCAGACCTCTCCGCCTTGCTTGCTCTGGGAGAGCTCCTCCCCCCGTGGTAGCTAGCAAGGAACCGCTTATATGTGAGCCAGGCCCTGCCCTTTCCGGTCAGCTGACTGCTAGCAGGTGTGAGACACTAGCTCCTTCTGGTTGCCCTGGTAACCAACAGCTGGGGCTCCACACTCACTGCTAGGCTTTTTCCCTAGCAGTTTCCACTCCTCAAAGGAGCAGGGCACCTAAGTGATCTGCAGCACTCGGGCTTTTTGAATGTCTGTCCCTAGCCTTAATGTGTGCACCCTTAGGATTTAACTCCAAAGTTTTAATATAGTCTGATTGTAAAGTGTCTAATTGTAATCCTTAATGATATAATTACAATGTGAAGTTTCAACATAACAAACTTCTAAACTTTAGTGCACTCACACTGATCTTCTTTCATATTAGATTTCTGATGCTTCAGTATGGATTTAACATGTAATGTGTATCATGTGGATTCTTCAGTGCTTAAGAATGCCAGTCTTCCAGTTCCTTTCCTACTACTTCATAACCTTCTCAAAAAACAAAAGGCAGAGAGGGTGCTTATAAATCAAGGCATTCCAGCCCTTAGATACGTAGTTAATTGGCTCCCATATTTTATGTTGAGAGAAGAAATCAGTAGCCTGTATCCAAATCTGCATAAGTGTTAGGATTGGCATACCCATTTCCTGGCTAGCCTCTCCTGATTAGCCAGGTAAAGACCTACAACTTCAGTTAGCTCTGAACACATTATTTTTTAAGATAAAATTTTGGTGTAAAGCAGTTAGGTAGTACTTAAATATAAATTTTAGAGGCTCTGTAGCCTCAGTGGGTGATAAGTGCTCCTCTTACAGATTGTCCTTAACAGCCATAAAACACACTTTGGTAAGCCAGGCATTATAAGGCTCCGCCAGTAAATAAAACTGAAATAGCACTTACCTGGATCCAGAGTGTTGCAGGCATTAAGACCTAATCCTCACAACAGACGCATCTCTTGGCTTTGTAACAGCCAGTCACTAAACTGGAAAGGCTTTCTTCAAGCCCACACTTATAACCTTCTACCAACTACCTTAAGGCTTAACAGTTGCAGCTGTCAAACAGTGTGTATATGTAAGGTCCAAAGTGTACTATTACCTCAATTTTGCAGAAAATGGTAGTTTCACATTCTTCTCTTGATACAGTTCATATGGGCAATGTATAAAATTCAATATTTGAAATTCTGTTCATAGACATTTTTAGATATCACCCCTGAGTATGGCTAGTAGCTACCACACACTTCTGAACATTTCTGGGCCTTTTTGCTATTCATTGGAAATATAAAAAATTAGAACAAAAAAAGTCTATGTGAATGTAAATTGTAATTATTTGCTAATAATTTGCACATAACTTTAAAACTCATCACCAAAAATATGAAGATTTATTGCTGATGGAAATCTTTGGCTGATTGCTTTGATGTTTTACTTTGTGTTTACCTTTGCTGTAGAAGCAGGCTTCCTATAAAGTGGCCTTCTAGGATAACATCTCTCACCAGAGAGAGCTATTAGTGGAGAGCTATCTAAAGAAGAATTATCTATTAAGGAATAGTTCAGTAGCCATGGTGCCTGAGCCCTTGTTACTTTTCTTGAGTTTCCTTATTTTACAAAACTTGGTTGTGAGATTATTTTGTGGGACCGGGAGTTTAAATTTAGTAACCATCTCATAGAGGGTCTACCAAAAGTCCTTTAGAAGGGAATTCTTATAATTTAGACAAAGATGGGCAGGACTAATATTGTTGATGTATAGGGCAAAATTGTTATAGCCCATCATCATTATCCTCACTCAGAAGAACATTAAGTTTGCCAAGACAAGCACACAAACCTTTGGAAATGACAGAATTATCCAGATTGCTTCGTGGACTTGCCACAGCCTCATAATTTTCATCATCTATAAATTGTATTAGCAGTAATTTCATATTTACTTTACTATCACTGATAATAAAATAAAATAGTGTCAGGGTTAATATCAGTCCCTGAAGAGCTCTTGAGAAATAACACGTTCAAAAAACATTTCTCATTGACAGTTACTTTTTGAGAGTTAGTCCTTAATCCATTTAAGACAAACATTACTGATATTGTATTTTACTAATATTTATTCAAAATACTCTGTAGTACTAAGTCAAATCCCTGTATATTATGTCTTTGCAGTTACCTTTATTAACCAACTTGCAATTTCAGAAAAATGGAATTCATGTTGTTTGGTGAGATTTGTTTTCTATAACATCACATTGAATAGCATATTTCCTTTATTTAATTCTTTAGGCTAACTACAGACAGTCATAAGGCCTGAGGCTCAATCAATTCAGTCTTTGCAGGTCAATCTAAACTGCAGGGATTAAACTGAGAAACAACTGGACACACATTTATTTTTGATTCAGAGAATGCAGCCACATGCTTGCAGTTACTCAGGTCAGAAGCTGGGGGGCGGCTAGGGCATGCCTCTCTGGCATATAGCCAGCATGGGATGTGTGTTTGCTTCCTCTTCCTGCTGCCCCAAAGTATCTGGGATTTGCAGTCCACAATCACAGTACCATGACTCTCTAGGGTTGCTCATCACTTTCTCTTCCTGTGTCTCGGATTTGTAGTCCACAGTCACTGTAGCAAAACCCCCAGTTTTTCTTTTTTAATACATATACATATACATATACATATACATATACATATACATATGATAGATATGCATTTCCTTCCCTTCCCCATATATTTCTGGCTTTTCTTTCTCTCCCTCTCTATTTCCTATAGACAGGCATAAGTGAGCTCAGACTTAGGATAAGCTTTAACATTTTTATTTTGGTAGCAAGTTCATGGTTTTGGATATCCACTATTTTATATTATATTATTATTAGGTTTGTATTGATTTTTACTGTTGTATATTGTATTATCATCATTTTCACATTGATTTTTTATTGTTTCATATGGATATTATTTGGGTTAGGCCTGTGTTTGTAAGTGACCAAAAATTATGTCAAGTTTCCATTTTATATGTCAAGTCTCCAACTTGTGTCCTCTGCCCGGGCATCCCCTATGTTGCAACTGTATGATTCATGTACCCCTCCTATATAAATTGGTTCCCAGATGAATGAGAGTGATTGGGAATGATTGAAATACTATGGTAGCAGGCCTCTACTGAATGGCCTGTAATGACTGGGCCATCACCTCACATTGATTCATCCAGGAACCATGGACCTCACCCAGGAACAGAGACAAGAATGCAGCATTTGAAAGACAAAAGACCCTGTAGAACCAGCAACTCAACCATTGTACCCCACCATTACAGACACCTGAAACTGCACATCCTTGCATGGAGCACACATGCTCAGTACTCCAGGGGATGTTCCTTGCCTGGGCATGCCTCCTATCACTAGGGTCACACAAGGTCTGCCCATATAAAAAGGGGCAGTGAAGACAGACCCAGTGGGAATGCTATTTCCATCTGGACCAAACCAGCTTCATGTCACATACTCACCCCAGAGGCCCTGCCTGCAATTCCCCTCTGGACAACACTGAGCTGAAGGAGACCCCAACTGGCCATCAAGGATTGATTTCCAGCCTCAGATGGGTAGATATTATCTACACACCTCCTCCTACAATTTGGCCTCTCTCTCTTTCTCCTCCTGGACTTCACTTCAATGGACTTCAACCCCTGCATCAAGCCTCTCTAACCCCTGCTGCCATTGTGTGTGTGGGTGGGTTCAAGGGAATCAATAAGACATTGTGTCACCATCTCCCCTATTCAATAAAACCACTGTCATTTGCAACCCTGAGTTGAGTCATGTTTTACTGAATCCCAGTCCCTTCCCTATCTTAAATTCCAGCCTCATTTTCTCTCAGCTCCAGCCCCCCGCATTAGTTTCTCAATCTCTTCCCAGTTCTGTCTCCCCTTTTCTGCCACCTCTCAGCCTCTCCTTGCTTTCTTGCTGTCCCTGCTGCCTTTCAGCCTCCCATGACATCTACTACCTTTTCCCTGTGACTTTCTGCTGCCTTTCTCTGCTTTCCCACTGCCCTGCCCCATTTCAGCCTCTCCTGCTGTTTTTCCTGTGATTTTCTGCTATCTGTCTCTCTGTTTTCAGGCTTCCCCCCCCAACCTTCTGTAATCATCCCCCACCCTCCTTCCCACAGCTTCCCAGCTTCTTGTGGCTGTCCTGCAGTTTTCTCCAGCAGCTGGAGCCTTTCTCCATCTCCCAGCACCCACTGCCACTCCCTGTAACTTTTCTAGCTGCCCTGGAGCCATCCTCTGGTTCCCCACACCCAGAGCCCCTCTTTAATACCCACACTTTCCCTTAGTCCCATTTTCCTCTACCTTTTCAGCTCCCCTGAAGCTCTGGCTCCAGTCCCAGCCTCTGTGCCAGCATGCTCCCCTGTTCTGCAGGCTTTGGGCATTGTCTTTTAATTAATTAAGATACATTAACCTAAAGTTACCCCGGAGACTCAGTTCTTCAGCCCAGGCCTCTCTAGTCTACCAGTTCTAATTCCAGTCCTGATAACTTTTGCTCCTTGCAACTTTCACTTCCTACACTTCTACTTTCTTACCTTAACCTTTCCCCAGGTATCCCAAGTACACCAAGTACATACTTACATGCATACACATCACAACACCCAACTTCGGAACTCACCTGCATGTATATGTAGGTGGGTGGTATGTGTGTGAATTAGTGAGTACACATATATATATATACACATATATAGATATCACTGTGTGTGTGTGGCATATAAATTAGAAACCCACATATGTGTATTGGATGTGCAAGTGTTGGTAACTGCTAACTTATTCTGTCTAAAGTTTGTGTGTGTGGCATGTTTGGGCTTAAACTAGTGATAGGTGTGCATGAACCAAGACTGGTTATTTTGAACACGCGTATATCTGAGTTGCTAGTGTGAGTGTGTATGCCTAGTAGGGGTGTATGCATCTAGTGAGTATATGTGTGCTTAATTGATTTTTATGTGTGCTTGTGCAATTGTACACCATGACCTCCTGTCTAACAGCGCAATATTGAGATCCTGAACATTGGCCTGACCCCTCAGGGCAATATCACATCCAGCAGTAAGTTTAGTAGCAGGAAAGCTCTGTACTCAGGGAAAGGTGGGTTTAACTCCCCTCACTGGCCCCAGGCCCCAGACCCAAACCAGGTTTTGCTGTGGGGAGCAGTCCCTGACTCCCCTCCCCCACAACCCTTCTCTGCTGGAGCTGGCAGCACAAATCAGTCCAGAGCTGGAAAGCATGCTGGGATGCTATGGGACTGTGATTTAACTTGAACCAGGAAGGGTTCAACAGAACCCAGGGTATGGAACAGAAGTTTCATAACCTGGTTTGACCCAAATCAATTAAGTATGTTACTACTATGTTTCATCCATTTTGAAAGTAGTTTATGTGCATTGAACTTCTGTTCTGTTACAGTTTTAAACCAATTTCTGATAACTTAAACTGGTATAACTGATGTCCCTAGCCTTATTGAATGAACCACGCATCATTTTTCCATTCTTTTGCTCAAGACTTATGTCAGGTTGTATGGCATACACTTACTTGGATCATCCTGTTGGTTATTATTGATTAGTATGCACACCATTAGTTACTTTCTATTTTTCTTTAATTTCCCAAGATTACATATTAAAGCCAACAAGGCAGAGTTCCTCAGTCAATTTCTTACAAATTATTTAGGTCTGTTAATTTAAGAGAAAACTTTAAGTTTTGAAACACACATAAATGAAAGGAAAAGCCAGAATAAACATTCCCTGTGCTGCTGTCCAGATTAACCATGGTTATCCTGTTCAGGATCTTTCCATTTTGTTTCTATTACCAAGCCCCTCTCATGCCCCCAAAAGAACACCTCTCTTGGCCTATTTTTAGAGGTCATGTTACTAGTCCCTCTCATACTTTCTCTTGGTTTTCTGCTATTTTCTATTTCTGATATAAAGACTCCTATTAGTTCCCCACTCCCTGAGTTTGCCTTTAGTTCCCAAGGAAACCTCTTTTGTTTCCCAAAATTAGCTTTTGCTCAAGCTCTTCATGCTTCCAGAGCTTTGTATAGGGCTTTTATTGTTTTTATATCTTATTTCATAAATATCTTCTATTCCTTGTTCCATCAGGCCAAAATTTAGGGAAGCTGGCAGGTTTAAAAGCTCCATTGAGGTACAGTGCAAAAAAGTAGGTATCCTCTCTGGGAGCTATCACCTCTCTTCCCTTTCCTTCCCTGCCCTGCCTCCACCCTCTGCCCCAGCAAATTACTATTTCTACTTTCTCACACTATGAATTGAGTTTTTAATTACCTTATTTTTTCATATTCAACACATTTTACCACAATAAACCAGCCTCCCCCATAAACAAAATGTTTTGTAAGTTTTAAGCAGAGAAGCTGTTTTCTTCACTGAAAAAAAGCACACCTAGAGACACGGTGCATGCCATGAATATGCCAAGATGATTGTCAAAATGTTGCAGTCCTATGTTACTCTTTCACAGCTATAGCTATTGGTTGAGAGCTCCAGCTTGTGCCAGTAGCAGTGAGGATACTCCTGGTATCCTGATCACATTTGGGATGAGGAAATATTTATATAGGTTCCTGTAAATAAACAAGGATGACTGTCCATCCCAGTAAGAATATATGGAACATTCAGGACAGTGCCCCACTTCTGCTCTCTTCCTTCCCTGTAAAGTCAGTGATGCACTGCAGGGAGAGGTGGAGAAGGAATGGCATACTGCAACAGCAGGCAGGACAGCTGTGGTGCTTGCCAAACCATCTTTCTGGGACATCAAGCTGCTTCCCTTCCCCACCAGACTATACCCTGTACCTGGGACACTCATTTTAATATGTGCTCCATTCCCAGCACCAGCCTCCAAAATCTAGGACTGTCTGAGGAAAAATAACACAGATGGTCTCATTAGAAATAACTACTTGCAGTAAAGAACTAACTATCTTGGTACTGCCCTTGCAGGGGTCAGGGACCTAACCTATATGACACAGAGTAAGTCTTCCTGGAAACAAAGATTGTCCAGGAAATGTGACATTTCAGGATAAAGTCTAGGTGAGGTACCTGGATAACCTATGCTCCTTGAAGGACTTGCTCTATGGGTACATCTACACATGTTAGTGCACAGTAGCCTAATTTAATGTGCATTAAGGGTGCACACCTACATGTCTGTGCCCTTAATGTGCATTAAAAATGGCAAATGTAAGCTAATAGCAATTAGGTAAAGTGAATTACCACACGTGTAGACATGACCTGGCACTAATTTTAGTGCCAGGACTGTCCAGCCACTAGGAATCAAAAAGCCTAAACTTAGATTGATTCAATTTTTGCAGGTGAGTCTAACCTGACTAAGCTAAAATGTTTTTTAAACCAAACAGATACCCTAGAAATGCAGTCACATGCCTGCAGTGGCTCAGGCTAGAAGCAGCAGGGTGCTAGTGCATCCCTCCTTTCCCCACGGCTGAGCTAAGTGGGGTGTGGCCAGGCCCCCACAGGATGCTGTGATTAGGGAGAGGTCTCCCCTCTTGATAACAGAGTATTTATACGCTCTGTTATCAGCATTTAACACCCCATCAGAAAACAAAGACTTGCTCATTAGAATCTCTTCTTAAACAGCTTTTTTTTTCAAAGGAAGGAATGCAGGGACATTACCATCTGAGCTTTTGATTACCTCCAAAAAGCCCTAAGTGGACACTATCTTCTTTACACAGCATTAGCTAGCATACCATATGTTTGTTACAGTCTGTGCTGTGGGAGAGAGGAGGAAGGGATTTCTGCTTAAGCAGTGAGTGGGGGAGGGGGGGCACAGGGAAGCCAGCAGACACTGCTGTGCCTACAAGTCTCTACAGGAGTTCTGACCAGGGAGCAGAGGAGAGGGGCCAGCCATGCTTTGGAGCAGAGAGCCCACCCAGCCCAGAGAGCATGCTGGGATGCCTGGGGTGTCTGGTTTAGCTTAATCCAGCAAAGGGTCTGGGACAGACATCACATAAAATGGTTTGACCCACATCCATTAAGTATGAGACTACATTCAACAAGGTTTATCTCAAACTCGTTTCAGCCATTGTTTTAAACTGGTTTATGTGCACTGAGCATCTGTTCTTTTACAGATTTAAACCAGTTTCTGATCACTTAAACCAGTTTATGGGTAATGTCTGTCCCTAGCCCAGGGGACCAGCCTGAGCCCAGCCCCATGGCATGTAGCTGACCACTTATCCTCCCACAGGACTAGACTGCTCTCTGGCAGTCCCTAGCTGCAGGCTATAAAAGATTGCAGTCATTCTGTACCCTGGAGCACTTACACCAGGATCCTCGGCAAGATTGCTGATCTGTACAGGAGCCCAGAAGAGCCTGTCTGCCCCCATGAACAGGCCAGGCTTTCTCTGCCTGTCACATCCCCCTGCAGAGCTGATGCTTGGCCACAGTTGAGTGTTGCAAAGGGCTGTAGCTTGCTGCACCCCTTGCCCAGGCCTGAGATCCCACCCGCCCTGCTCCCAGTGCTGCTGCCTGACTATCCCTGTCAACAGGGCCAACATTTACTCCCTGCTGCTGCTCACCCCCAGCTGTCTCCTGTGCTTGCAGGTTCTGTAGTGAAGTACCTCTGTTGTACAGCTCCCAGTCTCTGGCTGTGCCCCTTTACTAGGTGCTGCTAGCAGCTGTCCAGGGCCAGTCATGCAGAAACAGCTACACAGGCCCAGAGAGCTGGTGCAGGATTACTATGTTATCATCCTCCTCTCCATTAAGCCCTAGCCCCACTCTCATGCACATGCCCATGCCAACTGCCAGGGCCCCCAACTGGACCCAGGAGGAGGTGTGCAACCTAACAGTGCTTTGGGGCCATGCTGATGTGCAGAGGCAGTTGTGTGGGGTAGGAGCTTTAACAACCACTTTTCCAAAGCCCTGTGGGGCAGGATGCAGGAGTGAGGGCAGTCTTGGTCAGTGCAGCAGTGCTATGTAAGGGATGAAGTCTTGTGGGCACAATGGATGGCCGTGACTGACTTAAATCGTTAGTCTGGTTGTGCCCACAAGTCCATCCCTCTTTATCCAGCAGCTGACCTACATTTTGGCATCCCAGGGGACGGGCCAGATTCCTGTGAGTGCTATCAGCAGGGATAGTCTGGATGAGCCCCCACCCTACCCTGACATCTCCAATGATGCTTCACTAAGGGAGGAGACATTGGGCATTCAGTTACACACCCCATCCTCTTCCTCAACTTCTGTATCCACTGGCAGCTCAGGGTGTCCTTTCCAGTGGTTGCCTCACCCTTTGCACAGCCCCAGACTCTGGCACAAGGAACAGCTGGTCATGCTGGCTGCCAACGGCTCCAGGTTCTCCCTGGGTTGAGAGGAGCAAGGCTCTGGTTGGGCACTGGACTGCTGTGTGTCATGGACTGTGGACAGCAGGTGCAGCTGGACACCATCACCGATGGGGAGGTGCATGCTGAGCTGCCAACTAGCCCTGGACAAATGGTTCCACAATGTGGAATACTCTCCCAATCCCTGGCCCTGGCCCTGGCCCTGGCCCTGGCCCCCATCTCCACTTCCTGCCTGGCCTGACTGAAGTCCTGTGGCCCCAGGTTCCCCTCCTGCTCCCCCACACCTCACAGACAGGAGGGACACAGCTAAGAACTTTATTGAGCAGCTTGTGTCCCCACAGCTGAGCAGGCATGGGCTTCTCAAATGCTGAGGAAGACATCAATGCTGGTGGTGATGTTCTCCTTGGTCATGTGGGGCAGGAGCATATATTACTGTGACAGATAGCCCTTCAGGTAGTGGCAAAGGTTATGGGGTGGCCTTGACTTGCCCCCTGTGCCATCATAGCTCAGGGTCCCAAACCAGAAGCTCAGCATGTGTCCAGAGCACTAGCAGGATCACCAACAGCAGGGAATAGTGGCTCAGGCAGATCTCACATTGCAGTGGCCCCCAGATCCATGATGGACTATTCAGGGGATGGGGGTGCAGAGGCACCTTCTCACCTGCCCACAAATAGCTCATTGCACACCACCCAGGGCACATACAGCAGGGGCACACTCAGGATGGAGTGGAGGCATGGGGGATCTGGCTCTGGGGCACCTCCCCAAAGAGGCCCCCAATGGGGAGGGTTGGGGGCACAGCCAGCCCCTTGCCCCAGGTGTTCAGGAGCCCCACACACCCTGAGCCTGGGTGCCATGGGCTGGGCAGCAGCACAAAAGAGCAGTTGGCCTTCAGGGAGAGGGAGGGGTCAGGGTCTAGAACCTCAACAGAAGATGTTGCCAGCACCCTGGTATGGCCCACCCTGGGAAGGAGGTGGGGGAGGCAGGCTGCCGGTGGGCAGCACCCAGCAGGTCACTGGCCCCAGGGGATAAGGGGGAATGGAAGCTCAGCAGGCAACTGCCAGGGACCAGGCCTGCCCAGCCAATTTTCCACAGTTCCTAGGCACCCATGAACAACCAATCCCTGATTTGAGACCAGGCAGTGCACAGGCCCTGAGCCTGTGCCTAAGATATTCATCTTATCTCTGAAATATTGCAAACTTTCACAAAAGGCATTTCTCTTAAATTATTTTTTTTTCTGGAGCACCACTGGAGTCATCTGGATGCATCAGCTGTGCCAGTGGTGCCCCAAGAATGGTGCCTGGTAGTGGTAGCAGAGGAGTGGGAAGCATGGGAGCAGGCAAGGGAGTCATGGGAGGAGGCCTGAGGGTGGAAGATATTGCCCAGATGGAAGCATGGGACTGGGCATAGCAAGACCACTTGGCCCACATGGAGGCCCCAGAGTACATCCAGCAGCAGCGGTACACCAACTACATGGCCCTGGCAGCCATGTACCTGTCCTGTAATGCCTTACCCCAACACTTGCCCCATAAGTCCTCTTGGTCTCACTGACACCCTGCATCAGGTCCCCATCTGGCCCTGGGAGGAGATCCTCAGGTGCCTTCTGCCTGCCAGACCCCCTGGCCCAGTCCCTGCAATGCTGCCACCCACCTGGACCCAGCCCTACTTTCTCTCCTACACCATGTGGCCAAAGACCTGGCCCTGCATGAGGTTGCCATGCACTGGGTTCACTGTGGTCCCTGGATCCATGGAGGAACATCGAGGGGCTGGGGTGCAAAGCCACCTTCCCACCTGCCCAATAAGCTCTTCCCAATAGCCACCCCACCTACCATGGCCCCACTTGTGGTTTGAACAGCCAAAATATTGTAAATAGTTTTCATTAAGTATATAGTTTATCTCCTATATATAGTTTTCCTCTTGTATATAGTTTGCTTCTTGTAAGCAGGTTTTCTATTGATGGGTGTAGAAGGTAGTGGAGAGGCACTGTTTGTTGAGGGGGAAAGTATGGGTTGGAGGTTGTGAGGGCAATACTTTTTTTTTGTTTGACCCATGTGTATATCCTGAGAGAGGTGCTGGGGGTGTGCAGAGGGCAGTGGGGCTGGAGGGCTGGAGTGGGGCATGCAGGAGGAGATCATTGGGCAGAGCATCTTGCAGTCTGTGCCTTTTGGCTTGAAAATGGCATTTGAAGGTCTTTTTGGGGGAACTGGCTTATAAGTATACATATGTGCATTATAAGTGTTCAAGATGGGCAATAGGGGTTAAATGATTTATAAGAGCCTGGGTTTCACACACAGAGTTCCATATAGCTCTGGAAGAAGATGGGCTGTCTAGCATGACAAGGCCAATGGATGGACATAGCCTGAGAATTGAGCAGGGCACCCCTTAACACAAGATCACAGTCTTCAAGGCAGACATTGTCTAACACAACTAGGATACACAGACTGGAACCAAGGAAGTATGTACCGTATGGCCCATAACATAAGAAAAGTGATACTAGCTGTGAGGCCCCAGAGCAATGGCGAGGGCTGAGTTTTTGTTTTGGGGGAACAGACAAAATTAGGAAAAGGCCCAGAAGGTTATGTGAATGTGTGACCACAGAGAGACAGTCAACCAGAGACAGCCATGGATGAAGAGTCATCAGGAGTCATTAAGGGGGAAGGAGAATACAGAAGTAGAGACTTGAGACTAACAAAGTGTCCCTCCCTGTGTCCTGTCCCTCCCTGTCCCTCCTTACTGTCCCTCCCTGTTCCTTCTTGTCTTTCCTTCTCTTCCTCCCTGTCCCTCCTTGCTGTCCCTTCTTCTGTTCCTTTCCATCCCTCCCTGTTCCTCCTCCTTTTCCTCCCTGAGAAGGGTCTCCGCTCTCAACCTTGTGCCCTGAGGCTGCCATGGACAGAAGGAATATGACCAGCCCATCTCATGCACCTCACTAGAATGGGTCTCTGGGCCTTAGCATTCCACTTCCAGACTGCTGACACCTAAGAGAAAGAGCCTCAGAGTGTGGCCTGCGTCCTGGCCAGATCTGATGACCTTCCAGGATTAGTAGATATAGAATTGCTTGATTGTTTATATTGTTGCTTTTCTGTTATCACTCTGTATCAATAAATTTGCCAATTATCAACTGGCAGGTTTTGAGGTTAGTCTGAGGGCTGTGCTTACCCAGAACTAAGGTATAAGGGTTGGGTCCAAATCCAGTGCCAATAATGCCCTGGTCCCTACTGGTGGGTGTGTGGCTATCCTGGGGCCTGGTTGGGGAGGAGGTGGGGCTGCTGGGGGCCAGCAGGGCCAGCACCCTTGCCAGCAGCAGGACGCTGGCCAGGACTGGAAGAGGCCAGGCTGGAGCAGTGGGGTTCTGGGCATTGCTGGCAGGGGAAGGGGCATGGGGAGCCCAGGCATAGGGAAGAAGGATGGGTAGAGAGGGAGCTGGCACATGTCACTTCTGCTTGGCATATGGCTTCTGCACACGGAAGGGTCTGGCTAGGGATCAGAGCTTCCAAGATGGCTTCCAAGTGCTGACAGCTGATTCTGGCTTCAGCATGGCTGTCAAGTGCTGGCAGCCATGTGGCTGAAGGCTGGAATTCCCCCCAGTGGCCATAGGGGCACATGGCAGGGGTGAAGGGACTTGGGACTAACGTTAGTATTAAGTGCACTAACTTTAGTCCCATGTCCCTGCACAAGTTGACACCTGCCAAAAATCATTTAATGTGCATTAGCTTAATGCACATTACATTTAGTCACACTTATTTGCACATGTAGACATGCCCTATATCATGCAGTTTGCCATGACTCTGGAAAAATCTTTTTTTCCTTACATTCTGCCTTCCAAAAAAGGTATGTGTTTCATTTGGGGATGCATTATAAGCAAGATGTCATGGCACATGTGAAAAATGGCATTTTTCATTGGATGATTTACCTATTGGTAAACCAACTCAAGACTTTTCTATTTTTACTGCAGAAATAAAAATCATGTGGGTGAGGTAGTCTGACAGTCTGAGAAAATTATGTTGTGTGAGTAATATATAGGGCCTTGGGGAATCTCCCCTATTTCTTTATGAATCTTTCCTAATCACTGACCTTTGTCTTTGCTACATCTAATATGACACATAGACCTCTACCACTATTGCATAAAGCTCCATGGCTCCATCTGGACCTGAAGCGGTGTGCCAGATTAGTTTATAGTGGCTGCGTCACCTGACTACATCTCTGCTATATGCATAAGTTTTAGCCTAAATGACAACAGATGTTACAGAGCTGTCATGTGTACATGTGTGTCATGCAGGATGCATGACATTTGTCAGCTCTGTGCGTAATACTGTGTGAAATTGAGGATATAGACATCTGTCATGCAGTCTCTCTTCATCATTTTTATTCTGTCTGATATTAGAAAAGACATCTTCCAATAGAAAAAAACCTGTTTTTTTAAAAGCATGTTTTAAATACTGATGCAAGTAAAACTCTCAGATTTCAATCATTGACAATGATTAGAGAAATTTTATTTAAGGGATTAAAAAAAAATCACTTCTCCATTTTTCCAGCTTGCTAGTTCCATGCGTATGGCAACACTTTGTACGTGATCAGTTTTATGATAATATTATTGGGCCGTAACTTTCCTTAGGTCTTGAAACATCCCAGATACAAACCACACACAGCAGAAAAGATGACATTGAAACAAAAAGTGAAAAGACAGTTAGCAGCATTCAAGAAGGCACAGAAAGTAGAGACATTGGTGGACTGTGATTTTTCTTTCCCATGTGAGAGGGATAGGAGCTAGTGCTCCACGTTGTTGGAAGTATGTTTCTAGTAAAAAGTCCCAACCTGCCTAGCATGAGGACTGTTAACTAAAATAGAGTTGGACTGGGGTAATGGTTGACACAGGAGCATAGTGTCAGTTGGTAATACTTAAAGAGTTGGAGCAGAGAAGAACAAGGTTCCTCAATCCCTCCTCAATGAGACTGGCAAGTGGAAGAGGAAAACATTTGGAGGAAAGAAAGAAACTAGGAATAAAAAAACCCAACAACTTCTGAAATGTTTTTAAAAGAGATTTACAAATATATATATATATATATATATATATATATATCCAAGACTACAACAGAAGGTGGGATCTCCCTGCATATCACTTTTTTTTCTGAAGAATATTTTCAAAATATTAAAACAGACAGTATTCTATTCATAGGCCTTATTTTTATAGTAGTCATAGAAGACTAAAGAGCAGAATGCATTTGGGTGCAGATATCATGTGAGAGATAGAATGCTGTTATAATGGTGAGGATTTATAGGCCACCAAATCAGGAAAAGGAAGGAGAGGAAGTATTCCACAAGGAGGTAATACATCTATCCAAAAACTATGGGATGGTACTGATGGGTAGCTTCAGTTTTACGGACATCTGATGGAAGAACAATATAGCCAAACATAAAATGTAGAACCGGTTCCCAACATATGTGGAGGACAACTTTTGGTTCTAGAGAGCTGAGGATACAACTCGGGGATCTTCTTTCTTGAATCTTGTCCTGATTAATAGGGAAGAACTGGTGGAGGATGTGAAGGTGATGGGCAATTTGGGAGGAAGTGATGATTTTATGAAAGAATGCCAGATCCTGAGAAAGGGAAAGTATGAGGTCAGCAGAACTAAGACACTAGATTTCAAAAAGGCATATTTCATCCAACTCAAGAGTTAATAGATGTGGCACCATGGAAAGACAGACTGAAGAGCACAAGCACCCAAGAGGGTTCAGAGCTTATAAAGGGCACAAAATTGGAAGCTCAATAGGAAATATTTCTGACATGATGAAAGCACAAGAAAAATTATAAAAACCAATGTGGCTGCACAAGGAACTTCTGAAATTACTCAAATGCTAGAGGAAAGTATACAGGCAATGGAAAAAATGAGCAGGTTATGAAGGAAGCTTATCAGGCAATGGCAAGAACATGAAGGAACAAAATCAAAAAGAAAAAGATTAAGAAGGAGCTGTACCTAATCAGTAGCAGTAGCCTAATACTACTTTGCAATAGCATCACATCATGGCTGATGCCATGCAACACCACTGCTCAGTAGTATCAGGATAGTGCACAGTCAGTGTCCCATGTCGACAAAGCCACTAATGAGGATATAATAATGCTGCTCCTACAATACTGCAGTGAGCAACCCATGATGATTTTTATTATATTTGTATCAATTAGTTAGTTATTGCTGCTATGTCAGGAAGGTTCTGGAGGTAGATCTTTATCTGGAAGGTCCCAATGATATAGGAAAATTGGAATTAATACCAGTTTCCTGACATTGAAGGTATGAAGAAACAGACATTATATAATGTTATATGACTGCAAAGAGTGTCGTCCATCCAAAATATGCTCATGGTAACAAGTATAGGTTGTTACCTGTTCTGTTGTGATTAAAGGGGGGATGTATTCTTTTTCAGTATTATCACTGATTTTTAGTCTATTTCTACTTCTTACTGAAGAAAAGAAGTAATCAACACCATTTTCATATTGGTTTTAAAATTCTATTTTGGTTTGAGAGCAAAGTGTCTGTGTCCCTTTCCCCCTGATTCATTGGCTCTTCTCTAAATTTGATGATGTTCTATAAAGCACCACTTGTACTGTCTATCAGAGAAACATACAAAAATTAAAATGTGCTTCAAGCATGCTGCCTGGTTTTCTATCTTAATGAAATAAGAAAGTGGGAGCCACTGAAATTAATTATTCCAACAGGATTATTGTGCAGCTCATGGCTCTGAATATCAATAGATTTAAGATCAATAAGCTTTTACCATTTATAGCCCCTGAAATCTATATCCAAATCTCAGAAAATCTGAGTGTTATACTGCAGAATAAAATTGCTCAATAAGCAACATGCTGAGCTGTAGCAAGTATTTGGGAAGAAGAAAAAAAAAGCCAAGCTAAGTCCCTGATATCATGAGATATTTTTAAAACAATCACTAAAAAGAAAGGAGTGTGAGCCTTTACATGCAGGAGACTCAAGTCACTTATTTCTATTTTCAGGTTATGCCAGAAGTTGCAGCTGAAATCAGGAAGGTGTACTAAAAGGTGTACAAACACCTTTTTAGAGACAGTCTCTGACCTCAAGATTTTATCATCTTAAATAGATTATAAAAAAAAAGGATGGGAGGAGACAAAGATAAACAGTTGTGAAGTGAGTTTCCCTAGTCACACAGCTGCATGTGACAGAATAGGGGATCTAATCTATGCCTCCTGAGGCCAAGTCCAATAACTTACTCTTTGACCAAAATGTTAAACTTTTATAGAGAACTTTTGGTCTGAGAGAACCTGAGATTCTTAGAATTCCTCACTTAGCTACTGTCTAATTCTGGAGGCATCTAAAATAAGGAGATACCTCAGTGTTTGATGTTAAAGTTCCCTAAGAGCTTAAAAGTCTACTTCTAAGCATGTGTGCAACTTTCCTAAACCATAACAATGATGATTAGAGTCGTATCTCAGGCCTAGCTCCATTAAGATCAACAGATTAAGATTTTCTCTGCCTTTATTACAGGAGCAACCAGACAGGTAACAAAGAAGCAGCAGGAAAGCAGTCCTAATAAGTGATGTGCACTTATACATGTGCAGGGAAGCTGCTCTGATACACTGTAATTACAGCACGTTGGAGCACACTCGATTAATTGAGTCTGCTGGAGCATGGTGATTACCCTGCATTTAAAAATGGTAGTGAGCATACTTGAACTAAAGTTTGTTGAGTGAGCTTTAGTTCAAGTACCGCCACCACCATTTTTAAGCATGAGGATGCTGATACATGACATGCGGTGGCACTTAAATTGGAGTGGTGCTCGGAGCTGCTCTGATTAACACACTGCCTCTCCCCCACCCCCAGAGCATGTATAAAAATGCCCATTATGTACAAAATGCATCATCTGATCCATTTTTTTCCAAACAAGGCAGAAGCAGGCATTAGTAACTTCCCTCCATCCTTAATTCAAGAGCTCAGTGGTTAAAGCTCAGCCCCAAGAAGTAGAAGACCTAGATTTAATTCTCTTCTCTGTTTGAGAAGCCTGAAAACCCTGTCTTCTGTATCCCAGGAGAAGGGCCAGCCCATCCTATGCTGCGAAACCTGCAGCCTCAAGGGGCCTTGCAGCTAGGGGGCCCCTGCACAGACGCAGTGAATGCCTGAGCAAAGTGGGCAGTTGCCCTGGGCCCTTCAGGACATTGGGGCCCAGGAGGGAGAGGCAGGCAGCCTGGCATGGATAAACTGCATGCACACGCAGGCTGGCCCCAAGCATTCTGCTGGCAGAGAGTGGGGAGCAGAGTGGAGGCGCAGGCTGGAGGCTTGTCCTGGGAAGGGAGCGAGTGGGAGGAGAAGGCTTCGGGCTGGTAGCAAGCATTGTGATTTGTTGCTGTGGGTTACATGCTCCAGCAAGCCTGGTAGAGACAGAGAGAGTGTGTGGGAGAATGAGAGAGAGTGGGAGCTGCTTGGGGGTCTGCAGGTTGGGAGTGCTTGGGGGTCTGGGTTGGGGAACAGAGATGCCTGAGTCAGGGAGAAGGTGCTAGCAGGCACGTTGTGGAGGGGGGGAGGGGTCAGCTCCCTGTTGAGGCATGCACCCCAGGCTAGGAGAGGTATGAGGGCAGGGGGGCATGTGCCCCCCAGATTTGTGCAGGAGGCAGAAGCAGGCTGTGGCTCTTTTGTCAGGTCTATGCCTGCTGCCTTTGCTTGGGCCCTGGGTCCTATCCCTGCCTTGCCTGGCAAGGTGCAGGGTCCCTGGGGCAAAAGCAACAGTACAGAGAGACCCCCAAAATACTAATCCAAGCAGTTAGGCAAAATATTTTAAAAGCTCTGTATCTGAAGCTAGACTTCTAAGTGAATGGGGTTAGCAAACTTGAAAAATCTTCAGGCCACTTACCTAGATACCCAAACCCTTTAAAGCCTAGCTTTAGGCTATGTGTTTTTAAAAAGGGTATGTCTGCAATTTTTTTTTAACAGAAAACCTAGCTTCAAATATGAAATGCAAAAATCTACAACTCTCGGTTCAGAAATGGTATCTTTTATTAGACCAACTAGGAAAATGCAAAAAAAATCTCTTTTTCTTCAGACTTTCAGGTTCAACGGGCCTTCATCAGGATCTGGGGAAATTAAAAATGGTCAGAAGTCTCCATAGGTAGGAAATCAACTTAATTTTTGCACAGAGGGAGCTGGAAATGGAATCAAGAGTTCTAGATTTTTTCATTGTTTTTGTCTCAGACCAACACGGCTACCAAACACACCCCTGAAACATGGAAGATGCCAAAATTTAGCTGATTTTGGATTTTCAACTTCATTGCAGAACAACAAGAAAGATTTTTTTTTAAACTTACCTGCTTGCCACGGAACACCTCTAGGAAAAGAATCCTTCCTGATCTGCACAACAAAGAGCAACTCAGAGACACAAAGATCCTTCCTTTGAGCCTGAAAGCTTGCAGAAAAACAGATTTTTTTTTGTGATTTCCTAGTTGGCCTAATAAAAGGTTTAATCTCTGAATCATGGATTCTAGATTTTTGCATTTCTTTTTGTCTCAGAACAACACAGCTATCAAAGACACCTGTAGCTTCAGATATGGATCTTTTAAAATAATTTGCCCAACTGCTTGGACTAGTATTTTCTTGGGTCTCTCTGCACTGTTGCCTTTGCTCTGGGGGATCTGCGCCCTGCTTAGGAGGGCAGAGAGGAGATGCAGGGCCCTGGCAAAGGCTCTAATCCCCACACATATAGCCACAGCCCCCCACACCTTCACGAATAGAGAGGATGTGAGCATCCAAAAGCTTTCAAATAACAACTTTTTGCAACTATTCAGTTGGTCTAATAAAATATATCACATCTGCCCAAAGACTCCAGCTACAGGTCAACATCCCTATCCCTCCACCTTCCTGGATCATCCAGGAAGAGGACAAAGCAGCTGCAAGATGCCTTCTTTGTCTAAAGAAGGGTGTTTGTGCCCCAAAGCTTGTGAAAACCAATTTTTCCAACTATTTTAGTTGGTCTTATAAAAAAAAGTAGCTTATAGTGGTGGTTTTACCAGTCTGACTGCATTTGCTGTGTACTGCGCTACAAGAAATGGAGCCTGGCTCCTGGCCAGTTTCATTCTTCTTTCAGGATGGCTTATCCCAGAAGTCAATGTGTAAGAATGCCAGTCAATGGAAATGCCATGAGACAATGGGTGAGAAACAGGTAGGGGGGAAGCAGGGGAATGTAGCTGGAGTCTTTGAGTAGATGTGATATCTTTTATTATATCAATTAAACAGTTGCAAAAAATGTGTTATTTGCAAGGTTTTGGACATCCAAATCCTCTGTCAGGTAAACAAGTAAATTAAAAATGGTGAGAGATAGGAAAGATGGTCAGACATTCCTCAGGTGTGAAAAAAACAGTCTTTAGAAATCCATTCTATGGGAATGCAAATTTAGGAGGGCTCTAGGGAACAGCAGGTTGTTTACTTGTATGTATCAGATGCCAACTATATTGGAGGAGGGGCACAAAATCAATGCAATATTGCCCTCCCCACCCTGTCAAAAGTCATAAGACAAGCTGTTAAAAATCAAGAGATTTAGCATGTAAGTCATGAGAGGCTAGTTTTGAACTCGGGGGGGGGGGGGGCAGGGCAAGTATTTGTGAAGGTGTGGGGAGCTCTGAGTGTATGTCTGGGATAGGGTCGTCCCTGCACACCGTGGCAGGATACGAGGTACTGTGTCAGTGCATGTGCATATGTGAGTGTGCATGCATTTGTCTATGTTCATGGCAGGGAGAGCATGTTTATATCTGTGTGCCCATGTGCAGAGAGTGAGTAAGCGTAATGTACGCCTATCTGTGCGCATGCCTGTGTGTGTGTATCTCTGTGTGTGTATGTTTGGCCATAGTGGGATGGCAGGGGGGAAGGCAGGGAGCAAAGAGAAGAGGTGACCCTCCCCACCCCTACCCCCAGCCTGGCACGGTCCCCACTGCCTCCCATGCTAGCATCAGGAGGAGGAGGTGCCCTGCCCCACCCCGGCACTCCTGCAACCCCAACTCCTGTAGGGGGAGGGGGCAATTTTGTATTTGTCCAGGGCCCCAGTAAACATTAATCTGCCTCTACCTCTGCCCCTGCATCCAGCTATTGCCCCTGCTGATGGCTTCATATCCAGCCACTCACAACCCAGCTCCTTTCTCATTCCTCCTCCCTGACCCCAGCTTCTTTGGGGCAGGGGGCCTGAAAAATGTTTCATGCAGGGGACCCCAAACAATTGTGGGCCAGCCCTGCCCAGAAGAGTGATTTATCCATAATCTCAGAGGATGTTCTAAGAATGAAGACACTCAGTCCCTCCCATGGATACTGTTCCTGATTGAGTAGAATAATTAAACTATCATTGGTCTGAAGACTGGGAGAGAATATTAGCACAATGTCACGTGTTATACTTAGAACATATTAACTACTCCTAAAACATGAGCATCTACACGTTAAGCAGTAGAACACATGCTATATCTCCAGATTTTAACTATTACTTGTTCAGTTATCAAAAGACTGCACCAAGGAAGTAATATGAGCTTAAGGCTCTGGTGCAGTGTGGGATTGTCATTCCCAGACCTGGTGTCACACCACCACCAATTAAAGACCCTTGTTCAGTGCTGGGGATGGGATAATAAGCTGATGTTGTTCCCAGCCCTGGCACTGCATTGGAGCTAATTCAGGACTTTCAGGTGTGAGGGCTGAGACACGCTGGTGGAATGGGGCCGCTGATAGAGTGGAATTAGTTCTACAAGAGGCAGCAGCGGTTGAAACAAAAAAACTTTACTTACAAGCTGTATACACGAAGTATGCAGCGTAGGCACAATCCATAGACAAACACAACAGCAAAACCGCAGACAGGCACATTGACGTTCACATTCATGCAGGGTATGGGGTACATCGTGGAAACCGCAATGGGGAGTCGTTGGTGGTTGATCAGGCCCCTCCATGGCTCCGAGGTACATGTGGGGATCTCTCCCTACACATGTTCAAGTTCTCCTCCAATTTGGGCAGGTACCACCCAAGCCTTTTGTACGGCCAGCGAGCCAATTGCTGACCGCCACGGGTGCATAATTTACACTGAACCAATCGAAAGGATGCACTCGATGGTGCAGCTGCAAGCTTTTGGCGGGCTCTGATTTTGCACCAAGGACTCTTTTCCTCCTTACAGGGGAAATCCCTGCACTGGGGACTCTCACTGTGCTTAAACGCAGCTGTGCCAAGGCATCTCTTAACCGTTTCGCTCTGACATCAGGAACAGCAATTCAGATACCCTCAGAGATCCTGTGCAAGGTGTGGCTCCAGGAGCAGCATCTTCTTCCAGGTTCAGTTCACCATCCCTTCCTCTCTTCCTGCTACCAGCAGCAGAGACTCAGCTTACCCCGGGTGCCAGGAGCAGGCGTTCCTAGTTTGGGCAGTGCTGGGCACAAGCTCCTGGCATTGGGTTGCACATCCTCATGGATGAACATGTGAGCTTCTGTGCCCATTCCCAGGGTCAGTAGTGGGAAGGGGTGGGGGGCGGAGGGGAGTCCTCGGGTCCCGGAATTACTGCTAATAAGGGTGTCTTCAGCCCTGTCAAGGGCAGGCTGAGATTGTAGTAAGCATTACTGTAACACAGCTCAGAACACTTTCTAACTTTGTATATAGCTATGTAATGCTCCCTATGATCTAAATAAAACTCTTGCCAAGGCCCTAAACTCTCTAGTCTGGTAGCTCCCCTCCTCAGAGGAATGTAAAATAAAGTGTCATTCTTTGTCTCTTTCTTGTTTTGCCCCAATGACTATTTTATTATTTCAGTCCATGAAAAAGAATGTCAACCTGAGGGAGAGAGCTAGCAGCAGCTATAAAATGCACAGTAATAAATGAGGAAAGAAATATGACTTTAGGTGCTACCTAGCAAATTGTTGAGTTCTTTGCCATGGAAATGTAAAGAATCAAGCACGGTAGGTGAATTTTTCAAAAAGGGCTACTTATTTTTGGAAAGTAATATTACTTTTCTGAATACTAATAGCTTTTGGAATTATGCAGGGTATGAACTACTGTTTCCACTCACTTTTTGAGGGAGAAAAATAATTGGCAATCATTATTCTGTTTCATATATATTATAACATAATTATCTAGGTGCATTATGTATTTGCTGTTGTTGTTTTGTTCTATTTTTTGACTGTTCAATCTGAAGTGATAGCTTTAGGTTACTGTACTGTCAGACTCAGGCTGTTCCTCAGAGTGCTTGATCCAGGCCTGGTCTTCAATGTAATTTGTATGGTAATATTTCTTCTTCAAGGCTTATCTTCAATGAAGAGTTAATTTGAATGTCATTCCTAATTTGAGTTGTGTTCACACACAAAAATCGTAAATCAAAGTTGGTAGCCCTGCTGACTGTTGTTGACTGGTCCATTAGCGTGCACAGCTCAAATTAGTAAACCTCTTCATCCACTAATTGAGTCACTGTGCTACTAGTACAATCACTCTGTGCTACTAGTACAATCACTCTGTGCACGTTCAGTATTATTTTAGAGAGTGGACATTCTCACTTGTGCAAAGCTAGTTCGGTATGAATTAACTTGAATGACAATAGTTGAATCCTGCAATGGAGACACAGAACAGAAGCATGAGAGCCAGGGAGCTATTCTGTTTGTGTATCCAGAATTCCTAATAGGAATTGCTCATATTACCTAAATCCTGTCTCATCTTCTCTTAAGGAAAAGTATAGCTCTTCTTAGAAGGGTGCTAGAATCCTAATACTGATTCTGTACAAATCCATTTTAGGATTTTGGTTTTCTTTTTTTACATTTGAGTAGAAGGGAGGAACAGAACTCCCACTTCATTACCCTTAATAACCTATGTATGAGTAGATAGACAAGGTAATCCTTTATTCCCCGACACCATGTCATGTTAAATTTAAACAAAACACCATTCTGCATACTATCCATGTTAGTAAAATTGAGTTTACCCATGTTGGTAAAATTGCATTTACCCATCACATAGAACTGTGCCAGGAAAAATTATCAATTTGATTTTAAAGAACTCTAAATAGACTAATCTGAATATTGAAAAGGGATCAGTCCATATAAATGATCATTAAGCATGACAAAGTAGGGAACTAGATTAGCACTAAATTGGTGCTTTATACAACCACAGAAAAGAGGTCTGAAAAAGGCTCTATTAGCATTCATTGTATTGTGCTTCTGTTGACCATTTACCTAAGTTTAAAAAAATACCATGCTGTGATGGACTGGGACCTTTTAAAAGACTTTATCTACAGCCGTGTAATTTATTTAATTAAAAAAAATAGGCAACAAGCTGTTTTTTCTTCCACAGCAACAGAGCAGTTAATGTTGTGTTTAGAAGGAAATTGTAATGTTGACAAATTTTTAAAAATCTCACTCATTTGAAAATATCATGATATTTTTAGCTTTTTAAAACTGTTAACTTTTGTTTGTTTTCTTGTCAATATATGCTCTGTTCCTTGAAATGGGCCAAAAATCATAATAAGCAAAGATTTATATTTCTGCCTCTTCTGTAGTACTTCATTCTCTTTATGCACACTCATTCCTGCTGCCTCTTGATTTTCACCTTCACTGCTGTTCTCAGTGGTAGTCCTCCTCTTCTCAAGCCCAGGAAAGGTCAAGTACTATCAACAAAACAGGAAAATTGACTATAAACAAGTGCTGTCAAATGCACAGAGTAAACACATGGAAACACACATACGCTTTTCCCTAAGTCACTTAAAAAAATTGTACCCAGCCTTGTTTCAATTAAACCTTCATTTTTTTCTTGCTGAAATGTAATTTTCAAGATTACAGTATCATCTTTTCTTTACATTTTCCAAGCATTCCTTAAACTACAAGTTCTATTCAACTCATCCAGACAAATATTTGTTATCATCATTCTGATAAATCATTGTCCAAATTTTTTGAGAGGTGTTTAAAACAAATATATATTTTCCTAGACCTGTGAATACAAGCTAAATATATTTATTTATTAGGTGGAAGGCTGCATCCAGTAATGAGCTAGCTCCATCTGCTTCAGGCTCGAGCAGACTTATGGATGTCATTTGTGACAGCTTAATTCTGTGTGCTGATTACTTTAGAATTTTGCAGCAGTGCATTTTCATCCTTCCATTTTCCTTAATAAGGCTGATAGAATTTGTAATTACTGATGGGTTCTGCCTACTTTGTTTTCTATATAATGAGCTGAGCCAATACTGAAACTTAAAAACAGAAAGAGTTAGCATATCAATACAAAGGGATGTGTGTTTATGGATGATTTCATTTGCTCTGATTTTTATTTTATCTCCCCATCGTTTTGTGGGGACCAGCACTCTTCTGCCAGTTTACTGCTTCAAAACAGATGACCTTTGAAGTTGAGAACAACATCCTTTGGCTGATCAGACATGATGTTAATATAATTAACAAATGAAGCAGGAATTTGGATGGGAGCATCACAGCTCTAAAATGCAAAATTCTGTCAGGTGATATGTTTGCAGGTTCTCTGTATTTCTGAGACAACCAGCCAAGTCTTTGAATGAGGAATTTCTTTCAGAACAGTAGCTGTCTCAGGTTAGACCCATAGAAAAGGTAGATCTGAATCTAGACCAATAGAAATGTATGTGAGAAATAGAACTAAGGTCACAGAACTGGTTCCAAAACTAACTCTGATTGGCTTTAAATCTCAGCAATGCAGCCATAGAAGATTAAGTACCAAATCCTATTGCATAATTCTTTACCAGCATTACCTTATCATTCTATTAATTCCTGGTATGGGAGATAATTTAAAATGAATTCCTTTTTCAGCTGGTGTGCAAATACCAGAAAAAAAGAAATGATGACCTTGAAAGTCATGGTAGTGATTCAGGACAAATTAAAAAAGCATTCTCATTACTTTCTATCTGGAACCAAATATGATGTGATTTCAGGGTTGTTGTTTGGAAAATACAAAAAAATGCAATCATCTTATGCTTTATACACATTCATATAGTTTTAAATAAAAATGAATTGTGATTATTCTGAAGAAATGCATATTTTAATAGAAGATTGTGGGTTTTTTGGGGGGTTATATGACCCATGTTATTGAATTCTGGAAAAGGTACTGAAATTCATTATTAAAATATTTAGGGTTGTCATAAAGAAAATAAATGTTTGATTTTTTCTATTGAATTTCATGCTTTTTCCTATTTAGAAATGGGCAATTACCAATTGACTGGGTTAAAAAGTAAGAGAATTGTTGTCATTTTTAAATGTAAATTCTGAGTCTGATGACAGTTCTCTGTAGCCAGTAAAATCTTAAGATTGAATTTGTCAAGGCATTAGTTAGTTGCAGTGTGATTTATTTTAATAAAATAAGGGCATTAGTATTTAGCAACATATTTTCTTGTTCTTGATGACTTTTTCCAGTTGAACTTTTCCCAAAACAAGTTTTTCACATACAAATGATCTTGGAGGAAAAGTTAAATGTCCACCTATTATGTTCACATATTCAGGAAATTGACCGTAATGAATATTTTTAATTAATTCCTGCAAAAATGTAATTAGCTTTGCTACCATGAGACATTCCATTGATTTGCATTTTGTTGGAATGATTCATGGTAGCAAAAGTGAAGCACATAGTTAAATCTGTCTATCTTAGACATTTATATGGCAGCAATACCCTACTATTTGAGTACTTCAAAATCTTGTATGTGTTCACTTGCTCAACCCTTTAATGTACGAAAGTATTATTTTCACCAGCAAAGATATGGCCAGATCCTAAAAGGTATTTAGGCACATAAACTTATATTAAAGTTAATGGAATTAGGCATCAAAATACCTTCTTGAGGATTCTGGCCTAACAGCCTTGACCAAATTAAAAAAATAAAACAAAAACAACACCCCCTCCCCAAATAAATTAAAAAATACAACACTATAAGGAATTGGACCTGAATTCCACATTTCCTACCAATGAACTAATTCTCTCTCTCAAAAAAGATTACAGCTTCTTTTGTAATCACATTTATGTTTCTATATTTAAAATACAGAAAACAAATTGCACGCAGTTTAGTACTAATGTGGGTATTGAAAAACATTCTGTAAATTTTCACTTTAACCATTGTCATTGATAAATGGAAAGTCTCTGGTGCCTTAAGCATACATAGGTGTTAAAAAAGAAGTTTTTTGTGATAACATTCCACTATGTGATGACGTTCTATGGTCTATAGACAGATTTTTGAAGGAGGATATGCACTGGGCCAAAGTAGGGCATACGTGGCAACTGAGAATAGTCAGGGAAAGTTGTGTTTTTCTTATGTTATTATTAGGGTTGTCTTTAACTGGAATGAAACTCTGCAGAAAGGAATTGCATTAGGTAATGTTCACATTTGCCATCTGCCTTGATGATTATGTAAAGAAAATAAAGATTGGAATCTGAAATGGACATGGAAATGAAAATGACACGAAAAGGAAAACTTGAAATGACAACACTACATTTTATGCAATGTTCCAACAAGTACAGCTTGCTATTACCCTTCTTTGTGTTACCTTGCCACACTCTAAGAATGTATCACCTCTTTCATTTAAGAATACTTATCTAAGTGGGAGACAAATTCTGCAAAATAACTTGAATTTCAATGAGTTTTCAAGAGCAGGAGTAACCAGATTGTGGCTGAGAATGGTAATTTGTTTTTCATTATAAAAGAAAGATGCTTAAATGATGGTATGGTAGTCCTTTTTATTAACATGAACTACTCTTCATTTTTTTCCTTTTATTGCAAATACAGATTACCTCTTACAAGGCAAACATTTTATAAATAAAAACTGGAACTAGAAATATAGCAGTTCAACTAGGTATAATGTATATGTAAATAAAAACAAAGAATTAGAAAAAAAAGATGTTCTTATTTGTGTGCTTGAGTTAAATACAACAATTAGGTTTCATTTGGGCCTCAGTTGTCATCATTTTAGCATTTATTAATCCATAAACTTTAGGTCTTAATGCCCATCAGGGAGATATAACACAAATGTTTTCATATTAGATGTGATAATAAATAACTATAGTTGGCTGGAAAAGCTAATTTGAAAAATAGAAAAAAAAACATTCCCCATTTCTGTTGAAATATTTCAATATCAGAAGGTTCCTGTAGTAATAATAATGGTTCTTTACAGCATTTTCTCTTGATATCACTGCTCATACATTTTAAGTGAAGTGGCACACGGGAAAGACACTGGATTGCCAACCCTGAAAAAGAAAGGCCTTCTTTTATGTAGTATAACCTGGGCAGTGATAGAGCAAGCTTTCTGTCCTCAGGCAGCCAATATGTCTGAATTCTGTTATGAGAGGCCTGTGCCTGGAGCTGAAATGAAAATTCAGGCTCTAGGTGTATTCACATCTTTGCCTCTCTGACAAGATACCAGCAAACATAACAAATCGTGTCATTTAAAAACTTATGCTTGCTAGTGCAGCAATTTATGATTGCATATTCATATATGCACTTGTTATCATTACCTAATTAATCGAAAGTTACCATTATGTTCACAACTGTGAAACCAAATCCCACATTGCTATGAGAGCTCCATAGAAGTACTGTAAATAGTTTGGTTAGAAATAATTAAAGCACATTTATATTTACCTCCCTCTGTATTTGTAAATTATATACTGTCTAGCTCCTTAGGCCCTTTCATGACCTAATTTTTACCCTTTTTTGAAAATATAGTTTAAAATGAAATTCTTAGGAAGCCATGTGACATTTAACTTGAGTTCAGTGAGTGATATTAAATGACAAAAACAAACTCTGTGCCAGTATTACAGAATATATTGGAATATGCTGGATATATAATTAGCAGACAGTAATAGCCAGGAGCCTGCAAACACTGTTGTAGCTGTATTGTAAAAGATACTGTGTAAAATCATAATACAATATGATTCCTACTCTGAAGAATTTAAATGAAAGTCCTTGAGTCACCATTCTGATCCACAAAGGCAAAATCCTTAGCCCTGCATGAAGCCGGTTAAAATAATCATTGCTCTCCATGCACTCAGAAACTATGGTGATGAGAGTGGGAATAGAGTAGAACAGAAAAAGAATGCTCTCTCTGTCTGCAAATAAACAAAGGATTTCATTCTCCCGCATTGTCATTATAGCACCTCAGAATCCTAAGTGCACTTGTTTAAAAAGATTAACCATATTTTCAAATTTTATTGCAGAGCTACAAGACAGCGAATTGACTTTTTTTTTTTACTGAAAGAAGTCTTCCTCCTGGAATTTGATGTCATAACTGTCTCAATCTCCACTTTCTTTAAATACTCTCTCCCTCTTTTTTTTTCATTCACTCTGCATAATGAAAAGCACATGTATTAGGAGATGACAATGGTGCTTCATAGCCAAGTCTCCACTCAAGCTAACCAATCCTTGAATCTTATTATGTGCATTGTACAACACTGAGGCATTGAATTCATGCCAGTCAATAAGACTATTATCTGCAATACCACAGGTGGAACTAAATGCCTTTGCAGAAAGCTCTTAAAAATGCAGAAGAGGTTTGTTTTGTATGTTGGGAAATACTGGATGCAGTCAAGGTTCTCTTTCTGATATAATTAATGGTGAACATATAATTGCATGAGCTTACTTTTTTCTACTGGGCAGATATTTTTGTGAAAGTCTTAAAATAAACACAATTTCTTCTTACAGTTATGTGCATATTCTTCAGAAGATAACATTATTCAATCATACTGTCTTGAATAAAAATGTGATGTCTGTACTAGTTTGTTTCCTGAGGAAACTTCCAGATATATCTTTATTTAAAAAGAACTAGGGCTACATCTTCAAAGTCAGTGTACTGCGTATGTACTAAAGCAAATCCATTGAAATAAATGGAACAATGACAGTATACAGTATCTACAACTACTATTCATTAGGATGTAAGCAAGAATGTCAGAAACAAAATATTGTGAGGCATGCATTTGTCATTTTTATGTATTTTTTTCCCCCTACCTTACTCATTTGACTCTATCGCTAAACCAAAAGTTGCTCATTTGGCTCTTAGACCCTTCATAGATCACTAAAATAAATTTTCCCTCACCAAAGCTTTTCCCAAACTAGCAGTATACCCCTTTCATGTCCCTCCACCCCGAGAGATTCCCATTCTTTTATCTGGCTATGATTATTTATTGTAATACTCACTGACTTTATCAGCAGGTGATACTGGGTGCATCTACACGTGAAATAAATTTGAAGCAATAACCTCTGGAGCAGTTTAAGCTGGAGTAAACTATCTCCAGGCACAGTATCTACATGTCTGCCCAGGACAGCAGCAATTTGAGCTGGGTGAAGCAGTTTAAACTGAGACTGGGAGCACAGAGGGTCAGCTCCAGGCTCCAGGTGGCAGGATCGGATGGTGAAAGGGCTGGGTGGGGCACAAGGATGCTGAAAGTGGAGAGCCATGTGGCTAGGCAGCAGACAGGAGTGTGGTCCCTGGCTGGCTACGCTGACTGGACACAATTTATACCTGCAGTCAGTTTCTACATGTACGCTCAATCACAATAAATTATCCTGCCGTAAGATAGCGCTGTCCCTGACAGTACTATTTTACAAAGGTGTCAGTTAGTTTACTGTAGCCTAGTAGCATCACAGGTGTAGATGGTGACATTTTATTGTACAGATAATTAGTCTACTTCACAGTTAAGCACATGTGTAGCCATGGCCACTGAGAACTGTATACCATTTGAATAGCTAGAAAATTCAAACACAGCAGATGCTAGGTTTGAGTAGGAGGCATTGTCCCAACCCAGGCATATAGGGCAGGGTCTGGGGAGCTTGTTCTCCAACCAGCTTCTTAAGCTTAGGGTTAGGGGGAACACACTGGGAAACTTGTCCGTTCCTGCCCCCTGCCCCAGCTTCCCATTCATGGAGTGAAGTCGGGAACAAGCTCCCAAGCCTGTTCTCCATCCACCTCCTCCCCCGCTCCAGATCCAGCCTTACAAAGCTGGGTAAAGAACAAGTTCCTCAGCCCCCACAAGCAAGGATCTCCCAGAACTGGCTCTGCAACTGTAGGGCTGCTGCTAGTTGGTGCTTATCTCCCACCCTGAGCTCCATGACCATGGGGCTTAGGCTGAGAGATCAGGATCTCCCAGGCCCCACTCCACAATCCATCTGGGAGCAGGGGACTTGGAGTTCCCTGCTCCTGGGGCAGCAGGACATAGTTCCCATCCAGGTTTTTGTGGCAGAACCACCCCAGCAGCAGGCAGTTCCTGGGGGCAGGGAGCTATCTCCTATCCCCTGGTGGATGGCTGATTAGGATCAGATTTTCTCCTGGTCAGGAGTGTACATTAGCATTGTGGCACCAATACTAACACTGAGTAAATTTGCTACTTCCATGTGCACATGTAGATATACATTTTTACTTTGCAGTAAACTGTTCTAATGTGAAGTTAAACATCTTGTATGGACATGCCCCTTTTGTAGTTTCTTTAGTCCATTTTTGTACTAGCTAAATGTGCAGTAACCTCTTGTTTTCAGCCCCCACTCTGCAATCATGAAGCAGGGGCTGGGAACAGACTGGGAGCTTGTTCCCAGCCCCCACTCTGTGATTGTAATCACAATTATGATCATGGAGCAGGGGCTAGGAGCTACCTGCATGGGGACAGTTCCCCTCCCAGACTGGAGCTGGCTGGGATTTACCCTTGACCAGGAAAGTTCCCAGCCAACCCCAGTCTGTGTGAGGAAGCGTGTGCAGCCTAGAGGTGGCTGGGGACTGTTTTCTTTAGGGCAGTCCTCAGCCAGCTCCAGGCTGAACATGCAGACTTCCCCACTCAGCCTGGGGCTGACCAGAAACTGGCCCGGTCAGGGGCAGGTCCCAGCCCCATGCCCAAATCTGTTTGTAGGGGCATCTAGCAGTGAGCTAGCTGATAGGCATTTTCCCTGTCCCAGCAGCAGGCAGCCCCCCAGAGCCAGGAGACAACTGTCTAGCACCAGGGGGAGCCTAGAGCTGCCCCTGGTAATGGCAGGGGCCCATTGCAGGGTTGCAGGGAACTGGGTGCAAATCTGCTTCCTAATCCTCACATGTGTAGACACTTACCCAAAAATCCTTACTCTGCAGGATTTTACTGCATAGTAAATCTAGGCTGGAGTAAATACATGTATATCAGTGCAGCATCTACACTTGATACTTACTGTATTGTAGTCTAATAAAACTGCACAGTAGTGTACTGGTGAAAAACCATGCTAATATACTACTGCACCGTGTTATTAGGCTACTAAACAGTAAGCACCACAAAAAAATGTGTGCTGGTGCTACTGCACAGTTGTGCAAGTTACTGCACATTTAACTAGTACTTAATTACTAAGGAAAATAAGGAAGTACTAACTTAAACACACAGTAACTACTGCACATTATTGAACATATAGATGTGCCCAGTAAAAATTTAATGGTCTGTGGAGAGGTAGGGGGTCATTCCAGTTGTTGAAAGAGGAGTTACCAAAAAATGGTCCATATACAATTGAATAATAACACAAACTTCTAGTAGCTTATCAGAGCCTCTGAAATTTCACATTCTTTGTCATTGTCCATTCTCAATTATGGAATGCATTAAAGGAATTAATCAAAAAGTAAGCAAGAAAAGAGTCATCCCTATTATAACTAATGAAACAGAAGGGTTACCCAGTTATTATAATCCTACATAGAGTTACATGACAATTACCATTTACCTCTTAGTTATTGAGCCGATAAAGTGTAATTACATCTATTTCAAAGAAACATTTTATTTTCATGACAAGGTAAATAGTACACTAGTATGAACACAGTGTGATTTATTGCTCAACTGGGCTCTTTCAGTATCCATTCCATCTCAGCTAGCAGTAGCAAGCATGTCCGGCTCTGTAACTATTTGTGGTAAAGATGCTGGTTTGTGATATGACAGAAAAGAGTATAATGACAGAACACATTACAATATGATTGGTTGCACACCTATTTAGTTTTCCTGGGTGAATAATGAAATGCTCAAGTTCAATGTTTTGAGGAAGGCAAATACTAATTTCTGTTACTGTCAGTAATGAAGAATGAAAGCAAAAGCTCAGCCTTTCAATTTGAAAGCTTGGCTGTGGAGTGCGGCTTAAAAAGAAAATAAGCAATAATTTCAGTTCCTTTTTCAGAACATATTCTTCATTGAAGGTCAGGGTATGTTGTGTTTATTTATAATATTAACTAATGGTATACTCTATTTAATTTAATTTCTATTTCCAAAGTCACTTGACTCTATATAGCCCTTTATTAGTACAAACTTCCATTGTCCACACATACGCTAGATACAGGCACTAAAAAAGCCTGAAGCAGAATTGATCTAAGTTACGTGGTTTTAGGCAAGTGACATAGTTTAGCTAGATAGTGAATAGAACATACATTTGTCCTATTGTGGCAGGGAGGGGAGAATAAATCTTAGACCGGGTTCTACCAGCCTATGTGTGATGAACTTCAGGTCTGTTACAGGTATATACCAGTTTCCAATCACTTATACTATTAAAAGTATAATGTCTGAACTTGGCCAAAATTTCTACATTAACTTCAATATAACGTGCGTAGTTTATTCTCAGAAAAATTGAATACTGCTGTCCAATGCAATCTTCTGCAAGTAAGCAGAAGATTACACACATAATTACACACATATAGCAAGGCACCTTGATATATTTCTGTCTATATAAATGACCTTGCTAATTGTTGCTCAGGTCAAGAATTTGTGACATATAGCCAATTCTAAGACTTATATCAAAAATACAGATAATTAATATTAGCAGAAGATACATGCTGCTTACACCATTCTCTCCTGATGTGCTTCATGTCAGTTATCCTCTGACCTTAAAAATGGAAAGCCTGAGGTTGTACCTGAACTCCAGTCCCCTGCATGATGGAATGATGCACTTTTCCTAGTGTATTACGAAGTGAAAAGATATTTTCAGTATCTTCTGCATTTCTTTACTGAGTGCAGAGCTATGAAGACATCAGCAAACAGCAATTTTAGGACAAATTTCTATTTTTAAAATGTACTCTAAGGAATAAAAATGTTCTGTTTGGTCCTCCTATAGAATTAAACCCTAAGAATGAGGTTAAAGAGAGGAGGTAAATATAAAAATGAACATCACTTGACTTTTAAATAAGAAGTACCTATTGTTCTGCATTCCATTTGATACCTGATAATACTGGATAAGCTCTGTTGCAGTCATTATAATACCATCTGGCTGACTGAGCATTTCATAGATTCATAGAATCTGAGTCCAGAAAAAGGCTATTAGCTCATCTAGTTTGACCTCCTATATATCACAGACCATTAAATTCCACACATTGCCTCCAACATTAAGGCCAGTAGCATACATTTGATAAAGGCATGAAAGGCATCTCTACATGGCATAATGCAGTGCCCATGCAGACACACTGAACCAGCTTTGAAAATGTTAGCTTAATGCAGTCCTTCCACCATGTTAATTACCCTGCTGAGAAGTAGCGTATATTAATCTGCGTGACGCATTATACTAATGTGAATATAATGGGCACGTCTACACGAGATGCTTATCGCTGTAGCAACATGCTATGGCGATGTAGTGTTGGTAGGCACAAATCTTAACACTGTGGCAACATCACCATAGCAATGTGCTCACTCACTATAGCACGTTGCTATGATGACATAGTGGTTAAAAATAAGCATGCGTCCCTGGCATGACATAGTACAGGCTGTTACTCTGCCATGATTTAGTACTTCCATTGGGAAGTACTGTACAACGGCACTGTAGGGGCACATGTAGACGCATTCTCTCTTTCCTGTACCTGGGATGGCTTATACAACTAACTTGGACGCCTTTCCATGGTACTGCAGTTTTTCATGCATACCTATCCATACCCTTGAGTTGAAGAAATTAAGAAATGGGAATTTGCCAGCACGTTTGGTAATTTGTTCTAATGGTTGATCACTCTTACTTTAAAAATAGGTGCCTAATTTTTATTTTAAATTTGACTGGTTTCGTCTTCCATCAATTGATTCATTTTATGATTTCCTTTGCTAATCTAAAGAGCCCTTTGGCACCCAATATTTTTCATCTTGAAGGTATGTACTGACACACTGTAATGAAGTCACCTCTTAATCTTTCGGGGGCGGCGAGGGGGCGGGGTTGGTAAGTTAAATGTAGTGAGTTCTTTATATCTGTTACTGTAAGGCAGTGCTTCAGTAATTGTTTATGGCTCTTTTCTACATCTTTTCCAATATATTAAAATCCTTTAAAAAAAAAATGTTTCCCAAAGCTTCATACAGTCTTCCAATAATGGTCTTAGGTATGCCTTATTCTGAACTGCCCTTACTCTACTCAGTACTCCCCTGTTTATTCATCTACAAATTGTATTAACCTTTTTTTTCCATGAACTTCATACTGGAAGTTTATGTTTATCTACTGGTATACTATTCCTCCCTAGATTCTCTTTCAGAATTGCTACTTTCCAGGATAGCTGTGTTTAAGCAGAGATATGGCCAAATTATATGCGATATACATTTAGGAAATAGAATGAGTATTAACACAGAGTGATGTATTTTAAAGTGTCATGACAGTACTTTGGATCAGAGGAATAAGCTTTACCGGTACAACACAATAATGGACACATGTGGTAAATGGAGTGTCTGTAATAGATTTTAGATTAAATTTGTATATATCTATTTTCCATTAAGTCAGGTCTCAGTGTCTATTACAACAACCTCTTAACTGCCATGGTGGCCTGTACATGTACTTAGGATTCAGGAGGGTTTTTTTTGCTACCTATTATCACTACCTATTATTAAAGATACATGGCATAGAAAGTCTAAAGCCAAATTCAACCATGATACAACCATTTGTACAACTGAGCTACATCATAAGTCATTTAGGTGCTTTTTTTCTTTCTCTCTTTCTTTTTTACACCTCTCTGCCATAGAATAACAAGAAGAAGCTTTAAAAAACCCCAATGCTTTACTGAATAAATTATTGCTTATGATTTTAATTGGTATGCATGGAAACTGGGATCAGCCCCTACCCAGACGGATGCATTGCACCTCAACTGAAGGTTCTGACAACACTGTGGCTCCCAGAATTTATTCAAAAGTTAGCATTTCCCTTGGAAGCAATCTAAATAACAAAAAGCAGGGCAATTCATTCATAGCATCTGAAAAAGTAGGCTGTAGGCTATAGTTAACTTGTGGAATGCATTGCCACAGGAGGTGGTAGAGGCAGATAACATAACCAGGCTCAGAAAGGGACTACATCAATTAATAGATAATAGATCTATTAACAGCAATTGAACAAAATGGATATTGTTTCCTCTGGCATTTCTACACCAATAATGAAATTCCTTCATAGAAGGACAAAAAAGGTTTTGTCCTTCTCTTCAGTTAGCCTGAACACACATGTGAAGTACATGTTATAAATTACAAAACATTAGGCTTGAGGCAATATGAAAAATGTTTAGGAAAACATCTAAAGAACATTATTTTTACAGACTGAAAAACAATATTTTGTTAGGTTTTTTAAAATGCTGTGTTATTTTATGAAGTCTTTTATGGATATCAGAGAACCTGTTAATTTAGTAAAATAGATATTCTTTAAATATTATTTAACCATAAAAAAAAAATTCCCTTTGGGCATGCTTCCATTGGTGCCAGGCTGGGGAAGAGCAAGGAAAACCAGGTGCTGCCTCCTGAGATGCAGTAGCATCTCTGTAATGGTGAAGTGTTTCACCTCCTTGCCTGAGCTGATATGCCTGTGGCAGTGCTGGCAGGTAGCATACCTGGAATCATCTGCCACCTCAAGATGATCCCATACTACAATATGCATTCACTTCTGGGTTGAGGGTGGGGATCCTGCCTTATCTTCCTCCTCACCAGGCAGAGGCACAACAACGGGGAAGATGAGCCACCTGCCCCCTGCCACCTCCTCCAAGTTCCTTCTGAAGAAAACCTGGGTCTAGAGAAACGTTAAGGGGTGCAGAGCACAAACTGAGATTTTTCTTCATTCCTCAGAATGTCTTTTGCTAGAACACTTAGGTCCTCTGCTTCCAGATCCAGCTGCTCTTCAGACACTGAGAGGCTCATGCTGGGAAATGAAATTCGGGTGGAGGAGACTGTCATGCTCCTGGTGGTCCTGGTGGCTATTTCTGGTGTTAGGGGAGGTGGTGCAGGTGTAGGTACAGGTGCAGGGACAGGTACTGCTTCCATCTCCTTGCTCCCGCTGGCAGCAGGAGACGCATGGCTGCCAGGAAAGAGTATGTGTCTATGTTTGCGGAGTCAGGTAGGGACTTGCAGCCCCACTCCGCCCCACTCCAGCTCCTCTCCCTTCCCCTGCCAGAAGACTTGGCACCTGCCTTTCCAGCACACTTCAGAATGTTTGCTGTGCTGGAAAATGTGGACCAAATCTTCTCCAAATTGAATCGGCAACCAAAGCTTCACTTCCCCCCCCTCCAATATATACACAAATAGATATATATAGAAATAGATATTTATATATGTATGTATGTATGTAGACTTGTTTCCAGAATGCAGAATGCTCTTACACTCTCTCTCTATATATATGTATGTATATATAAAAAATTATATTTTATTAAAATACAATTCCCAGAGTATTCTGGAAACAAGTTTAGAATTAAAGTAAATGTAAATTAAATGGTATTATGGCAGGCCTGCTACCCTACTTCTGCCCTATGATGTCATAATACAATAACCTAGGAAGCATTTTAACATTTATAATTCCAGATTCAATTAAAGGTATATTATATCCCTTTTTTCTCCTCAAGGTGTCACTAAAGAGAAGAAACAGTATATTTTTCATAGAAAATGGCATTGAATCCTATCTATAACTAATATAAAATTACTGTTACCGTATCTAGTGGTTCCTAATAGCCATAGATAGCTCACTGAAAAGTCAGCTGTGCCTGCTGAGAGCCTAACAGATTCTATGATCAAAGCAGATAGGTGTCTAGTGGTCAGAATATCTTCTTAGGACAGTTTCCTAGGGAAAATCTGATATTTTGATGTTTGCCTGTCAAAACAAGACCACGTTGTTCTGTTTTGTTTTCTGTTTCTTATTTGGGTGGGGAGGGGAGAGGGATATAAAGTTCCAAAGATGTTGATTTTTTGGAGGAGAGGATTGTTAATTTTTTTGTTTTAACTTAGCCATATTTGTGTCCATCTGAACTCATTTGGCACCACATGAACTTGGATGCCTCATTCTTCCATATGGTCTTAATTTCTTGGCTGGACTACATCTCCTGTTATGCTTGAAGATCATGGGACTCCCATGATGCACTGTGCCATTTAAACCAGCATGCAGACCACAGCCCAGAATTCTTAAGCCAACCATCATGTCACTTTGCCTCTTCAGTGTTGGTTTCAGCCTACAATAATAGAAATGAGGCTTTAGTTAATATGGCAGTGGTTTCTACTTAATAATAGATCCTTGTTAGCAGACATGAAACACAGAAATGCAAAGTTTGAATATGTAACAGTTACCAACTCTAATTTTAAAGCTGCTTTTCTCCATTTTTGCTAGGAAGACAGTCACAATTTACCATGTAGGTTTTCTACTGGCCCTCCCCACAACCCCTTTCCACCGACCATTATTTTGTTTAATAGGTCTGATACTGCTGTGCTATTTTATATTTTAGGAAAGGTAGCAATTAGGTTCTATTTCTAGTGTGTTAATAGTCCACGGTAGTTAATTATATATTCTGATATTTCTAGTTAGCTGCAGAAGGACACTGACATTGCCTTTAACTACTGGTAAATTCACAGATTTTTAAAGATGGAAACAATAACTTGATTTGATTTATGGTTTTCTTGTGTGATGCTTTGTTTTATATAAATCTGTATTTAAGCCTCTGTGGAGGTTACTTTACATGCTATATATTCTTTTTTTCAGTGTGTGGTTCCTTTAATTCATTAGAGGAATGGACTAAACACATTAATGAATAATACTGTAAATCACTTGGCATATGACTAAAAATCTTATAATTTCAGAACAGACCTTGCTCCTTCTCCAAAGGTATGCATTAGTTCTTTAATGATGCATGAAGATGAATCCCAATTGCAAATGCACAAGGCTTCCATAATATTTTAGGGAACAAATAATTAGCATTTTGGAAATGTGCGTTCATCTCACACAGGCAATCTGGTTCTCCTCCTCCTTCCTGTTTTGAAGGCAGTCGCCTGTGTTACATCAGCCATCTGCAGTTCCATAGACAGGTGCAGGGTCAGCATCAGAGCTTCAAGCTTGGAGTTTGGAGATAGCTGAAAAATTGTTAAGCAGCTAAGGAGAATTTCCAAAATCATTAAACTCCCCCTCCCCCAATGTTAATTCACAATTAAACTGATATTTTGATTTAGTTTTTGCTGTAATTTTCCAGATATGACACTATCAATATGATAACCCATATGTTTATAGCTCTAAAGCTCAAAGAGTATAATGCAATATATATATTAGGAAAATTAAAGAAAAGGCAAAACTGCTTTTCTATAGATAGTTTAACTTCCTGAGGTATATAGCATTTGAAATGACTTAGAGTACCCACACAAACAATCCTGAGATATAGTATGGATTAGGTCACCAATTAACAGAGAGGCCCTATGGAAAAACCTGATGCCAAGATTCATTTCCATTATCAGACTTCCTCACTATATCACAGTAACTAAGCGATGCCTCATAAATGGACCCCTTTACTATTAGAACTGGAGTCAAGTAAGGATATGTGATTGTACCAATGCTCTTTTCCATCTCCATTGAAGCAATTCCACATCTCATTGCTGATTGTTTGAACTCAGCGTCCAGTATCACATGAATGGAAATGCCTTTAACAGCAACCAGTCACTTTCTAAATCCAAGATAAATAATACCTCCATAACTTCTTCAGTACTGATTATTGTGTCATGTGTGCCTACTTAATTGAAGAGCTTCAAGACACTTGTGATTGGTCTGTAGGGCATATGAAATGCTGAGATTCACTGTCAGTGTCTCAAAAATTTTACTAAAGATACTTTACCAATCCACACCAAATCAACTAGCTGCTCTTCCACCTGTTACAATTAGAGGGAAATCTTAGGAGAATGTTGAGGATTTCTCTTACCTGTGTTGCCACATTTCCCTAAAAGTAAGCACAGATGACAATATTCATCACTGGATAAAATCTGTTAGTGCATTCTTTGAACATCTTTGAAATTGTGTCTTCAATGATCATTTCGTTGAGACCCAAACCAAACTTCTTTACTATCAGGTTGCTGATACCTTTACCTTGTTGTATGGGCATGAAACTTGGATGACATATCAGAAACACCTCAAGCTTTAGAATGTTACCATCAGGAATATCTTCGGATGATTCAACATATCAACTGGAAGGACAGAAAAAGGAATACCAGCTTTCCGGCTTAATCAAATGCCACCATCATTGAAGCCATGTTTATATGGAAGCAGCTCCATTAAACAGAACATGTCATAAGGATGCCTGACAGGTCCTATATTTCTAATTCAACAATCTTTTCCACTCTAGAAGTGGGCAAAAGAAGAGATTCAGGGTCACTTTGAATCTGAAGAAATGTGATATTAACTTCAATACCCGGAAGATTCAGGTACTGAATTGTCCCCAACTGAACCATGATGTACAACAAGGTATCGGTCATTTCAGGCAAACTCACATAATTCTGGGTAGATATATGAGAAAGACAAAGGGAAAGAGCTGTCATCTGGCATTACCAAGACCTATTCCTTCCTCCCACAATGGCTTGCTATGTCTGCTGATAAATATGTAGATCTCAGATTGGCCTCCTCAGTAATCTGTGGACTCACTGATGGTTTTCCTATTTACTGGAAGACTCATCATTGTGGTGGTGGTAGGGGAGAAGGGAGTGCCCCACAGATGGTTTTGTGGCTCCCTCTGAAAGACATTGCTAAATTCTAATAGGAAGCATAAATGTTAGATTATAATACATCTCTTAAGCCAAGTGTATTCTTGGTTCCACAGAGGTGAAGGTGCTGGAAAAAGTGCTAACCATCAAGAATGACTGAATATGTAATAGCAAATCATCAGGCATTGAAATTGACAGGATGATTATGGACTTTGAAGACCGAGGGTAAGGAGCCACTACCATTCTTAAGACAATTGTAAAACATTGACTCTGGAACAATAGGGTGAACAAAGCAAGATTTCCATTTTTGCACAGTGGAACATAACTTCTTAAATCTTTCTTCATTATTATTTCTTAAGTGAAGAAAATTATATGTGAAATAAGATTATTTATATAAAATACTTGTAGTTACTATGACAGCCAGAACCAGAGGGATTAATAAGCAATGATGTGTGCTTCTTGGAGGCATTTGGTATTCTGCCTAAATAGATAATATTAGTTAATATAAGCTTG
>JAGPOW010003316.1:56648304-56660895 GCA_030014935.1 Caiman crocodilus | reverse complement strand
TTGAGGGACTATCGATAAGTTGCCAACCTATGTCTGTCTATTTGTTGTTTTGAACACCCCAGTGTGGCTAATACCCTCACAGTGCCCAGTTGGCCTGTGGCAGATTGATCTATCTGTCTATCTGTTATTATTATCTGTTATTATTTTACTACTAGCTCTTTTATATTGCCTTATCTGCTTATCACATTTATCTTTCTGTTAACTGTTGTGTGTGTGTAAGCTATAGTAAATTTACCTTTATTCCACTCCCTACTTGCCTCCTTGATCCAAATGAATACACTCACAGTGCCCAGCTGGCCTGTGACAAGTTACGTTTCAAGTGCATACTAAAACAAATGTGTATTAACTTACAATTTCAATCATACCTGCATTTCCTTCATTTTTAGTATATTCCGCAACTTTGGGTTTCAGCAGTACTGTAAAACACTTGAACACTTGAAGATCTGGTTCATCTGCCATCGTTGTGGTAGAGCAGATCCTTCAGCCGCTGTCTGTAAGCCTCTCGATCTCTTGAGATTTGTTGCCAGTTCTTGCCTAGTTTTGCTTCGACTTCTTTTCTCCAGCGATCTGGCAGACATCCTCGAGGTCATTTACTGTCATACGGCCACCAGAATGTTGTTCGAGTTCACCATCGGTTGTCTTCTCTCCTCACAACATGACCAGCCCATTGCAGCTTTTGTATTTGAGCGTCCTCATATGTGTCTTTAAATCAAGTTTTTTGTAAAACAGTGGCTCAGAAATAGACACATAACTTTTATTTTCTCCACAGGCAATTCTGAAAATATGGTTTCCAGAAGAAGTGATAGGAATAATTGGCAATAGAAAACTTTCTTATTTCCTATACGCTTATAGGAACAATACAAATACACAAATATTCATGTTTGTATTTCTAATATACTCAAATGTATTTATTATTCTGGGTAGCTTTTAGAACTGCTTTTGCCCACCCAGTTTTCTTAAAGGAAAAGGAGTAGACCTTTGCCAGGTCTATATTGAATCTTTAAATGTTTGTGCTTTTTTTCACAATACTGAAACAGAAGCTTTTATTTGTTGAGATTCGTAATGTCCAAAGTTAGGGGAGAATATTGTTAATCTAATTATTTGGACAGAAATCAAGAACATTGATGCATGTCGTGTCTTCTTTAAAATAAACTAAAGCCAAGGAAGTCTAACATACATTAAAACAGGGGTGGCAATTATGTGGAATGGAAGACCACTTAGGGAGTTTTGCTGAGCTATTGTTAGTCAGCATCACAGCCCTCTCCCCCCTGCCCTGAAATAGATAACTAAAAATCCCTAAGTGGCCTTCTGGTTCCCCTGGGTTAAGGGAACCTAAACTTTGTTTCCCTCTTCTCCTTGTATACCCTCCCCGTACCCCAAGTCTCTAGCATGCAGCGTGTGGCTGGGCAGGCCAATACTGCCCTGTGTTTCTGTTCACCGCCTTGGGACATGTGGGTGTAGATGGAGCATCTCCTGCCTGACCTGTCTGCATGCTAGGGACTTGGGGCCAGAGAGGAATTTTATAGAGGGGGAAGCCCAGAATGGTACCAGCTCTGTGGGCCCAGATAACCCATGGCTCCCAGCCCCCTTCCCCAGCCCAAGTTGCATCATGTGTCCAGGTCAAGCAGGAGTCATGCCAACTGTACCCACATGGCCCAAGGTGGTGTGCAGGAACACAACACAGCACTGGCCTGGCCTGGCCATGTGCCAGGGGCTCTGGGAGAGAGTGCAGGGAGAAGGGAGCCAGGAACCATGGGTTATCTAGACCCAGCCAGGCTGGTGTCATTCTCTGTTCCCCTGTTCACCATGCACCCACTTCTTCACCCTGAATCCTGGGCAGGGCTCGTGTTGCGCTGTGTTCCTGCACACTGCTTCAGTACATGTGGGCACAGCTGGTATAGCTCCTGATCAACCTAGCAGTTTGCCAGGGACTCAGGGTTGGACAGGAGCCACACTGGTGTCAGGCAAGAGCTGTACCAGGGTACGGCAGGAGCAACACCAGCTGCTCCATCTGGTCCATGTGGCACAGCCCAAAGTGGCATGTGAGAATACAATGCAGCACCACATTACTGGCACCCATGCTCCTATCAGACTCTAGCCCAGCAACACCTGGATAACCCAGGGATCCTGGACCTTTTTCCCCTGCACCCCCTCCCCCAACAATGGGGAGAACCTTATCTGAACTTTGACTCACTGTGGACTGGGCTGTCTGTTTTGCCAGCAACCACAGAGTAGGAACTGCACACAAAAAGTCTCACTGGGCAGAAGCCTAACCAGGAGCTCAGTGTCCCCTGCCTTGATGTTTACACTAGGGGCCCAGGGGCGCGACAGAGTGGGCCGGGCCAGAGACAGAAGTGGCTGCTGTAGCCATCTGGCATGGAGAAGGGAGAAGGCCAAGAGCTGCCAAAAGCCAGGGCAGCCAGGGCTGGATACAATGATCCTTTAGAGGAGCATTCCCAGGCTTGATAGAATCATTTGGTGGGTAGGATATGGCCTGTGCACTGTATTTTGCCCACCCCTCCATTAAAATCATCAAATTTACATAGAAAACATAATCAAAACCACAGACAGCACATGAGGTGAGCAATCAGGATGGACTGTTAGAGGTCAATATAGCTACCTTTTCATTGAAAAAGACTTGATAGGCTATACACTCAGCAAGGAAATAAATTATTCTATTTAATTAGGTGCCATACTTGTCATGATCTCAGAATCTGAATTGATTATATAAACTACTAATTATCTAGCCTTACAATCCTTTCAATAAGCACCATATAATACTTCTGAATGAGCTGTAACAAATGAAGCATGCCTCCATATTAGCAAATCATCACTTCAAGCATGGGGTACATAATTGCTGTATTACTAATCTTTTTTTTAATCTTGTCTGGATGATATCATAGGCTTGTATGGCTTCTGTTTTCAACTCCATGCCAGTGATTCACAAATCTGTCCACCACTCTTGGAATATTATTCCTCACTTAAAGATTAATTTTGGTCCAATTTCTGACATTTTTAGCTGGATATCATTTTAGCAATGTGAATGCAATTTCACTTCTCTGTGAAAATTTCCATTTAATGAAAAAATATTTAGGTTTGCTATAGTCAGGACTATTGGTAAAGGCATATATTTTATTAGATCAACTAGATAGTTGCAAAAAAAAAATCTTTATTTGCAAGTTTATGGGCTCATGCACCCTTCTTCAGGCAAAAGAGCATGCAACAATTGAAAAATTTCTCCCAGGTAGAAATGAAACTTCATATTGCATAGAAGAATTGAAGGATTTTATAAGTTCCCCTGAATGGAAAAGTTCATTTTATGCAAATTAAGCTTAACAAAAGTTAAAGTAGTCGTCTTAACGGAGAAGTGTCTGATGGCAAGTAGGATGTTTAATTTTTCTTCGTTCTTGGTAAGATGCTTTATATGGCATAGGAGAGTTGGTTTACTGTATACTTTTCATCTTTCGTACAATAGCAATCCATGGTATTTACTTAATAAATACCACTTAATAAATAATAAATAGTTATAATGGCTTGTGATATCTTTTCTTGCCTTCCACCTTTATACTCTGCTAACTTTTTCCAGTTGGTTCCCTCCCTTCTTCTCCCCTCTTTCACTAAGTAGCTAGGCATTGGGGCTGAAACATACCCAGTCTTACATGATTCTATGCTAGGAGTCAAGTGAAAAAAGAGAATCCATGATACTGAAAAAGGACAAGGAACACTTAAGCAATAAGAAGTAACGACTATGATTGCAGCAGAGATCAAGAGACAGGTACTCAGATAAGCTACTTTTTGATGTGTATAGTCATTATCAAAAAAGGTGTATGAGTAATTAATTCTAGCTAATACATGGTAAATAATCTTAGGTAAAATCCATGTGCAGGCAAGTCAGTTGTTAGTTTTAATGTCAATTACCAGGCTGAGGGAAACATTAAACCCTCCCCTAGTTTCTATCTCAATCTGTCATGTTTTATAGGGATACACTGAAAGAATAGTATTATTAGTCTTCAAATACCTAAAAGGAGATCATAGAAAGGATGAAGATGGGCTTTTTTCAGTGGCCATAGGGGGCAGAACTAGAAGCAATACAGATAATTTAGGAGGATATTTTGCAGATTACAGATGCCTAAAAGCATTATATTTAGAGTGACTAAACCAGGATTAAGTCAATGATTGCTTGTGCAGGTTTAAACTGGCCAAAAAAAGGCACACTTGATCTAAGTTCACTTCAGGAGGTGAGCTAATTTAGATCAAAAAAGGGTTAGCTCAGTCTAAGAAGGTGTTAACCTGCACATGTTTGCAGCATAGCCCTGGAGCTGGGAGAGGTCAGTCATTTGTTCCAAAGCTGTGTTGTTCCTATACTCTTAACCCTGAATGGGATCTTTTCACTACCCAGCTTTTCCCCTCAAACTGGGAAATCCCTCCTGCAGATCCACCTCCCCTACAGACTTTACAGCTCCCTAAGCCTGCCATCCTCTCTCCAACATACCTCCCAAATCCCATTGGTGTGGCCAGCCCCTCCTCCTACCTTGAGTTGCTTACACAGTGCCCACACTGCTCCTGGCAGTGCTGAATGACTGCATGTGTCAGTCCTGGTCTAGGTATAAGTAGCTCAAAGTAAATTGCCTTAATCTACACCAGGAACAGCAAACATTTGTACATACCTTAGGAAGAATGTTCTGACTCTGTGACTAGTCAAGCCTTAGAACAGGCTACCTAGACAGGTTGTGGAATCTCCATCCCTGGAAATTTTCAAGAGCATGTTAGACAGGCAATTGATTGGGATGATTTAGTCAGGAATAATTCTGCCTTTAGCAGGGGGGTGGACTAGATGACCTTGTGAGTTCCCTTCCAGCCCCACTTTCCTATAACCATATGTCAAAATCAGTCTGCATTGTCTTCATAAGGTATTTTCCTGTTGTTAATGATGACATTTAAGATCACACACAGTAAAGTATTTCTGGTGAAGATAAGGTCTAAATTAAAAGACAGTGAAGGAACTGGTATTTTTGTTGAGATTTCTGTGAACTGCGCACCGCTTTTTTATCACTTCTGTGCAGGGAAGCAGAACTTTTGCACAATCTGCATGGATTGCATTTGCTGCATCTTTGCTGCATTTGTTATAATCATACTAAAAAAACCTCCAACGATAGCATGACAAGATTCCTTGAGTGAATTTATATCTTTTATTAGACCAACCCAAATAGTTGATGAATAGTTATTAAGCAAGCTTTCGGGTTCAAAAACCCTTCGTCAGGCTAAGGAATTTTCAGCAGTAAGTGTGTGCTTTTCCTGGATGGAGTGAAAAGTAAAGAAGCAAAGGGCTGGGCTGGGGAGCTCATGCAATTCTTTTTTAAAAGTGTAATAACTTTAAGCATGTGTGACCAAATTTACCAACAAGTGTATGTAATATTTAAGCCCAGTAAAAACTGTTTTATTTTACTAATTAGAACCCTGACACAATAGTAGATACTATATCCAAAACTGTAATTTGCCGCTTTAAAACAACTTTTATTCCCAATCAGCAGCAACACATGACCATGAACATACCTCCTTCTTCAACCCAGTCTAAAAGAGTTATAGTGCTAGGTAAAAAAGACAAAATGGATTATAAAAGTTATGGAAGCAGTAATGACTTTGCTGTGAGTCATTTCCTGGAGAGCTAATCATTAGCTAGGATAAGCTCTTCCTGATGGTTATTAACTTACCAGAAATTGCCACATGCTTCAGTTGTTGTTTCTTAATCAATACACACTGATTATGAAGTAGAATTAGTAATGAATAAAATATAACAAATATAGTTGTGGTACTATGACAACAAAAAATGTTACTGACTTTCTGATAGCTTTATATGCACTTTTCTTTATGCATTCAGCCAGAAACTAGATGATTGTGTATATTCAGCAGCTATCAAGTACAGTCACAGAACTAAGCAGCCACTTGATCAGGACCTCAGTTCTTGAAATTGATATCGGTGGCATGGCAGAACAGGTCTGACTATTTTTAAATTATGTCCATTATTATTGCAAATTGAGTAACCTCTCTGCAGAGATCCAATATAAACTCTTTACCCCCATTTAAGTCCTACTAATACCCTAAAAACTGTTCTTTTGTAGATTTGCATTTGTGCATACTCAGTTTTTACAAAGAATCTTATCAGAACCCTTAGGCCATTTTTATACATGCAAGCAGTGCAGTGCTGGGCTGTTTGAAAAGTGCCCAAAGCTACAATGCTTACCATTGTCTAAGTGGCAAAATGTGTGTCAGTGCTGGGAAAATGACAGTGGTACACTTTTGAAATAAAACATGCTGAAGTCACTTTAGTTTAAAAGTACACTGCTTCCATTTTCTGTGTGCTGACTTTCATTTCACTGTTTATACAAACTGTGAGAGATGCAGCACAGTGCGCATCAGCTCACATGTAAAGCAGATTCTATTAAATGAGTCTGCTCCAAAGCAGCAGATCTCCAGTGCATCAGGACCCTGAGTGACAGGGGTGAAGAACAGAGTAGCTCTGAAAGTGTGGGTGAGTGAGGAGGCCTAGTGAGGGCATAGTGGCCCAGAGGCCAGAAGCAAAATAGGTCTATAGTCATATAATCACCCAGTCAATGCTCAGGTGAAGGTAGCAGGAGACACCCAACAGACTGCTCCAGGGCTCACGGAGGTGAGGAGAGCTGAGCATGAGGCTGGGGGGGGCATATGTGGCCCCTAAGAGAGAGCAGTATGAAAGGGGCTGGGTGAGAGCCAGCAGAGTAAGTGGGACCCCGGTGAGAGAGGGATAGCATGTGAGTGGCCGTTTTGGGCCATAGAAAAGAGCTACAACTGTGTGTCCATTTTGCTCTGACCATAGGCCAGAGAAGTAACATCTGTGAGGCATGGGACCTATGGAAGGGAACTTGGAGTGGGTATTAGGCCCTTGTCAGCAGGGCAAGTTAGGGGTAGCCTCCTGCCTTAGTAACAACTCTCATATTTTCCATCTAGGCATGGCAGATGAGTGAAGTGGCTGGTTACCACAGGAGCAGGGTGGCTGGCAAAGGACTGATGAGGATATTCTGGTACAGCCATATTCTGGGACAGTCTGCAAATTCTGAGAGTTTTGTTGTGAGGGAGGACTGTTGATTGTTGTGGTGGTAGAGGTGAGTTGACAGGACTTGCATTTATTGCAAAAATAAATTTTTGCAATTTTATCAATTGCATTTATTGATAAAACAGTGCCATTAGGTGCTTGTTGATCAGCAGACAGTTTACTTCAGCAGACAGTTTACTTCTAGGCTAAGTACAGGCAGTCAAAAAGCCCAAGGCTGACTTGATCCAGTCTTTACAGATTAGTCTAAAATGCAGAGATTAAAAAACTGGACAGACATTCACATTTGATCCAGGAAATGCAACCACATGCCTGCAGTGGCTCAGGTCAGAAGCCTGTGGGGTGGTTGCTAGTGCACAGCCCTCTGGCATATGGACTGTATGTTCACTTCCTCTTCCTGCTGCTCCCAAGGTCTCCAGGATTTGCAATCCAGAATCACAGAAGCAGGACTCTGCAGGGTTGCTTATCACTTCCTCTTCCTGCTTCCAGGTGCCCCTGAAATTTGTAGTCCATACTCACAGCCAGCAGTATGTTTTTAGCAGGGCAGGGCAGCTCTGTACTTGGAGAAGGGAAGTTTAACCCCTCTCCATGGCCCCAGACTCCAGCTGAGGCTTGTCTGGGTGGGGGGAGGAGGGTGGCAATCCCTGCCTTTCCTTCCCTCCCACCCTTCTCTGCTAGAGACGATAGTCTAGTCCAGGGCTGGAAAGCATGCTGGGATGCTGGGGTCTGTGATTTAATTGAAACCAGGAAGGGGTTGGGACAGAATGTTTATAAAACAGTTTGACCCAAATCATTTAAGTCTGATACTACATTCAACCAGGTTTATCTTAAACACATTTCAGCCATTTTGAAACTGAACTTCTGTTCTGTTACAGGTTTAAACCAGTTTCTGATTACTTAACCTGGTTTATATGTCACTTACGTCCCTAGCCCTAATCATGAGTTGGGCAAGATAGATTAAGGAGCTACTGGCAAGGAGCAGGGTAGGGAGTTAGGAGCTTTTCTCTCAAGGTCTGGTATAAAGTATAAGATTTTTTTTAGAGAGAACATTGCTCAGGACTGTTTTGTATTCTGTTACTCAAAGTATTTTCAGCTTCCAAAATGACTGTTGCGTGTCTGGTATGCTTTAGGTCAGTGAATACAAAGACATGTTCTGATAAGACAGATCTATTCACTCTGTTACCCTTCATGATCAAACTTGTCATCAGGATCATCAACACCTCTGTCAATTAGTATGTTAACACCTGACGACTGCTTTCCTGATGTCTTTGTCCTGGTTACAACTTGAAATGCTGATTAAAATTTCACATGCAATATGCAGGTTTCTGAACCTGCGTCGAGAGAAAGCCAAACTTACTGCTTTCTACCACATGCAATGAAGATTTGGCTCTTTGAAAATTCTGCTTGTTTTGGGTTTTTTTGAATGGAGGGCTCCCTCTCCACCTCCCCATGAGGAGTCTTTGCAGCTGTTGACACTTAATTTTCATAAAAATAAAATTGTGAGGCATGTGGATTTACGAAACAAAAAGTACTGATTAAAACTCATTGTAGCAACACAGAAATCAAGAATTTTCGGAGGCATTCCTGCTGTGTGTGCTACTGTGCTACTGTGTTAAGCTTGAGGGGTATCAAACAGAGTAAAATTGTGGATTTAAGAATAGAAAAATAGGGTTCCAGTCAGGCACACTGAATTAACTGAATAATGTGGCATTGGCAGTAATCTGTTGGTTGCAGTCCTTGCTGGAGGCTTACTAAACAGTGCCAATAATGTTACGTGGGTTTAGGGATTTACAGATTGAAAATCTGACCCCAGTTCAAAACAGTGAATTGACAAGAAAACATGAATACTCTGATGGCATTTTCTCAAGTCCAGGAGCTGTTAGATTTGAGGTGATTAGAGATCCCTATTAGGAAGCAAGAAAACTTTGGATTTGAAAGACTATCTTCGTCTGACATAAATTATCATCATTCCACATTTTGAAGATCTAGACTAAGTATTACAATAGTCAAACAAGCAGTAGAACCCTCTTTCACAGCCTGAATATCTAATAACTGATCACCAAAAAAGGAAATCCATTGATTGCCTTTTTGAGGGGAAACCCAGAATCATTGTCATCAAATGAACTGTCTTTTTTCTTTTATGACAGGCTTAAGGCTAAGTATTACCTCCCTACATTCTCTTGAAAATGCTTACTAGTGTTTTACAGAAGTAGTCAGTTTAGATATCCATTTTACTATTTCTCACATAATGATGCTGTGTTTTTGAAATTAAAAGCATGACATTAAATCACAGAAGGAAAAAGATCAAATATTTTCTATTAAATTTAGACTATTTTTATATTTAGTGTAAATTTAGTAAATGTATTTATTTGTAGCAAATTGTTCAATAAATACTTACAAAAGGTAATGAAAATAGGAGGAAATAATTAAATTGTAATAATGATGAGGGATTCAAAAGTCACTCACAAACACGAAGGAATCTTGAAGCGCTTCTTAAATAGCACTTTAAAACCTATTTTCTGAGTGAGAAGAAAGACCATATTTTCTCACAAGTAACATACACCTTGTTTTTGAAAGGCATAATGAAAAAGAAAACAAGATATAACTTCTTGTCATTAGATGTAGCAAACAGGAAGTAAGCAGGTTCAGACGTGCTATTTGGATCTCTTTGTAGCTAGGAAAAGGCTAGTTAGATGTAGACGAAATTGATTTGTTCACTCTTCATCCAGCTGTAAAAAAAAGAAAATGTCTATATTACTTTGAATTCATTTTTCATTTTCTCTTTTTAGTAGGCCTGGCCTGAGCAAACATATATCAAATTGAACTCAAGCACTTGCGTTTTATTTGCTACAACTTGTGAGTAGTGAATCTGTTTTGTGTGTGTGTGCGTGTGTGTGTTGGGGAAGGGGAGGGGTTGCTTTCAGCTAGTAACAAAACCTACCATGCAGTAACATGTTAGCTAACAACACGGGACAATTTACAAGAAGGCTGGCTATAACCTATAACAAAGCTGTCAAAATAGCTCCAAACATTATGACTGTCTTCTGAGAGCCAAAAAAATTGCTTCCAGTTTTATGGAAGTTCCAACTCTTTCAAATAAGTTTTGCATAAATCACTGAACCTGAATTTGTTTGTCACTGTCACTGCTACTTTGGGTCTTCAGACTGTCTTATGTGGAATCTGGACTCTTCCAACACTGTTTTTTTGGAGTTCATGCACTTAGTCATGACTAAACTTACTGTCCATTAAGCTAATACGCAGTAAGCAATTTTTGGCAGGTGTCTACATATGCAGAGACTAGGCACTAAATTTAGTGTCAAGTTCTGCCAGCCTTGTCATGTACCTCTGTGGCTACTGGGGAGCTCCAGAATTCAGCCCTACCTGTCAGCACTTGGCAGTCATCTTTAGAAGCCAAAACCTGCTGTCGGCACTTGGATGCCATCTTGGAAATAATCGCATCCTCTGATCCTAGGCCAGCCCTACCCAGGATCCATGTGCCCAGTGTAGGAGCAGCACATGGCATCTCCCTCCTTGCCCACTCTTGCAGGGGCCGGAGCTGGAACAGCCATGGTGCAGGGAGACAGTGACACCCAGTGCCCTGCCCCTGGCAGCAGTGATCAGTGCCCTGCACTCCTGCTGGCCATGGTGCCAGCTGGGTGGCAGTGACCCTATGGGGCTGGAGGGCTCTCACCCACATCTAGATGCTGGCTCTGCAAAGGCAAGAGACTTTGCAAGTTTGAGAGTTTGCAATATTTCAGAGATAAGATGTAGTTCTGTGAGAAGCTTTGGGTGATGATTCCATTCGGAGGAGATTCGGTCTGATTCAGTGGCTGAATATCTGAATCTGAACTGAATCAGGGGACCCCTTATGTACGGGCCAAATCCCTTGTGTAGGGGCTGAATTCCCTGGTAGGGTCCATAGCCCTTCTGTGGGGAACCTACCCCTTGTGTGGGGGCCATCACCCTGTGAGAGGGCAAAATATGTAGTCATGAATGCATGAAACTTGAATTTAGTTTTCACTTTATTATTATAAGAGACTTGCTTTAACATGGTAGATATATCAATAAAACATTGTTCAACTGATCGTTATCTCTGTCTCACTCTCTCTCTCCCTCTCTTTATAGTGGTCCTTTGTTTAACTTGTAGAGGAACATGGATTTGCGGGTATTTTACAGAGTGACTTCAGGATTTTTATCAGGGATTTTTCAGTTTTCCACTACAGAACATGAGAATTCCTGCTAGGGAGGCCAGTGGCAGAACCCTGCCTGCTCAGAGTTGGCACCTTGAACCCATCTGGCTGTGGCTGACCTCCTGGCCAATGGGGCCAGGAGGACATGCTTTGACAGTTCAAAACAGGCCACCACACCCGGAACATCTTCCAGGTGATAGCTGCCCAGATGGCCGGGCATGGGGCACAAATGGCAGTAGCGCCACACAAAGGCCAACCCTGCAACCATAGTCCATTGGCAGCTGGCCCAGAGGGGAAGATGCCTCTACTGGCTCTGCAGTCCCCATCAAAGTCTGGCAGGTGCACAGCAGGTCACAGCCTAGCAGCAGGTCACAGTCAGGCAGCAGCCCCCACTGCCAGCTTGCTGCCGTGGGTAAAGGGTGCAGGGAACTCTCAGGGCTGCTTCAGCAGTCTAGCTGGCACAAGCTGGCACAATTGGCTGGGACCCAGAAACTCCTGAAACCAAGTAGCCCTGAGCTACTTGCCAGGGCGGCTTTTTATACTGATGGGGACAGCACAGATGCTGGCCCTAGGCTCTAGCTCCCCCCTGGCCGAAGATCTGAGAGTAGCCAGGCAGGTTTATTGTGCCCCAAGTAGCATAATTTGTTCCACAACAGAGTGTATGTCTGAGCACATATGCTGAGGCAAAAAGTTCCAGCTCAAATTTGTATCACTTCTATTTGAGCTGCTTCAAGCGCATGTGCTTGCATGTGTGGACCACGCACAATAGGCCAATTCTCAGATATACATGTGAATAAATCCCTTGAAATAATATTTATTTTGTGTTCTTGTTTTGAAGGCAGGAATTATATTTAGTTTCACGAATTACATGGTTAATTTCATGTACGTACTCCGCCATTACGTGGTAGTTCATATTATGTGATTCTGGGAATACACACACTTACATTTGGAGCCCTTTCAAAAGGAGAAATTTTCCAAAGGGCAGCAGCTGTTAAGTTCTAATTGTTGTGTGTGAATAAACTGTGAATGATTCAGAAGTAACAAAATCATTCCAACCCTAATTCTGGGTAAAGCAGTGCTAGAGTTGTTTTGCTACTTTTAAATCATTCTTAGTTTGATCATATATAACAATTAGAACTTAACAGCTGCTGTCCTTTTGAAGCTTTTCCTTTTGAAAGGGCTCCACTATCTGTATCCACACTCTCAAATGTGAGATTATCATAGTATCATAGTATCTAGGGTCAGAAGGGGCCTAGAGCAGGCCATCTAGTCTGACCCCCTGCCAATGGCAGGAACGAGTGCCAGGGTCACAGG
>JAGPOW010003316.1:56579807-56627490 GCA_030014935.1 Caiman crocodilus | reverse complement strand
ATCTGACCCCGGTGCTCTTTCCTGCCAAGGCAGGGGGTCGGACTAGATGATCTGCCCAGGTCCCTTCCGACTCTAGACACTATGAAACTATGAAACTGGTGGAGGCATGCTGAACACAAAAAAATACTACTTAAAATTTCTGCCAAAAGAAAATCCAGCCCAGGCAATTTCTTTAGAAGCACTTGCATTAGGCTTAAGGCTGCCTAAATCTAGCAGAGATGCAGACATCACAATTTGTAAAATAAATAAATAAATTCTCCTGTTTATATTAGTCAAAAAGAAACAAAGTCTTTAAAAAGCACCAGTTTGGGTGAAATCCAGCTTGCACTGAAATGAAGCAGAAGCTTTCCTTCTACTTTAATGAGAGTTGGATCAAGGCTCAGCCTCTCACTATACATATAAGCATCAAGCAGCTCACATGGTTGTGAATACTGTTATGTGCACTGAAATTTCTCATTATATTTGCAAAAATACAATAGATGTGAAGCTGACAGGAATTAATATAAGTTGCTATTGTTATTTGTCAAGTCTCAAGAAACTACATTTTTTCTGTGGCATATCATTAAAATCTACCTGTATTTTAAAATAGAAAAATAAACATTTTATTTTCTAACAGTCTATGTGAATACTGTGTTATTTAAAGAATCATTGAAAATGATTGACTACTAGTTTAGAGAAGGCTATTTTGTTCAGTCTTTTCATCATATAATTAATTCAAATGTGTTAACAGATTTTTGTCTAAGCTCAGTAAGTGGGAGAAATATTTCATTACTTCCTTTCAGTACAATTTAAATTTAGCATTTTACTTGAAGCCTGAAATAGCTGCAGACTGCAATACTTCATAAAGGATGTTTCAGTTCCATCAGTACTTCCAAAATAAAATGTCTTGTTTCTCAGCTGTATGCTAATATTTAATTTTCAATTCTGTACCAGGTTCAGAAAAACAAAATGACTATTTCCAACAAATTGTTAAAGACAAATTCAGGTACCTATACAATAAATTATATGTTCTTAAATATAGAATTCTGGATTATCTTCAAGCACATGACATACAAATTGGAGATATGCCTGAACTCAATAGCTGTATCTGAATATCCTTTAACTTGAAGGCATTTGGATCTGCATCTGAGTTTTCTTATATAAAATGAGTTGTATAATATGCTAGATCAGAAATCTGCATAAAAAAGACCCCTTCAACTACTAGAAAAGCTTATATTGGATCCAGTTTGAGCCTTAATCCAATAGCTCCTCAAAATATCTAGTGTACATAATTGCCAGTTATATTGAGAATATTCAGTTTCCACTCTTTTATACACAGCCATTATTCATAACATTGAGGACTAAATATTGTTCCCTATATAACCCACCCACCCCAGCTATAATGCAGTAAATCTTCTGCTTTGCAGTTGTAAAAAATTTCTTAATCAAAACAGTAAATTTTCAAAGAGGAAAGGGAGATGAATATATGGCTCTAGCCCAGAAATTCTCAAACTTCTTGGACTCAAGGCGCCCTTCACTGCATTTGAGAAATAACCCTCCATAACTTGTGTATTGAATGGCACCCAATTTAAAAACACATTTATATTTTCCTTGGGGTCAGGCAGTGAGGGTGGGGAGATCAGCTAGCCAGGGCAAGCCTGAGCCTATGTTTATCTGCCCATCTCCTTGCAATGCACTCATCTCCTCAAACCTTGTGGCACCATTACAAGGATTTTATGCTACCCCAGGATGTTATGGAACCTGACTAGTCTATTAAAGGCAGTGGAAAAACTCATAAACTTTTGTTGCTTTTCAATTGTTTACATGAATTACATATAGAAATCTTTTCATGAAAGTGGGCTCACAGACTACATGAAAATGGGCTATGTGATTAATATATAGTATTACTATACATACAATTAATTATATTTGCATTGTGTTTACACTGGGGTGGATTCAGAGGTGGTGCAGTATGCAGTCTCACCACCCTTTCAGACCATGCCATGGAAGCATCAGCAGTCAGGGCCCTTTTTTTAAATCCCTGATTTAAAAGGTAAAGTAACCCTCCTACACAAACACACTCTTGGCTCCCATTCCCTTCCCTTCTGCACTCAGTAGCATGGAAGTTTCTTTTTCCTGCTTGGTTCTCTCCAGGTGTTCCCTGACAGCCTAAGAGCAGGCCCAAGGAGGGGAACCCACCCACCACCAATGATGCCATTTCCCCCAGATTTAGCCTAGCTCCACATACACTGCAGCTGGAGTGGTGCTGGATTGGCTTTTGATCTCCCTTGCTTCCGGGGCAGCTGGAGACAGCAGGGACAGTAACAACACTGGGTCGGGGGGAAGGGGGAGATGATGGGTATTTACTACTAAGCATTGAGGGGAGGAGGATGGGTGATGTCAGCTGGGTGGTAGGGGGAATATTTTTACCTGATTCAGAGACTTAGAAGTTCCTGACAGCTGTCCCCACAATGCCCTGTGCTTGCCCTGGTGTTGGGGGTGACTCTGGGAGTGGGATTTACCCACCATTGCAGCATTGGTCACTGCTTTTGTATCCCCCTTTACAAAATATTGGATATAGCCATGGTTCTTAGGCAACAGGAGACTATTTAGGAAAATTAAAGCATGCAAATTATCAGAAAGTAATACTCAAGTTTTCCAGGTAGTATCCTAATCCTGGAAATGGATCTTGAAGTGAGATTCCTGTTTCCTTATTGGGCTCCACAGAAATCAATATGACTCTCCATGGGAATAAGAGACCATCCTTGTTCAGCTAATTGCAGAATTAGGACCTAATATTTCTGTGTCTGCTTTAAAAAGCACAGTAAAACATTTTTGGCTGTGTGTGTTGGGGCACAGTGGTTGCCTCTTGGCAATGGAGGGGTAATAGAGAACCTCTGGGTCAAGCTAGCTCTGTCTTGCTACACATGCAACCTTTTCTAGCTATGATAAGAGGAAGCAATGAAAAGGGAGGCCCAGTAGGTAGAAGGAGGCTGTCCATATCTAGGGAGCTTGCTGGTAGAATGTGAACATGAGAAGGTGCTGATAGCCAAGAAGCAACTTGGGAAAAAAGAAAATATCAATGGAGGGAAATATACTCAAGGAAGAGATGGTTTGGGAAATGTATCCCAGGAAGCAAGGGCAAGTAATTTACAGGCTGGGTGGAATTAGATTATGCTGTTCCTCTGCAATTAAATCCATCTGAAAATATGCATAATACAACGTAAATAGTATTCACCAGTCCAAGAAGGCTGATGCTTCTCTGCCCTTTCCCTCACCTCTCCCTGCCCACCTGAAAAAGACTATCATTGTCACTGACTGATGTTTTCCTTGCCATTGTTATAAAAAACAATATATTTTCCTGGAAATCAGGTCTGTCCCATTTCATTGATTCAACTGGACTTTTATAGGTTTAACTGAGTGCAGAATTTGTGCCAATTTGCCTTATTATCCTTCCATGAGATCAACCAAAAATGCAACCACAATGCAAAAGATGATATCCTGGATTCCCCTTTTCAAGAGTGTTATAACTTCTCTTGAATTTGCATACATGAAAAAATAGCATGGCCAACATTTTCAAACCTGGGTGCTTAAAGGTTAGCCCCTTAAAAAGTGTCCTGCCTGTAAGGAATGGATTCTCTTCATTTTTTTGAGTGAAGGTTCAAGAAGGAGAACATCCACTTCTTGGGGCTGTTCTGTTAGGCAACATTAATTTTCAAAGTCCACATCTCTTGCCGAGTAACTGCCCTGAAGGATTAAGGAATAGTTATTAGTTAATTATTTAATAAATTAATACTAAATAATTATTTAGAACTTTTTACTAAATAATAGTAATAGTTAAGAGGGAGAGATTTCCCCAAATTGTAATGAGTGGAATTAGTTGCATCAGTGTGATTGCTTTACATTTTACCATATCATATGGCTCTCATAATGAGGCTAACATAACTTGGGCTGCATACAGACATCTGGAAAGGTTAGTGGGTTTAGGGTTAAAAATAGCCACCCAATCTAAGGTAAAGTTGGGATGGGGGTGGCTAATGGAGAAGTTGGGGGATCACGGGGTCCGCAGAGAGAATCTGGGGGCAGGTAGGATTTATAGGAGGGACTGGGGGGATTGGGAGGGCTAGTGGGTATTGGAAGGGTAGGTGAGGTCAAGGAGAGTTGATCAGGGGGCCTTGTGTGGTCTGGGGCGGGGGGAGTTGTCTCCCTCCCCAGCAACCAGAGGCTATTTTTAGACTCCTGACTTCCCCAACCCTAAACAATATCTCCTGCCCCGGGACTTACTCCCTCAGCTCACAGCAATGGAAAATGCTGATTAAACTGGCATCAGGAGTGGCCTGAGGAATATGGGGTGTGGCGGGTTGGAGAAGTTGGGGGCTAGATAGTCCATGGAGGGAGGATTGTCTGTGTGGGGGTGGGGGCCTAAGTGTAAGGCCCACACATGAGTGACCTAAGTTAGATCAGGTATCCATTTTAGCAAGATCTAACCTTCCACTAAGCTCTGCAAATGTCTGTATGCATCCTTGGTCTGATCCACTGAAGTAAAGTTCCAGTATAGGAACTCAGGTAATGGAGACAAGAAGTATTAAGGATTTATTTTCTGAATGGACAAGAACAGATTCCATCTTTAAAAGAAGTCAGATATAATATTAGTGACTTGAATTATTCCATGGATGTTTATAAAGCTAGATATATAAAGTCTATCTGCTCCTTGGTTAGTGATTGAATATTGGCAAGAGGTGCAAACCAATTTTTTTTATCTCATGGACTACAATGAATTAAGGCCTACACCAACAGATGACAGTAGAAAGAATCGTGTTATAACTTATCATCATAAAATACACAGTCTCATCTCCAAATCTCTCTTATTCTTTTGTACCTTTTGTTTTTTGTTTCACAGAAAATCTGCTTTGTGTGCTTCTCTATTTGCTTAGAAGCTAAGCTGATATGTGTGTGTTATATAAGGCACTTTATGCTATACATTTATTCTACAACTAGTCACTGTTTTCTGTAGAACAGACGTGTGCTTGATTTGAACAACCTTATTGAAGCTTATGTTACTTGTTTACAGGGATAAGTATTGACAGAACTAGGATATAAATGTGCTCCTCATGTCTTGATGGCCATGTCTGTATTGCTTCTGCAGAAGGAAGGTCTACCTCTGAGGACAAAGTCCCACCCACTTAGTTCAGATGGAGAGCTCCACAAACTGGTAATTTGGAACTGTAGACAGCTCAAGCACAAACCTGAATGCTCTGTGCTGCCTGGAGTACCTCGTAGTGCCAAGCTCAGGCTCAGTCTTGGGAGAGCGTAAGACTAGTCCTGGAAGGGCAAATGTTCAGGCCACCCGGAGCCATCTATATTGATGATGTCTATAGATGGCTCAACCATTACCCATGGCTAGGGTAATCGGGTGTGGCGGGGAGCAGTATAAAAGAGGCCTATGACAGTAGTAATGAATATGAACCATGCAGTATGAATTGTTTAGATTCAAATACTTAGTTTTCTTGATATATCCTTTTTTCTGGCCTTTAGAAAATACCAATAATATAGCTGACATTTAGAGAAGAGTTTACATTCATTTAATTGTTTATAAGAAATAAAACTTCATGGAAATTAGAAGAAATTATATGTTGAATGTCACGTTCTTTAGCAAAGCAGATGCTGTTTTAATTGGGACTGGACATACCTTGTAGGTAATATGTTAATCCAGTGTTTATGACTACTCAGAGTAATGTCTCAGGGGAATACTGGATTAAATTTTTATTTATTTTATTAACTCAGGCCTTTATGAATTTTATTTACTTACCTGCCTATCACAACTACAATTAGTATAAAGATTTACTGAAATGGGTTAAGACGGCTGAAAAAAAAAGAGAGCCTGTACATGAACCACCTGTAGTACAAGAGTTAAAAAAAAAGCTAATTTAAAAATTATAATGGAATATTTAATTATGTTGGTTAAAATATGAATTATTAAAAATGTATAAGTTATTTTCTTTGCATTAGTACATCAATTCATAAAAATAATTTTAACTGATCTCTCTAGACAAATATCAGTCGACCAGGATAAGAGACAATGAAAATATATAGCTTGTCAGTTTGATTTATTTGAATGCTTAAAGAAGAGCAGCTGCTCAGCTTTGTTGTTTCTTGGTAATTCTTCTTGGGTGATTAGAATGACTATAATGAAAAACAGTTGTGCAAGCATATGTGAATAGTTTTTACTACAGAGTGATATTATGTCTATCTAGCTAAGCATGTTGTACTGTTACCTATTATTCTACAATGCAAGCAACTTTTACATAAAACCAGTAGGAAATCTGAAGTCCAGAACTGTTTATAGACAAGCTTGAATTCAGTATGCTTGTTTTGGGTAGTTTGGATAGAGGTGAGCCTGCCTTGAGTGGTGGGTTGGACTAGATGACTGTCTCTTCCAGCTCTACTCTCCTACTATTCTGTGATTCTAACACTGCTAAGTCTTATAACTTCACTGAGATATGTAAGCTCTCAGTCACTCTACAAATCAGAGTTCAATATTATTTCATATTCAGAATTTCGGGTTTCCACATCAATTGTGTTCAGTGTTTTTCTGTTTCTTTTAAAAATCTCATTGGAACTAGACCAGTTACACCTGATAAGATTGAGTTGTCCTCCTGAATATACTCTATAATCAAAATCCATTATGGGTGAATTCACAAACACTCAGATTTCTTGAGATAAAAAACACAAATTGGACTAATAAGCAACTATCCAATTTTCAGAGGGGAGAACAATAAATGTAAAAAAGACTTTTGCATCTACCTGAAATTAATTTGGTTTACAGGAACAGACTGACAAATATTTTTACATTATGAAGTTAAAGAACCCTGTGCATTTTTCCCTCAATAATAAAATACAGCAAGATAGCTGCATGCAAATCATACCTTTCTTTAAAGTTAGAAAATGGCTCATGCAGGCAGTGTTCAGTAGCTATTTGACATTGGTTGTGCCATGTACAATGCTAAGAGCAGTCTAAGGACACATCAGACACATTGACTTTGTGCCTGATGTCTCAAAGAATTGCTCATTTTAGCATCTGGGAATTGTCAGAACTTCAGAACCACTTCCCATCCCAGAGAGAGGCCCATTCCAAGGGCAGAATAGATTTACTTTAAAGGCAGCTTAGTGGTGAATATAGAACTGTGCAAAATTGCCAATGGATATAGCACAAAGACTATGTTCATGACCTTAGTCCATGATTTTGGGGGAATTTGCACTCTGCTGCTTTTACTCAATCTTTTCAGCAGCCTTTCATACAGTTGACCAGGAGGTGCTGATAAAACATTTACATGCCTTGATAGATATTTGTGGAGCATCCCTAAAATAGTTGTACTCTTTCCTAGGTTCCAGAGCATGACAGGTAGCGGATCCAGAAGGGGTGCAGTGTTGTGGCCACTACCTGTTTTCAGAATATGTGACAGGCGCCACATCCATGGACTTTTTCAAGTCCACAGGGAAGGTAAGAATTACTGTCCCATCCCCCCTTGCCTTCCTTTCCATGCCAAGAGGCACATACCCTTCCTTCCTTCCTTTTACTGTTCCATACTCTCCTAATTCCCTGTGGCCCTGCTGTCCCAAGGGTGAGGGAAGCACCTATCTGAAGCCAGCCGGGGTGTGTGAGGGCTGGGCTCAGCCAAAGACAGTGCCAATAGCAATGGCTTTTGAGTGAGTTCTCCCTCCCACTGCCACTATCCTGGGGTGAACCCAGCCACTGTGCAGCCCAGCTGTAGCAGCTCTGGAGCCCCTTTGTCCCCAAGATAATAGGGACAGGAGCAGTATCAGTTGTGGGGAAAGGGGAAAGGGAAAGAAGAGGTATGTGCCTTTGAACAGGGAGGGGAAGGAGGGGATTCTGGTTTGCTTTGAGGACTTCAAAAATTCTCTGATGTGTGCTCCCATGACATGGTCTGTCTTCCCCAGAGGAAGGAGGGCTGTGAACAGAGGCTGCACTCCCCCTCCCCCTGTCCCCACCTGCATTGCTGGTCACAGCTCCCACACTCTTCTGTCAAATCCTAGATCAACTTCTGGTAGGTGGAGAAGAACAAGTGCTTATCATCTTCATGAGCTCTTTTCTGTAGGGTCCCCGGGACTCCATCTTGTCACCCATCCTGTTCAAGCCACTGTGTGAGATGCAGAAATTTGGACAGAGGTGCTATCAGTATACTGATGATGCTCAGTTCTGTCTCTCCTTCTCTTCTGACCCTGGCCCCACACTATCAGTCCTTTCCCAATACCTGGTCACAGGAACTGGATATGGATGAATCAGGTGAAATTGAATCTGAACAAGATGGAGATGATGGTGGTGAGCAGACCACTTGACATTGTGGGGTTTTGGGACACCTCTTATTGGTGGGGTTCAGTATGACTCAAATTCACAGCCTTGGTGTGCCACTAGACCCCTTACTGCAGCTGGATCTTCAAATGCAGGCCATGGCTAGGAGTATTTTTTGTCAACTCTATCTGGTAAGAAGGCTGCAACACTTTCTTTTGGACTCTGATCTGACCACCATCATAATGTCTTTGTAACTTCAAGGCTAGGCTACTGTAACACACTCTACACAAGGTTTTCTTTGAAATCCATCTAGAAGCTGCAGCAGGTATAGAATGGAGTGGTCTGCCTTCTGACAGGCTTGTGTCTCTAGGGGCACATAACTCCAGTCCTCTAACATCTGTTCCCAGTAGATTTCCAGGTGCAATTCAAGGCTCTAGTTCTGAACTGTAAGGGTGCATCCATATGAGACACTTAATGCACAGTAGCCTAATAACACTGTTATTAGGCATGCCGGGCAAAAAATGCTAAAATGCTACTGTGCAGTAGTATTAAGCTATTGCGCAGTAAGCATCACAAAAAAATATATGTGCCAGCACTACTGTGCAGCAATTATAGTTACTGCACATTTAGTTAGTACTTAATTATGAAAGTACTAAACTAAATATTCAGTAACTAATGCACATTAATGAATATGTAGACATGCCCTAAGTCTCTAAATGACCTGGTCTCAGCTTCTCCCTTATGCTAAGGGAACTGAGAATTGAACTAAAGGACCACTTTTTTCCTGATGCTACATCATGATCCCTACGGCCAGCTGACATCATCCTCCTGAAAGTACCACCAGTACTCAAATATGCTTGGTGAAAATATGTGGTAGGTCATTCTTGACAGTAGCTCTTTAACTCTATAACCTTTTTCCTCTTGTGGTTTCTTGGACCCTGAGTCTGGACATCATTTAGAAGCACTCCAAGACCTTCCTATTTGGACAGGCATTTAGCAACCAAAGCTAGAATATTATTTAGTGGGATCTGCTTAATTTTATTTTGTTTTGTTTTGTTTGAGTCATTCTGTTTCTCTTACTGTAAACCACCTTGAATCTTTTCTAGAAAGGGAAGCATATAATTTTCATAAATAAATAAATAAATTAATAAATAAAAATGTCTCTTTGCAGTTGATGATCTGACCCTGGGTAAGGAATCAGTTCAGCATCAAGAAGACCAACATCTTTCTGCATGTCATTATAATGTGACAATAATGGCATAACCATATATCCAGTTCCACTAAAGTCCATGGAAATGGCAAAACATCTCCCACTGAACTAAGAAACCATCTCCAATGTACTTAAATGACAATTGGATTACAAAGCATGTGGAAAACAATCTCCACAAAGGAGTGTTTGACAGCTCCCATGTGTAACTCTGTTGAGTGACTGTAGCTGGAAGAGAATGGGAACCAGCGGTGATGGAGGTAATAATTTGCTGTCTATTTCTGTCTCTTTAAATGGTGGCTACTCCTATGGCAGAGCAGCTTAGCTACCAAACTGGGTAGAAATTGTCTCTATTTAAAGAAACAAACTAGGCAGAAAATTCTTCTCTTCCACATTTTATTTGGGATTTATATGAGGGATGTGTGCCAAAGAGACCATACACCAAATGCAGCAATCACTGGCTTCAGCCATGCAGAACTGGTCTAGTGTGGGCTGCACACAGCATGTAGCCAACGGACTGTACGTGGCACATAGAGCCAGTCTGGGGCAGGCACTTCATTTGGTACCCATGCTAGACCAGCCCTGTGCCCTGGATCCATGTCCAGTCCAGCATGGGCTCTACATGAAGTACATACATACCCTAAACTGGCCCCACATGCCATGTATAGCACATGGGACCAAGGTTAGTAGGTGTTGCATGTGGTGCATGGGGCTGGAGCTGTCATGCGTACTGCATGCGGTGCTCACACTGGACTGGACCTGCAAGCTAGATTTGGCATTTTAGACTGGTCTGTGGGCCCAATACGGTCTGCAGACCAGCTTTGTGTCTGTCATCTGACCTAAGGTCCTGGATGGGCAACTGCATAATAAAATGAATACAGCATTTCTTCATATCAGTGAAAGTTTTGTTGCTTATATGGTGGTTAGTAGGGCTTCAGTCACCAATTCAATCTGGAGGAGATTCGGCCTGATTCAGCAGCTAAATCTCCAAATTCAAATCAAATCAAGAGGCTCATTAATCTCTCTGAATCAAATCAGAAGTCTAAGATTCAATTCAGAGAGATTGATGATCCAGACTTAGACACAGTTTTATATTTTTTCCTTCATACCTCAGGGTACCAGGTGGATTATGAACACTGAGCTGGTGGGGCAGATGGAGCATCCCATGGGAGCACAGGGGGGGTCTCCAGTGTGCTGGGCAGCAGACCCAGAGCACTTCCAGTCCACTGAGTGTGCGGGAGACCCTTCTCCCATGCTCCAGCTTTGTGACTGGTGCCTCCTGGGTCTGGGGGGGTATCCATGGCACCCCTGTGTCTTATCATCAAGCCAGGAGGGTGAAAGGGAGGTCCACCACTTACCACATGGGTACCCCACCTCACACTCCTGTGGGATGTTCCATCTGCCCCACCATCTCAATGTGCCTGGTACCTCGAGGTATGTAGAAAAAAAATATAAAGCTGTGTCTATGGGTGAATCACTGATTCTTTGAATCAGAATCAAATCTTCAGATTCAGATTAGGCCGAATGGAATTGGGACAGTGATTCGAATCAGCAAATCAAATCACTGTCCCCCAAATTGGGCAGAATCTGAATCAAGTATGGCCCACTTTGCATACCTCTAGTGGTTAGTAATTTGAGTGATTCTAATGATTTCATGATATAGATTGTCAAATATTACATTTAAAATCCAATATCTGCTGGTTTCACTGGAATTAAATCAGAGAGTTTTGTCTTTTTGCTTCTGCTATGTTGTATTGTCTATCCCTAGAAATATGAGGTAAAACAAAGTTAGGAATTGATCTTGTTTCATTAGAATTGAATAAAAAGTATTAAGTTACATAAGCCCCCTTTGCTTCCTAACAGCCATTCTCAAAGATATTCATTGCCTGTCTTTATAATAGCTGAGGGTCAGATCCCTTAAAATTAGGATATTTTTAAAAACATTTGAAAAGTTGTCTATCTCTGATCTCATCAAAATCATTAGGCACTTTACTACTGACTGCAAGGGTAGCAGAATTAAGCCAGCTATGGGACCTTTGGAAAATTCCCTCCAAAATATTCAGAAAACTTAATTACATTTATGTTTAAAACCAAACGACCTCTCCCCTTCATTCTCCCAAAAATACATTAATCAGTCCTGTTGACATCAAACATCACTTTTCTTATGAAAAATAAAACTAGCCAAATCAAATGAACAAAATAATTTAATTACAATATATTTCATATGTTCAAATATTTTTAGATATTTGGGGCACCTAAAATTAACATATTACATGCTTTAATAAGTAAAAATAAAGGAAGACTTTAATTTTTCTAGAAACCTGTACAATACAGCTATACTTTCCTAAAGTTGGTTTTGTTTCCTTCATGCTTTGATTTTTTCAGTCATAAATAAGACTGAGTTCACCAAGTAAGACGCATGAACTTTCAAGGGACCACAGACTTACAATTTCTATTACTTATACATTCTTTTTCATAGTTGTATATAATTACCTTATGTTTCATCTTCAAGCCTTTAAAAAACAATCCCAAGACCCAATAAGCCAGAGATCTGTTTGGTTAAAACAAAAGAAATTCACTAGCATGATCAGCTTAAATGAAATTAAACTTTTTCACTAATTCACAGAGATAGAAATTAGGGCTGTGCAAAACAGCAGCATTCCACTTTGACATCTGTTTTGATGTTTCAATGGAACAGTGTTTCATATTGAGTTTTGTTTAATTTAAAAAACACTGATCCATTCCATTTCCATGATCCTGTTTCAATGTTTTGATCAGGCTGGGGAAGGGAAATCAGCCTGGCTGTATTCCCCTCCCCAGCACTGTAACTGGGCTAGGGAAGGGAAGGGAAGGGAAGGGAAGGGAAGGGAACTCAGGCTTTCTGAGTTCCCCTCCCCAGTGCTGTGATTGGGATGGGGCTAGGAAAGGGAATTCAGCCCAGATGAGTTCCCCTCCCCAGCCTGCAATGGAGCTTCAAGCATCTGGGAACTTGAAGTGATCGGGTTTCAAGTGGCTGCACTGGACTTCAAGTGGCTGGGAACCCAGCCTGGTGCAGGAGGGCATAGCACAGCCCCCAGGCTGCATCCCACCCACCTCCACGAGGCTTCAAGCTGCTGGGAACCCAGCCCGGTACAGATGGGTGCAGCACATATTTGCCTGCACCAGGCTGGGTTCAGGTGAGCAGGGTGCAGCCTGGGGGCTGCATTGTGCCCACCTCCACTGGGTTGCATAGCCAGTGACTTGCAGCCCCATGAAACTCAGCCCATTGGCAGAAGGCAGAGCATAGCTTCATGGGGCTGATGGAGCCAACTGGAAAGCAGCCCAGTGTGAGGAGGCAGGCAGAGCCAGCATGGTGCTCCAGTTGGCTCAGCAAGCCCCAGGGTGCACAGCTCCACAGAAGAAGGCAGGGAGAGCCAGGGCTGCACTTCCTGCTGGGGTGAGCCACATGGGGCTGTGCAAAGCTGCTGGGAACACGGCCCTGACTCTCCCCTGTCTCCTACCACCTAGCTGGGCCGCTGCTTCGAAACTCAAAACGTTTTGGAACTTTCAAAATCTTTCGACTGAACTCATTTCATTTTGAGGCTGTTTCAGAGCCCTCTATTTCATTTCAATTTAACTGTTTTGAGCTTGAAACGAGTTGAAGCAGCATCCAAGTGAAACAGCCGGAAAAATTTCACAGAGCCTAATACAAATCCCAGCTATAGTTAGATTATAAATTTTAGTTATAGTTATTGATTTTAGAAGCTCAAAATGAATTAAATGGAAATGATTATTATTTAAAGCGAGCACATTTTTGTTATAATGAAAAATATGAAAGGAACATCTTGAGGTATTTTCAGGAAGAAAGAAATGTTAAAGATTCCCTTCCAGAAATGTAGCCTGCATTACCTTTATAGGTAAAAACAATGATTACCTATGAAACTAAATGAGTATAGTAATGAAACACCTATGGAAATACTGAAGGGGGTAGATAGGTAAAATTTTCTGGTAGCAAGGGATAAAATGTATCAATACAAAAGAACAAATAGTTTCCAGGTTTCTTTATAACTTCTATTTCACCTTACATAGCAAGAGAAAAATCTGTCATTCAGAAACACTGGTGCTTACCGTCAAGTGATTTTAACTTTAAAATATTATCTGCAGCCTCTCCCACTTCTTTTATCTGTAAAACAGATAATAATATTAAGGATTTATCAGCAATCTTAGACATTTATATTACTCCTTTCTACCCTAGTATATCTTCTGGGAATGTTCTACATTATAGTTGCACGGTATGATAGAGGTGACACATTTACCCATTTACACTCAGGGAAGGAATCTATACTCTGAACAGATGAAACTTATAGTTACAGAGTATAAGTCTACAGTAAAAAGAAGAAATAATGATAACTTATCTGCAAATCCACTGAAAGCAATACATCCTTAATAGCTGCTATAGATATTGTAAGATTTCTATGTATAATGGCTCCCTTGGATACTTTAGTATTGGATGAAATGTAGGAAGAAGTAACAAATGCAACTAAGAAAGTACACAATGAAAAAGGAACAAACAAAAAAAGGAGATTGTCTACATATAACACTTACAGAGATACTCCAAAAGAAAGCCTAGCTTAAAAGGTTGTAACTCTTCCATATGATCATTCAGTAGCATATTTACTTACTGCAAGAAAAAAATATTCAAAGCAAAAACTATGCACAGAATGTCCATTATGAACATATGGGCCTGATTTACCACTCCATTACATCAGTGTTACTCTGCCATTATTCTATTATTTCAGTGCAGTCACCTTGATGTTTATGTGGTGTATCAGAGTGGATTAAGCCCAGTAATTTTCATAATGTAAGGAACACAAACCGACATCTTTGACAGGGGGGGTTCTATGCCAAATGATTCCAAAGAGGACTTAATCCCAGAAGTTGTTCCCTTTGTGAATTTAAGGCTTTGGGCACTTTTCAAGGAAATATTTAATGCCTAATGTGTTCTGGCCTTTCTTGGGGTATGATGTGGCTCTGTGTGATCTCACTGACTTAAAAGCATTCTGAACTGTTAAATTAAAACTTACTTCCTTGATCACTATTCATTAGCTAAATCATTTCCTCCAGTTAATTTCTTAAATGAGAAAGGACAAAGATAAAGTAGGGAAATCAACATTTCAGGTGTCCTCCTTAGTATTATTTTCATGTGTATATAATTGAGATAATTCAGCCCTCTAGACAGTAATAAAAATGGATCTGAAAACTTTCTTGCTACTGCAGTCCCTGAAAATATAGGTTATCTTGCCTTCCCAAATTGCAATTACTCTGGTATCATCATTTTCCTGATCATGCAACTCAGAGAAAACTCAGTTTTTCCAACCAACTTTTCTGTTTTTCATTTCTTTTCTGCTTTTCAGCCTTCCAGGTGAGAGCTATACACATAAAGATTAGAGAAGAAAAGCTGGTGTCCTAAACCTAGAAGGATTCCACATTCATTGAAATTACTACACACGCGCACACACACACACACACACACAAAGATACCTCAGCGCATTTCAAGTAATTTTCATTCTATAGGTGCCAAAAAAGAATAGGCTTTTCACTAAGATACAATATTCAGCGGAGTATTGAAAATTTTATTTTTATTATCTTCTTACTTTTCCTTCATCCACTTTCTCTTTTCCCCATTTTACTATTTAGACTTAGAATGGCAAATTAAAAAGTGACAAACAGTTCATTTGTAATAAAATGAATTTTAAGCAAATGTTTTCTTTATGTTCGAAAAGGTTTTTTTTCTTCTTTTCCTTTTATATTTAAAATAGCTTTAGACAATTTCTTCTCCTTTTGAGAAATTTCAATAAATTCTAGTAAAAGAATTTTAGAAATCCACCTCAACCCTCAATGGCATATAAGGCTATGTTAGAAAAGCAGGTTAAAGGATACCAGTCTCTCTAACAAATGGCACACAGGGGAGTGATGTGCTACTGTCAAGTCTGGCCAACTCTGTCTCACCAATCTGAATAATCAGGTACCCATTTGTAATTGTGTTGATAAAGAATGGTTTTGGCACAAGTCTGGAATGGAACCTAAACGTATAGTGCCTGAACCCTAGCAAGACACCCAACCATTATACCACTATACCCCAATAACATTTGGTAAATGCACATATTTCAGATCATTTCATGCTTCCTTGAATCATTACAATTTTTTTCTGATTATTCTTATTTTGATTTACATAAATACAAATTTTGATAGATACTGGACCTGTCTATATGTTCATTACTGAGCCTTATGTTTAGTATTGAGTTACTGCACAGTAACACTGGCATACAGTTATTTTGTGATGCTTATTGTGTGTTAGCGTAATAACACTGCACAATAGGCTATTAGCAGTTTTTAAGTGCCACACTACTGCATAATGTTATTAGGCTAATATGCAGTAAGCATCTTGTATAGACATGCCCACTATGACCTTTTTTCAACACAGTATCTTGTGAAGTTCTAGAGTGCACAGGCAACGATGTTCACTCTGCCAGCCTTAAAGAAGTGTCAGCATGCACTCTTCTCTTCAGATGGTCCACAAAATTGATTTTTATGTATTGTACTGTATCTATACTGTTTATAAAGTATAATAATTTATAATATTTTATCTATTAACTGTCTTTCAGGAAGTATAAAAATGCATTTCCTTGGTTTTTTTAAAATATATAAAACAATAATTTCTAAAGTATTTAGTAAATTTATTTCTGCTTTTAGATTATTACTAATATTCTTATTGGAGTGCAGGTTCATACACATATGCTTCAAGCACTTATGCCTGACCTAATAGTTCTTACACATATATTCATACATGCTCACAGTAACCTCCTCACTGTCCTGCCTGCAATAGAAAATTAGGGTTGGAAGGGACCTCAGAAGTAGTGCAATCCCCTACTCAAAACAGAACCATCCCCAACAATATTATCCCAGCTAAGGCTTTGTCTAGCTTGGTCTTAAAACCCTCCAAGGATCCATAGCTTTCATAAGCTGTCTAGGCAACCTATTACAGTGCTTTACTACCGTGTTGGTGGGAAAGTTTTTCCTAATATGTAACCTAAAATTACTTTGCTGCAACTTGAGACCACTGCTCCTTGTTCTGTCATCTTCCATTTCTGACAACAGTCTAGCTCTATCCTCTTTGGAAACAACTATAGGCAGTAGAAGGCTTCTATTAAATCCCCTCTCAGTATTGTCGTCTTTAAATGAAATAAACCCAGTTTCTTCAGCCTCTCCTCAGAAGTCATGTGCCCCAGCTCCATAACCATTTTTATTGCCCTCCATTGGAGTCTCTCCAATTTGTCTACATCCTTTCTGCAGTGGGATGCCCAAAACTGGACACAACACTCCAGATGTAGCCTCACCAGTGCTGAACAGAGAGGAAGAATTACTTTCCTTAATCTGCTGGCAATTTTCCAACTATACAATCCAGTATGATGTTAGCCTTCTTTGCAAGAAGGACACACTGTTGGTTCATATTCAGTTTACTGTCTACTTTTATCCCCTGGTCCTTTCTGTAGAGCTGCTGCTTAGCTAATTGGTCCCCAGCCTGTACTGGTGCATGAGATTTATTCCATCCTAAGTGCAGGACTTTGCACTTGTAATTATTGAACCTCATGAGATTTTTTTCTGATTCAATCCTCTAATTTGTTGAGGTCTCTCTGAATCATAGCCCCACCCTCTACTACTTCATATCATTTACAAATTTGTGGAGGGTGCACTGCATCCCATCTTTCAGGTTGTTGATCAAGATATTGAACAAAACTGGTCCTAGGACCAGCCTCTGAGGCATTTGACTTGATACCAGCTGCTAACCAGACATTGAGACATTTTGAGCTATTACTACCCTTTGAACTCAACAATCTAGCTAGTTTTCTATCCATTTTACAATCCATTCATCCCACCTGGACTTTCTTAACTTGCTTGAAAGAATATTGTGGAACACCTTGTTAAAGTAAGTCAAAGTATATCACATCCACTTCTCTCCCTATATTCACAGAGCCTGTGATCTCATTGTAGAAGGCAATCAGGATGGTCAGACATGACTTCCTCTTGGTGAATCCATGATAACTGTTCCTAATCTCCTTCTCTTCCAAGTGCTTAGAAATAGATTCCTTGAGGAACTGTTTCATGAGTTTTCCAAGGACTGAGGTGAGGCTGATCAGCCTTAAAGGTGAACAATACATTTGTTTTAATAGATTTCATAGATCTCTTGGACATTAGGGGCTGGAAGGGACCTCATGAGATCATTGGGTCCAGCCCCCCCACCATAGCTGGGAAATCAGCTGGGATCAGGTGACCCCAGCAAAAAATAAATCTTGATATTTTTTGATGGAGTCCAGAGTAGGTGCTTGCACCATCTTGGGTGGGGGGGAGGAGAGGCGGAACTTGTTCCAGACCATGAACACATGCACCACAAAAAAACTTTTTTCTTATATCCAGTTGTTGCCCTGTGGGGTCAGGCCAACTCCCAGGATCTCAAAATTGCAATGCTAGACAGGAGGATGCAGTGTACAATTACACTTACACAAACACAGAAATCAACTAGGTGCATACATACACACATAGTCAATTACCAGCCTAGCCATATGCACACCTGTCACCAGTTCAAACACCTACACACACTATACAGACAAAAAAATTAGACCAGAATCAATACCTCTAAACCCAATACACACATACGGATCACTAATTCGTATATCATGCACACAGTGACATATATGTATATCAGTTCACATACATACCACTCACCTACATGTACACACAGGTGAGTTTCTAACTTGGGTGTTGTGATGTGTATGTATGTATGTGCTTGGTGTACGTGGGATATCTGGAGAAAGGTTAAGGTAAGAAGGTGGAAGTGTAGGGAGTGAAAGTTGCTGGGACCAGAATTAGAACTGGTAGACTAGGGAGAGCTGGGCTGAAGAACTGAGGCTTGGGGGTTATTTGAGGTTAACTGACCTTAATTGATTAAAGGACAATGCCCATAGCCTGCAGAATAGGGGAGTGATGCCAGAGAAAAGCCAGCACAGAGGTTAGGACCAAAGCAGGAGTTATGGGGAGCCAAAAGGTAAGTGGGGAGAGGGAAACTGGGACAAAGGGTGCAGGGGAGCTACAGAGGGTGTGGAGGAAACTGAGGGCTGGTTCTGGAAACCAGGGGTGCTGGAGAGGGACTGCTGGGGAGCTCAGGAAGCTACAGGGGGAGGGGATGCTGGTGCCTGGAGCCAGAGAAGGGATCTGGCTGCCAGGAAACATTCAGGGCAGCCTGAAGGACCTGTGAGTAAGTTGGTGGCAGCCCAGAGGACTGTAGGGGAAGAAGGGGCAGCTAGAGGGAGTGTGGGGGAAAGCTGCAGAACACAGAGGAAAGGAGGAAAGGGGCAGGAAAGGTTGGGAACAGAAGATGGAGAAAGAGATGGGGAGAGGCAGCAGAAGGCAGAAATAAGCAGGGCTGAGAGGCTAAAAGTGGCAGGAATAGCTGTAGAAAGACACAGAAAGGAGACGATGGACAGCAGAAACAGGGCCAGGAGGCTAGAAGTGGCAGAAATGGCAGGAGGGATTACAGAAAGACATGGGAAGAAGGCAGTGGATAGCAGGAATGGGACTGAGAGATGGCAGAAAGCATCAAGAGGCTGCAGTAGGGGAACAGAGAAGGGATAGAGAGGAGCTGAAAGGTGGCAGGAAAAGGGTGGGGGGGGGAATCTGAGAAAGAGAGAGACAGAGACTGGAATTTAAAAGGGGGAAAGGACCGGGGCTCAGTAAAATGCAACCCAACTCAACTCGGGGTTACAAATGATAGTGGTTTTATTGAACAAGCAGATCTTGTGTGACCCTAGTGCACCTAGTGACAGGAGGCATGCCCAGGCAAGGGTTAGCCCCTGGTGTACTGAGCATGTGTGCTCCAGGCAGGAATGTGCAGTTTTGGGTGTTGGTAATGGTGAGGTACAATGCTAGAGTTGTTGGTTCTGCAGGGTCTTTTGTCTTTCAAGTGCTGGGTTCTTGTCTCTGTTCTTGGGAGAGGTCTGTAGTTCCTGGATGAATCAATACAAGGTGATGACCTGGTCATTAGAAGCCATTCAGTAGAGGCCTGCTACTATTGTATTTCAATCTTTCCCAATCACCCCCATTCATCCGGGAACCAATTTACATGGGAGGGGTAGACATAATAGGGATGATCTCATGGGAGTTCATGGTAGCCTGGGAGATAATGACCATCACTTGGTCAAGTTCAGTATCCAGTGAAGGGTGGGTGAAGTAATTAGTGGGGCTAAGGTGTTGGACTTCAGAAGGGCCAACTTTAGTAAGCTTAGAAGGCTAGTTAGTGAGGGGATGCAACTCAAGAATGTAGAGTAAATGGGGGTCCAGGAGGGTTGGAGGTATCTCAAGGGAGTGATCTTTGGGTCTCAAAAGGAGTCTATCCCATTATGTAGGAAGGGAGGTAAGGGGGCAACTCCCCCCCCCGGCTGAACAGGGAACTTCAAGAGAATCTGGGGGCAAAGAAAGAGATGTATAGGCAATAGAAGCAGGGAGCAGTCACCAAGGAATTGCAAGGAATTAATTAGACAGACCAAGGCGTGGCTTAAGTTCAGGCTGGCTTCAACAATCAAGGACAATAAAAAGTCCTTCTTCAGGTATATAGCGGGCGAAAGGAAAGCTCAGAGAAACTTAGGGCCCCTACAGGACAAATCAGGACAGTTTGTAGTTGACGCAGGAAAAAAGCAGAGCACTTCAGTGAGTTCTTCGCTTCAGTATTTCTATGTACCAACCAAGCCAATTCCCCCACCTTGATCATTGACAGATGTCCACATGGCACCAGCCTGCCTATGGTTAGCTCTGGAATAGTTAAGGAGCTCCTGGAAGAGCTGGATGGATACAAGTCAGCAGGCCTGGATTACCTCCATCCACAGCTGCTGAAAGAATTGGCCAGTGTACTACCTGAGCCACTGGCACAGCTGTTTGAGCACTCGTGGTGCTTAAGCCAGGTCCCTAAGGACTGGAGAAGGGCCAATGTGGTGCCCATTTTCAAGAAAGAGAGAAGGGATGAGCCAGGTAACTTTAGACCAATCAGTTTTACCTCTGTTCCTGGGAAAATGCTGGAGAAAATAATCAAAGAACACATTTGCGGAGGTCCAGCAGGGGAAACAATACTGAGGGGAAACCAGCGTGGGTTTGTCACGGGTAGATCCTGCCTCTCAAGCCTTGTAGCCTTCTACGACTAGGTCATACACTGCCTGGACATGGGAGCCGAGGTTGATGTCATCTTCCTGGACTTTAGGAATTTGACAGTTTTGCACCCTATCCTCATTGGGAAGCTAGCAGACTGTGGAGTGGACGCCTACACAGTCAGGAGGGTGGCCAACTGGCTTAGGGACTGCACCCAGAGAGTGATGGTGGGTGGTTCCTACTCGGCCTGGAGGGAGGTGGGCAGTGGGGTCCCACAGGGTTTGGTCCTCCGACCAATATTATTCAATATCTTAATCAGCAATTTCGACAAGGGCGTGGAAAGCTCCCTCTCCAAGTTTGCTGACGATACCAAGTTATGGGGCAAAGTTAGTACACCGGAGGGCAAGGAGCAGATTCAGGCTGACCTGGACAGAGAAATAGGATGCAACTTAATAAAGATAAATGTAAGGTACTCCACCTGGGAAGGAGGAACCCCCAGCACACCTATAGTTTGGGGAGTGTCCTTCTCAGCAGCTTGGAGACAAAGAGGGATCTTGGAGTCATAATTGACTCCAAGGTGAACGTGAGCCGGCAGTGTAACGAGGCCATCAACAAGGTCAATTGCACCTTGTTGTGCATTAGCAGTTGCATGACTAATAGAACAAAGGAGGTGATGCTCCTCCTCTATGCGGCACTGGTCAGGCCACAGTTGGAGTACTGTGCCACACTTCAAGATTTTCAGTTTTGGGTGCCACACTTCAAGAGGGATATGGAGAATCTGGAGAGGGTCCAGAGGAGGGCCATTCGTATGATTAGTGGCCTTCATGATAGACCCTATGGGGGGAAGGTTGAGAGAGCTGAATCTCTTCAGCCTTCACAAGAGATGGCTGAGGGGAGATCTTGTGGCTGCCTATAAATTTATTTGGGGAGGTTAATGGGGAAGAGGAGAAGCGCTGTTTACTAAGGCACCCCTGGGAGTGGCTAGGAATAATGGGTGTAGATTAGTTGAGAGTGGATTTAGGTTAGATATTAGAAAGAAATTTTTCACAGTAAGGGTGGACAGGATTTGGAACGGGCTTCCAGGAGAGGTGGTGCTATCACCTAGGTTGGAGGTCTTCAAGAGGAGGCTAGATAGTCACCTGGGTGGGGTCATCTGACCTTGGTCTTCTTTCCTGCCAGGGGCAGGGGGTTGGACACGATGATCCATTGTGGTCCCTATGAGTCACAGTTACAACACAGGGGATGCCTGGGCAGAGGACACAAGATGGAGGCTTGACATTAATTTGCTTCACTTACAAACACAGGCCTAAACCATACAACATCCATATGAAACAGTAAAAATCAATTAAAAATCATAATAATACAATATACAACAGTAAAAATCAATACAAACCGAGTAAAACACTATTTACAATATAAAAAAAGGGCTTGTCATATAAGAACTTAGCTTACCTAATACTACTAGTAACTACCTATAAGGGATAGAGAAGTCAGATAGAAAGTTAGAAATGGTTAGGGAAGGGGAGGGAATTCATTTATTTATTAATTTATTTTAAGATAAAAATGGGGGTTTTGCTACATAGTCTAAATCATTCTTCCTGAAGTTTATGGCATTTAGGCCTTGTTATCCCTTGGGGAGATGTGGTGAAAAGATGTTCTCTCAGGTCCTGATGTACCCCTATTATGAAGTTGTATCAAATACCCCCCTGAGCCTTCTCTTCTCCAGACTGAAAAGTCTCAAATCCCTCAGCCTCTCCTCATACAGCCTTCCCTCCAGGCCTTGGATCATACAAGTGGCTCTTCTCTGGACTCTTTCAAGCTTCTCCACATCCTTCCTGAAGTGGAGGACCGAATACTGGATGCAGTACTCCAGCTGTGGTCTACCAGGACCAAGTAAAGCAGGAGGATGACTTCCCTGGTTTTGCCGGATATGTATGGCAGAGTTTAGTTTGCTTTTCCCACCACCACATCACATTAGTGGCTCATATTCATCTTGTCATCAATCAAGACCCCCAGGTCCCTTTCGGTGGTGATGCTAGCGAGTATAGCACTGCTGAGTCTGTAAGTATGCTGAGGGTACTTCTTGCCAAGTTGCAGCACTTTGCACTTCTCTGCATTGAAGGCCATCTGGTTTTGATCAGCCCACCTTGAGAGTGTGTTCAAGTAGGCCTGTATCCCCAACCTGTCCTGTGGTATTATGGCCCTCCCCCACAATTTGGTATCATTCATGAACTTGGTCAGTTCACATCTGACTCCCAAATCTAGATCATTGATGAAAATGTTAAAGAGTACTGGCCCAAGTACCAAGCCCTCAGGGACTCCACTGGTAACCTTGCGCCACATTGATTTGCTCTCTTCAAGGAGTTCTGTTTGGGTCCGACCCCATAGCTAGTTGCCTAGCCATCATACCATATGATGATCAAGGCCACATTTTTGTCAGCTTAACCATGAGGGCATCATGGGGAACTAGGTTAAAGATCTTCTTGAAGTCTAGATAAATGATGTCCACATCATCTCCCTTGTCGAGTTCATATGTTACATGGTCATAGAAGGAGATGTGATTGGTCAGACAAGACCTGCCAGTCATAAAGCCATGTTGGCTGGGTTTTAGAAGCTTGCCTTCCATTTATATGGTATTGATGGATCCCTTCATTTTCTCCTGGATTTCTCCAGGGACAGATGTTGATATTTTTCAATTGTTGAGAAACTCCCTCAATTGCCAAATGCCAACTTGCCATTACCAAAAAAATCCAAAGAAACCCAAAAAATGGCCAGTGGCTTTGCAATCACATCAGCCAACTCCCTCAGCACTCTCAGGTGCGCTGTGTCCAGGCCCATGGATTTGTACATGTCCAGCTTTGCTAAATAGTTCCTAACCTGTCTTTTCACAATTGTTGGCTGCTCACCTGTTCCCCAAATTGGTGCAGTTGTCTTGGAACTGGCACTGTCTGTGAAGACTGAGGTTAAAAAAGGACAGTGAGTACTTTAGCTTTTTCTGCATCATCTGTCACTTGGTTGCCTCCCCCATTAAATATGGGGCCATACTGTCCTTGATTTAAATCTCAGGTAAGTGCTTTAAATACCAGGATACCTCAGCATCCCTACTAAAGCTGTTTCACTCTGCATATGTAAATTGGTCACAAAATAGACTACCTTTAATACTTGGTCATTGTGAGACTGGCCTAGGTTGTGGGGGATCTTACATTCTTTTTTTTCTTTTTCCTTTTATAATTAAAAAAACCTGCAAGCAGTCTTGGGTTTCATTGTGGCAGAAGTCCAAAATTTTGCAAATACCTGTGCAAGTTTTCTTGCACAAGTTTCCTGAGCCAAGAAAACTTTTTGCCCAGCTATAATTTATATTTTACAAATGGGTAACTGCTGTACAGAATAACTGTTTTTCCCAAGGTCACTTAGGAAGGCTTTATAATCTTAGTCCAGGACCTTCTTTACAAAACAGTCCTTTTCTCTTTCCCTTCTGTGATAATTTGTACAGGACAGTAGGAGAAAATTCCCTTTTACTTCCCCAGTGTGCAGTAATTTGTGTCCTGTCATCCTGTGTATGTGAGGGAGGCTGGAGAATGCTTATGGCATCATCTTCTTTCACCTGTGTATGTTCACAGGGCCATAACAAAATAGAGCCCTTCATCTTTATTAATAGAAAAGTAATGGTAATACATCATAAAACAAAACAGCTGGTATAATGACAAAAGCTCCTGTCCCAGCTCCCCAAAACCCACAAATGTCATTCTGGCTGAGAACTACAGTGTTCCCATCCTCCAGGCTTCTTTTTTATTTTTCAGTGGTGAAACATCCTGATTATCATCATGCACCTGATGCTTTTAAAGAGTTAGTATTTTGTTAGCAGGTTCATTTACTAGCACCACACGGATCAAGTTTTGATGAAACACAGCAGGCTTCTCCCATTCCTCCCTTCCCCCCTTTCCTCCCAAAACTAATAGTATAATTTTAAGATGATGCGGTGCCTTGTTATAGCACTATATCACAGGTCATTTCTACCATTTGTCACCACTGGAGTCAGGCACCCCAGCAACAGAATCACTAGCTTCCTCATTAGTCTTCAGTAGTAGGTAGCACCTTTGACTCTGCTGCAGAATTTCAAAATATCATTAAAAAATCATTAGAACCCCAAATGGAACATTCTGAATCTATGCTTCACTCAGCATAGTTTTCTTGTGCTCTCACAAAGATGATAGCAGCCATATCAGTAATTTATATAAACTGCTGTGCTATGCCATCTGCATTTCTATCATGAACTTGCTTATTACCTTGCCTTTGTTTTCTGGCAGACTATATACATATAATGAAACTGCCTATGTTTCCTACAGTCTGAGTAGATTGCTTTAAGTGTTACCCAAGTTGCACTTAAAGATGAATTAATAGGGGTGCCAGGCTGCTTCTTTCAAGCACCCACTTTCCTGTGTGATGTCTCTTGGTGCTGTTACCCTTTACCCTGATACTTCTCTTGAGCAGTACCTTACCTGCAAAATTCATGAATGCATTTTTCACTGTGTGATACAATTTAAATTAGCTTTATCTTAGAGCTCCACTGAGAACTGCATGGGAGAATGAAATAAAAATACTGTGCAGAACACTTCAGCTACATACGGTCTTTATTACTAATACTCTTCATTTAAAACGTACTAAACTTTGCCACGTGCTTTATTTCTTTCAAATTATTGCCCCGTAGGGAAAATATCTAGTGTGTATACCATGAATGCTTAGATCTTTAATATCCAAGCCCTCTAACAGGTATATATGCCATTCCATCTTTTGTGGTTATTTCTTAGCTAGACTGTATTTTTAACCTCTTTGCATCCAAGTTCCTATGAAATTCTAAATTTCCACTGGAATGTCAAAATAGTGTTTTTGCTATATATACAATTTGAAATGCCTTTTCACCATATATCAGGTATATCAAACAGTAAGAACTCAAGGTGTTAAATGAAATAATCTGCTTTTCTTGTAGGACAAAGTAAACCAGAACAATTTTGATAAACATTTTTTAGTGTACAGCTAAGAATAATGTAGACTAGAAATGAAATAGTCCCAAGAAATAGTCCCATTACAACAAGGTCTCTGGATAAGATTGTATGGTCAAATCTAGGTAGAGTCACTTATTGTATGACCTTGGCAAGTCCTTGTGTGTTAGTCAGTTTAGCTAGAAAATTCAGTTAAGCTATATGCAGAACTTTACTACCAACCAGATGCCTCATTTGTGCTGTCAGTTTTTTCAGGTGAATAAAATACTGTTTTATGTGAATGACTGCATGAGTGCCAAAAATAGCCTTTGTAGGGAAAACCCACCATATCTGACTCACCCTAGCTTTACAGTGAAGCCTTACTTCTGCCAGACATTTCAGGCTTTTCTATATGTGACGCCAAGATACAAATACAAAATACACAATAAAAATGTTTCTAGCTGAAGACTTTTCACATACACTTCTTCTTTTTGCAGACCAAAAAAGGCATTAATTGTATGGATGTGAAGGGCTCAAGTGGGCTGTTTCTTACCTGATTACATATTGATGGAGGAGAGGATGTAAAAAGCCTATAATATGCTATTAAGCACTATTCCTGTAAGGGCCAGAATGCAGGTCTTTGCACTCAGGTGAGAACAAAGACTTTTTTGCCAATCCTTTCATTGATTGTACAGTCCTTGAGAGGGATAGGGAAATGTTGGCAGATGGCAAGATGCATATTTCTTGCTATTCTTCTCGCTAGTCTATGAAGTGGGATGGACTGCTATCCTAAAAAGGGTAAGCAGCTGATGTGTCTTCATTACCCATATCATCCTGTGCATCAAGAAGGTTCAGAAAGCATCAAGTTTCATAGTATGCATACTATCTCTTTCCCCAAGGCAAGCCCTTAAGAAAAGTGTAACCTGAAGATACTTTTTAAAGAGGGGTGCAGGGGAGGAGGGGTGGTTGAGGACCAGAGCAGGGAATGGGCTAGGGAAGAAATGGATATCAAGTTTCTCTGGGAGAGAAACCTGGATCCCATTCATGGAGTCTCTGTTATTAGGATAAGGGACTTCATTTTCTAGAATGGAAAAACTGTCACGTTAGTTTATATGGATAATCTACATTTTATGTATTATAATCCTGTGACATGGCTATCTCCCTATAGTCTCAGGGAGCATCGACATGTTCATTAATGTGCCGTAAGCATGGCCCATGAAGTTTAGTATCTGTAATAATTTAATGAGCTGTAATTGGCACTACAGTGCAGTAGCACCAGTGCACACTTTTTGCGATGGTAATGCACAGTAGGTAAAGTCTATTGCACATTAGCACATTAACATTTTTTTTAATTAGTCTACTGTGCATTTAGCGTCTCATTTAGACATGCCCAGTATGTTTAAAAAATCATTCTTACCTCTTCCTACCTCTATTCAAATTGTCTGCATTTTGATTTTCTTCCTTAATCTGTAGCTAAGGATAGGTGAATACTGGAAATATAAACATTGAATTGAATATGCACTCCTTTCTGGGAAAAAGAAGTAGAATAAGTTTCTATAGCTGAGTGAGAAAATGTATCCTTCTTGAAACTTTAAAAGTTTTGTTAAAAACAAAAATTTCCTTCTTGAAAATGTTTACTTGCTGCTGTTTCTTAGTTTTGCCAAATGCCTTCAGAGAATAAGAAAGAGAGGAAGGGTATTTACAACTCTGCAGCCATATGTGTTGAAAATCTTGTGTGTGATTTCCAGTGTGGTTTGGTTTATACAGCTGGCAAGTGCTGGCAAGTGATTGCAATCAACTGGAAGTGAAGACAGCTCAGTTCTATTCTTGACCCTGCCACTGACTACCCATGGGATGTTGGGCTATTTGTTTTGCTTCTCTGAGGCCCAGTCATACCTGAGGATTTAAGATGATAATTCTGCCCTGCCTTTGAGACCTACTGAATACAAATATTTACCAACATTTAATTTTCTGACTTTTAAGAAAGAAAAGTGGGGAGGGGAGGTTCTCTCTGGGAATTATGTTGTTTGAATCTTGTTTCTCCATGGAGCAGTTAGGCTTCTAGGCTCACTATCAGAAGCACACTTGAAAAAGCAGCTGCCTGGTACTGCAGCATAAAAAGAAATGCAAGCAGCTTGCAATTCAATCATTGCTATATATATAAAGGAATCGTTCAATTTAGGGGCTGGGAAGTTGCCCTGTATTGAAAGCATTTAGCACTCCTACTTCAGCATGCATCAGTGATCCAGTATTTTAAAGTAATATTTATTCAAGGGGTTTGCCAATTTTGAATGCATGGATTATATTACCTGGTACCTGCCATAGAAGAAGATTGGACTTGATAAGGCAGAAAGTCTCCTCCCAGAAATATCTGAGGAGTGGGGAAGTCATCACACTATGAAAGTAAGCAGCAAGTAAAATGATGCTATCTGATAATGAGAACAGATGTGACAGTTGGAATGTTTCCAGTTGAAACACACTTCAAAACATGTAAAGAAACATTTTTAAAGATTTTTTTTTAAAAGAGGGGAAGTAGAGAGAAGGGAGACTGGAGAGCTCTGGGGTAGAATGGTAAGGAGGGACCAAAGACCCAGCTTTGGTTGCACTAGGGGTCCCAGTGGTAACCTGGCAGTGCTCTAGGATGTGGAGCAGGTCTTGGCAGCTGGACTCTCCTTCCATCTCCTCTGTACATGTAACAAAAAGAACAAGGCTTCAAAATAGTATCTCATTTAAAGAAATACTCTTCTGGAACATTTCACCCACTTTTGGAATGTTTCAAAAGGCCAACACATTTGTGCTGCTGGCCCTTTGAAATGTTTCAAAAGTATTCGAAATGTTCCAGATGTTAAGTGTGTCCACAACCCCAGTTACATTGTTAAACTACATCAATTTGTAACTAGTACACTTTAAAACTCTGGAGCACTTGTACATGTGCTCCAGAGGTAAGGGTTGGGAAAGGGGGAAGCACTTTAATTAGAGTGTTTCTGGGAGTCACTCTAAATAAAGAGCTGCCCCATCTCAAATATCAGCATCCCCATGCTTAAAAATGGAGGTGGGGGCACTTGAATGAAAGCTCATTTGACATGCTTTTGTTCAAGCGCCCCCACCATCATTTATAAAACATGGGGATGCTGATACATGCAGTACAGGGGGCTGCTGGAGCACAGCAATTGCCATACTCCAGCAGACTTGATCAATCGAGTCTGCTCCAACGCTCTGAAATTTCAGTGCATCGGAGCAGCCTCCATACTCATGTATGAGTGCCACTGATGCCAAAACTCTGATGCTATATAGTAATCCAAATATTGACCTCAATCAGCTAGTGTGTGAAAATTGGAGCATCAAGATTTTTCACATTGTAGGGAACTTAATTTTTTTTCTCATTCTGAAATTAGGAGAGGGATCCTTTTTGTGGGAAATTGTGTTTTTTTTAAAAAGAGTCAATGAAAGTATTGTTTTGATTTTGACTTTATTTTTTATAATGGAATTTAGAATTGAAGTGAATTAAAATGGAAAACTAAAATCTTCTGGTCTGAAAAGAAAAAAAAAAGTTTAAAGACTATGGGGAGGCTCCATTCCATTTATAATTTTTTTTTCTCAGAATTGATATAGTTCTGCTAAATGTTTTAATTTCAGTGCAACAGTTGTGTCAGACTGGAAAATATTGCCCCACATTTCCAACAACCTGTAATAATAAAATATTGTGCACTGTCAAAGGAAAGATTTTAAAATGTTCTTATCTAAAGCATTTTTACTGCTTTTTAGATTAGAATGGACTAGTTTTTGGTGAGGTTCCCCTGAGCAAGACAATTTTCCATGTGCAGAATCTGAGGTGATAATAAATGACTCAGCCTTCTGGGATTACTTTCAAAAATGTTTTTGTGTAGGGCAGGGGTGGTCATAGTACAGCCTTTGGGCTGAATCTGGCCTGCATGCACCCACCAATTAACTGTACCCTGCCCAGCCCTTCCACTCATAAGGGTGGGAAGTGAGGTACCCAGATATATGCCCCTCCAACATACCCTACGACACCTTGCTTCTACCCTTGTGGGTGGAAGGACCCAGCCCAGCCAGCAGCAGCTTCTGGGCAGGGCTACTGCTGCCACTGCTGCAGCCAGCCCCAGAGGACCTGCTTGGCTTCTCCAGAATCCTGCTTGCTCCAAACACTAGGTGGGAAAGTGGTGGGGGCAGGTGGAGCTGCAGCAGGAGTGTGGAACATGGCTGGACAGGCTTTGGGTGTGAAATTGAGTTGGGGAGGGTGCGGAGATCCCCTACATACTTTCCCCTATGGTGCACAGCCCCCAGTGCTGGCATCAGCAATAGGTGGAGGTGCTAGTGCCCCACACAGGCACTGGTGCCTGGTGGTGCATGGCTCTGGCCAGCACTGTGCATGGCGGGCGAGGAGCATAGCTTCTCTGGCCTGCCTCTATCCAGCCCTGTGAGGGAGCCAGCTGCCTTCCCTGCACCCTGCTTTATAGGTCCTGGGATTCCACCGGAAATGGAGGGGAGACCTGGTCCCTGCTTCCACATGGAGTCCTAGGATCAGCACTGCAAGGGGCAGGGAAAGCAGCTGGGTCCATCTGAAGACTTTCCACCATGCCACATGAGTGCAGGAGCTGTATACGTGCTGCACAGAGCCCCCAAAATAGAGGTGGGCCAGGTAGGCTGCACTTCTCCCTCCATGAGCAGTGCTGGCTGAAGCCACATACTGCTAGGCTCCAGGTCCTGTGCAGGAGCATCAGGAGCTCCATGCCATGCGGGGGAGTGTGTGGGAAGTCTGCACACTCCCCCACCCTCTGTCATACCCCACAAGCCTCACACAGCCACACCCTGCCCTCACAACTCACCATATATACACCTCCACAACATACCCTATGCACCCCCACACAGCCATACCCCCTCACAAACCCCCCCATACACACACATCCCCATGCCCATACATGCATCATACATACACACACTCCACCATACACAACCCCCCACACCCTACCATACTCACATACTCGCCCATCATCTACATCCCCACACCCACCATACACCCCCCCCACCATACGCATAGTGCCACCCTAACCATACACAACATACAAGAGGAAGGCTTTATTTTTGAGTTTTTATGCAATCCCTTCTATATATGGCATACAAACACAAATCATCACAATTTTTTAATAATAAAATTATAATATGCTATAGTAGGTGTTTGAGTTTTAGTATATGATTTGTTTTCTTCTGGTTCCAAGATGGCAACCTTCCCATCCCAAAAGGAGTATTTCTGAGGAGGGCGGGGGGGTGGGGCAAGGGGAGAGAATTCTGGTGGCAATGATCAGGGGCTAGGGGGCAGAACTTCTGGCAACCAGGGGGTGGGGCAACTGTCAAGAGGTGGGGCTACTCATAACACCTTTGACAACTCACCAAAACTCATTAAGTGGCCCTCCAGCTGAAGCAATTGCCTTCCCCTCCTGTAGGAGTATCCTCTTTCCTTTCAGAATTAGAAAAAGTTCTTGTTTTTCTCACTGAAAATATTAGAAATGTGCTTTAATTAGAGTTAAGTCCATTCACTGATGCTGTGGAAGCTAGCTACCCAGGATGCTTACAGACAACCGCTCCTCAAAAATGGCACTTTACTTTGAACTCTGCATGCCCCCGTGCTAGGCCCAGCATATGCCCAGAAGAGACACTGTGTTAGTTTGGCTTGGTTTTGCAGTGTCTGTATAGGTCAGGCATGTTAGTTGGGCTTTTACTGGTGCTTTCATCTCATAGCTGATTGAATCAGCTTTAGATAAAAGCACCAAAAAACCCCAACTGAAGCATCTGATCTATACAGATACTGCAGAGCCTGGTCAAACTAATGTGCTGCTGTTTCCAGTAAAGCATGGGTTTTTCCAGATTTTTTCTAGGTTTGTCAACAGGCACAATGGCTAACTTTCAGAGTGAGTTGTAAGAACATGCAATAATATCCTATTAAGTAAAAGAGATACATAAATAATAAATCTTATTACTGTCCCCAGGGTGAAATGCAGATTATCAAAACAGTGTCTGTCTTTCATCCACAAATATTGGGTAGGTATAAACAGTACATTTAGATTGCACTAACCAACATTAGGTTGATCTAAATGCCCTAACCTGCAAGTGTTCATAGGGTTTAGGTCATCTTAAAAATGGAGTGCCCAATTTAAAGTTAATTCATCTCAAAGGTGAACTAGATTTAGATCACTAAAGGGTTAGGCTGATCTGGTGAGGGTTAACCCAACCTACTGAACACCTGCACAAGTTCACAGTAGAGTCCTAGAGTGGGGAAGCCCAGCCACACACCATAGTCCCCTGTTCTTAGCACTCCAACCCTGAGCGGGTTATTTTTTCCTCTAACTACCTTTGTTGGACACCACATGACTGTCCAAGATGTTCATTTTGTGAAGTGTTATTTTGAAGTGTCTGTATCCAGATCTTAGTCTATTCAGTTTGACTCATGTTTCTCTGTCAAGGTTGTTCCCAGTGCATAATATTTTCTGGGGCATATACCATTGCAAGTGCAGTGGTTCTGAGCACTTTGAAGTTGAAACTCCATGTCATCCTGGCTAAACATCTACGGTGGCTACCCGTGCTGAGACTTTACTGCTGACTTTCTGAATGGGATATTTATAGATGAGGGAATGGTCTAATGCAGGGCCTAGCAAAACCCACCCCATGGTCTAGATTGGGCATGTGGGAGACTCCATTTCCCATTAGACCCCGCCCACATCACTATGGCCAGTTTCCATGGAGACCCCAGCTGCAGCAGCACCATGACAGCACAGGGCCAGGGTCTCCATAGAGACCAGCCCCAGCAGCACTGGCAAGGCATGCAGCTGGGTGGGCAGCTGCTCCGGGACTGGGATTTTGCAGCTCTGGCAGCATGGTTTGGGGAAGGAAGTTGTTGCCTACTCTGATATTCAGCATGCTGAAGCCCAGTTAGCCACAAATAGATACAAAGAGATTTTTTTTATGAGTACCTAATGTATGTCCTTTTATTCATTGTTTTGCTTATCATATAGATAAAATGCAAGGATGGATACTTTTGTAAGTAATGCTTTTAAAAGGATCAAATTCAACCTTGATGTAATGCTACTGAATTCAGCAGAATTAGTCAAAGGATAAAATCAAGTTTACCTGTCTAATAAGACATTAGGATAAAAAAGACTCTTGAAGTATAATCACTATTTACTGACATTTAGTACTATTTGCATTTTGTTCTTGAGATATACTGAGTTCATCTGGGATAGGAATTGATATTTTATCAGAAGCACTAAACCGCATATTGAAATCTTGACTAAAACAACTGTAATTAACAATTAGATAGTTATGTTAAGAAATGGAAAGAACTATTTTTCCTTTCATACTGAAAACAGTACATATTTAATATTTGGTTAAAGAAGGGATCTTTGCCAATTTCTTCATTTTCAATTTTTTCCAGAATATATTATGTATTTAGAGCAAGATGCTATTTATTTACATGCCCCTAGTATTTGCTTTCCATGAATAGGTTTTAATTTCATTAGGTAATTTGAGTCTTACTAAACAAACATAGTTCAATATTAGATTATAAGGTTAAAACTAATTAGAAAGAAAGTACATATTATTCCTTGAGTTTGCATTTTGAGTCTTTTTGGTGCAAACTAGCACATTAGTTATCATACCTCCTACTTGGTAATGAATGATTGTTCTTCCTTTGATTTTGAACAGCAAATTTATACTGAGCTACATTATTTAGACAGTTTCATTAACCATAGAAAATTTCATTGTTTCAAAACTGGCAATAAAAAGTGTACTTCTTAAAATCAGTTTTGCTGTTTGACAGCACTGGAAGTAAACCCTATAATCCTTTAAATTTAAAGTGATGTCTCAAAAGCTAAATGTGCACTTCCCTGCTCCCTGTTTAACAATTTCTAATGTAAGAAATAGTGACAAGTGATAGATGGAAGATCCTTGTTCATTTTTTTCAGTGTTTCTTTTATAGAGATTTGAGCTATACTAAATATCTTTAAAGGCGTGCAACTTCTATGTAGAGAAAGCGAAACCTAATGACTTCCAGCTCACTGACTTTCTTAAATATTCCATAGTTGGGGCTAGGTCCTGTTCTTCCTTCCTCGCCCTTCTTTCCCTTCCTTCACCAGGAAAATCATAAGGATTCTACCCTACACCCCTGTATTTCCAACAATAATATTTTTTTTTAAATGTCACACTGTTGCCTTGCCTCACCATGGCAATCATAAACAGAAAATCTTTATTAAGTTTGAATGCCTAGATTTTCCAACTCAGCTGTTTTCTGAAACTTCTTAGGGGTAAATTTTCCATGACTTAAGAGAAATTCAACACTACTGGGATATCATGGAACCATATGAAGATTTTATTCCGCATGAAGCCAGCAACTTCTGACACTTTTTGTCCCCACTCAGTATTTGCTCTCCATTTGCCAAAGCTTTTTGTATTGTATTCAGCTATTGAATGTGTGCTTAAATTGTCCAAAGAGAGGGAAAGGTGATAGAAAGGTCTTTAAAAAAATAGTTATACGGGCTAAATAAACACGAACATCTTGCAGACCGCAAATTTCCACCAACCAGTCATATGCTAAAATAATAACCAACTCATGGGTTTGTTTTTGCTGTTTTTTTTAACAGGTAAGAGTGTTTTGAAATCTGTGACTCTTGCACTGTTGGCTATCTTATAGCCTAGTGTTGGCAGGTGGGTGAACTGTACCCTTACTTAGCCTCTTTTATAGCTTGGTAGTTAAAGTACTTTCTTGGGAAATTGGAAAAGTAGGTTCAAATTGCCTTAGGCTAAGGAGGGTCTGAAATACAGGTTTCTTACTCCCTGAGCAAATGCCTTAACACTAGGATATCTGCTCTGTGGGCATCGCCACCACTGTCATTATCTTTGAGCTTAGGCTGAAGTTAGGTGTTGTGGGACACCAAAGTAATCCACTTGAATCATGTCTGAGTTGAGGAATTTTGTGGTGCAAAATGGAGAAGCCTAATGAGTTTTCTGCCTGCTAGTATTAGAACAATATGCTTACCCTCAGTTCTGTTAAGGAGCTTACAGGACCAATTTGAATCCTCCCAAATATTCAAAATCCCTCCCCTCCCCCACCCCATGCCCCTGCAGTTGTGGTTTGGATACACTTAAGAAAGAAGGTATTTTTGGCCTGGATTTCAAAAAGCAACAAAGTGGTTAGCTATTGGTAATGCTTTTACAAGATTGAAGTTAGAAAATAAAATGTTATCCAGGTTCTGCAACGCATGATTTTTTTGCAAAATTTGTCAACAATTTTACCCATGTTTCACCATCTCTATTTTCAATGTGAATTGGTGTTTATGTTGTAGCAGTAACAAAATGGAAACTTAAGTTTTATAAATCACAGCTTAGAAGCACCAGTCATCTAAACAGCAGCCCTATGTCTGATTACTTCTTAAGGAATAGAGCATAATAGTGATATTGCACAAAAAATACCGAGTAATACTGTAACAACATATATAGGGTGAAAAGCTTCTCAAATCACACCCCTGTTCACACCTCCCAGCTGCAGTCAATTGGGGAAACTTAGACCTAGTTATCTTTCTCTTTTCATTTATTTCTAAGAAATCTTAACTTCAAAGCAGTGTCCACAAAAATTACAAAAGTTATGGAATAAGTGACCATTTGCAATAGTATGTGCTATCATGTATAGTATGTGCTCCAAGTCTACCTAACTTTATAGACACGTCGCTGGTTTTGTTTTTTGTTTTTTATTTATTTTATTTTTTTACAAAATTTATTTTGGAGAAAAAGAAAAAAACCAGGCAGTATTGTTCAGTAGTATAATACTATGGTACTCTTCAGGGAATAGTCCTTTGATATATAATATTCATGCTGTATACTATACTAACTAGATATATACACTAACTGGAACAGAATAAAGCCATTACAAAGCTAGTGATATATGTGTGTCCTACTAACTTGGCTTTGATTGATTGACCCAAAGAAAAAATAAAGTTTCAAGAGTGTGTGTACATGTATTGTGTGTGTGTGTGTCTTTTTGCTCAATTCTAAAATGAGGTTTTTTTCCTCCCATTTAACATAGAAAAAAAGTGCCTTATCTTAGAATTGAGTATGAGGGTTCAGGGAGGGGGAGCAGGCAGCAGTGATGGCTATGGCCCTGCCCCATGGATTCTGATCCATAGCCATCTGCATCCCACCATCTCCCTCCTGCAGCCTTTTCCCCCAGTCTTCCCCCACCCATGCAGCCTCTGCTCCCCAGCCTATCCCTCTCCCTCCCCCTATTATTCTTCCCCTTCTCTGGCCACAGCCTAGCACTGAAGCAGTGGTGCAAAGCCCACACAGCTGCTCTAGGGCCTGGGTTAGGTCTGTGATTAGTGTCCCAGGCTGGAATGGGGATAAAGCCTGCCAGCATGGTGCAAGAATAAAGGTGAGGGGGGGGAGAAGAAGCAAGGGGGGAGAGGGAAGCGGGAAGCTGAGCAACAGGAGAGCAGAGACTAGAGGGATGAAGGAGGATGAAGCAGTGGTTGGCAGGGGAGAGACAGGAGGTGCAGTGGAGGTAGAAGGGAGACATATCAAAGATGACTCTCCAATAATTAGATTCTATACATGGAAAATTATAGCAAATCACATACAACCTTACAAAGCTATGCAAGTAACTGGAACAGACTTAGGTCACTTGTCTTTTTTCTGGATGTGCATGAATTAATCTAAAGAGACAATTGATAATAGCAATAGCTAAAAAAAATACTTCAAATACATTTTATAAATATCCTAATATCCACACATTTTTAAAATATCCTAATTTATATTAGGATTTCCATGAGAAAGTTAGGAAGAAGGAACATAGAATTCGAAGGAAAAAAACCCAAACAAACAAAACCTCATTTGAAGGTCATCTGTAAAAAAATAAAAAAATAAATACAATTTCTTTCCTATCTCAGAACATCAGAAATTAAACCCTGATAGGTAGGTTATCATAAGGGAAGTCTCAGGAAGAAAGGGGTTCAACAGTGTTGGTTATTTCTCAAATAGTAATTAAAGGGCACAAGAGCATACTATCTTGATATTAAGGTAGATAGAAAGTATAGCAAGAGTGTGTGGTTCGCTTTAGCAGCAATCACATGAAACTTAACAAATGTTCTGAGAAAAAAATGGAAACATGGGCATATTATTTAGGTTGAGTATAAAGCTATAGTATGGACATGTAGCAATAAAATCAGGAAGGCCAGGACACAAACTGAGATACAGCTAACAAGAGACATAAGGGGTAACACAACACTAAATATGTTCAAAGACAAAGACTAAGCAAAGTGTAGGTCCCTTACTGAATGGGGATAGAAAGCTAATCACAGGCAATGCAGAGACATCTGGAGTGTTGAATGCCTTTTGACTTAAGTCATAACAAAAATGATCAAGAATCAGATGAGCACAGTTAACAACAAGGATGGTAGATACTCAGTCAACAGAAGGGAAAGAAAAGATGAGAGTTTCCTTTGACAAGGTGGACATATTCAAATTAACAGGCTGGATGTGAGATTCATCCTAGAATACTGAAGGAATTGGCTGAGTTAATTGCTGATCCATTGGCTGTTATCTTTGAGAACTTACAAAGTTCAGGTGAGATCTATAGAGACTGGGAAAAGGGCAAATAGTATGTCCATCTTTAAAAAAGCGGGGGGAAGACTTAGTGAATTAGAGATTGGTCAGGCTAATGTCACCCAGAGAGATATTGGAGCATACCCTGAAAAAGAAAGAAAGAAAGAAAAAAAAAAGATTTCTAAGCATCTAGAGGATAGCAAAGTGATAAACAGCAGACAACATAGATTTATCAAAAGAAAATCATGTTTAAATAACCTGTTTACCTTCTGTGACAAGCTGCTGAGCCTTGTGGGCAAGGGGAGAAAAAACCAAGAAAATATGGTCTGAATGAAACTGCTATAAGGTTTATACATGACTGGTTTGATAACTGTGCTCAAGCAGCTGCCATCAGTGGGTTTATGTCAAACTGATAGGAATTATCCCTACTGGATTCCCCAGAGATCTGTCCTGGATCCACTACTATTTAATATCTTCATAAATGATATGGTAGATTGAAATGATGGGTCACTTAGTAAATCTGTAGATGACACCAAGTTAGATGAAGTAGCAAATTCTTTAGAGGACAGGAGTCAAAACTACCTTGATAAGCTGGAAAAAATATCTGAAACATATTTGGTGAAAATCAATAAGGTCTTGTGCAAAGTTCTGTACTTAGGACAAAATAATTAAATGTATAAGTAAGAAAAGGGTAACAACCAGCTAGGCTGCAATATTGCAAAAAAGGACCTGGGGGTTATAGTTGATGAGAAGCTGAATATAAGTTATAGGTGAAATATAGTTGGAAAAAAAATAATGGCATATTATTAAGATATTATGTGATTGTCATATGCAAGTAAAGAAAAATGGTTCAGCATAAAAGAGGCCTTACATGGAGTGCTGTGAACAGTTTTGTGTGTTGTACTTCAAGAAAGATGTAGACAAATTTGAAAGAGTCCAGAGAAGAACAAGAACAAAAAAATTATCTAGAAAATATATATGAAGAAAGGTTTGAAGAACTGGGATTATGGAATCTGGAAAAAAGAAGATTGATGGGGGATTTGAAAATATTCTTGTATATTGTGTGGGCGAGGGGAAAGGGAAGGCAAAGGCGGGATATGACCACCCAGCTCTCTGGATCTGCTCCTAATTATACACATACCTAATCTTACCCCTAACTCTTATCATTTCCTGGATCTGGGAAGGTCACATATCTTTGGTTCCTTTCCAATGGACCAAGACACAAGACACTACATTGCCATAGTGATGAAGTACAGTGACATAGCTCATTGCTACACCAACGTAGTATTGGCAGGCATGAAACATGATGCTGACTGTTGATACTACTGACGCATTAAGGTTGGAAATGACCCATGCATTGCTGGGACTGTGCAGTAATGGTGGTGTGGCAAAGTGGGGGTCCCTGACTAGCCACAGGGCTAGTTTCCCCACCTGCCTCTGCGCATGCCGCCCACCTGTCTCACCTGCCATACTTTGATGGAACATAATTGAGTGTTAATTAGGCAACAGGCTGCTTGTTATACACCCCGATGTTGGTTGTGGTGGTGGGGGTGCTATCCACAGCTCCATTCCACTCCTATACCACAGACCAACCCTAGTAGATGACATTTCAGGCAGTTGGCTCAACTGTCCCCTTTGCCCGTTATCTGTGGCCCCACTCATGGGATCTTTGGTTTCCATATAAGCCTTGGCCCCATCTCAGGCCAGTTGGGACCCCAAACTTCTTTGCTTATCATGAGCATCCCTCACGATGGGCCCCTGGCCCTTCTGACCCTTCCAGTCCTGGCCCCAGCATAGACCAGTCAACTCCCTCAGTTGGGTTTATGCCTCTTGCCTGCACTTTGGAATTGAGGTTCCCCATTCCCAGCTTATGTGCTTCTGGACACATGCCTGGTCCTGTGGGATCACTCCCCCGGTAGGCTCAGGTGCTTCCTGAAGCTTACCTGGCCTACCCTGCTCTGATTGTAAATGGACTGAAGGTATGCACAGTATGACTATCTTCTGAGAGGTCTTCTGATAAGTGATCCCTCTTCTTCTGTTCCCCGATTTCCTCCCCTTCCCCCAAGTCAGGCCTTTAACTTTTCAATATTCTATTTTCTCCAGTCTAATGTCTTTGGCAATAAGGTATGAAAATTATTACAGATGAAAGATTAATTTCATGAAGAATTAATTTTATATATTAACTTTCAAGTGTAAGGATGTCCCTATCTAGATTGTTGAGTGGCTTCCTTATTTGTTCTTCCCAGAATCTTTTATAGAGTTAGAACAATACATTTATCTGGAATATTGCAGTAGTACTCCATAATTATAAAACAATTTTATCTTGGTGATCAAAGTGACTGACAATATTATTCATATCATTATTATTATATATAATTCATGGTTAATACAAAGAAGTCGAAAACCATCAGATACACTTTCTATGCATTGCTATTTTAGTACCAATCTAGATAAGATTAGGGGGATGTGTGTGTGTTATAATGGAAGTCTTGCTGTTGACATCATTAGGGTTTATTGAAGACCCAAAGGGAGTTTATTATTGAGATGGAATGGAATAGAGAAATGTTGCTACTTGTTAGTTTTCAGGTTAAATAAACAGTTTTTCAAGTTTAGAATGGACAGGTAAATACTATGTTGTATGCCATCCAGAATTCTGATGGCATTTTTGCACTATGATGAATTGAAGATGTTTCAAGTCTTCTGGAGTTTAATGATTTTTACCCACTGATCATCTTCTGATAAAAGTTTCAATTTAAATGTTAATATTTAAAAGTTACAAGTGACATATCTAAATCATACTTTGGGAAAGCCATTGACTCCAAAGATGCCAAAAAGATTTTGACAAGCCTTGCTATAAATATGTGAAAACTCATTTTACTAAATGATATACCAAGTAGGCATAGTTCTCAACTATGCTTTCAGGCTGAAATTGAGAAAGAGGGAGCAAGAACATTAACAAGAATAAAATCAGACAGCTGCTGAATAAGTAGTTTCTGAATATTGTTATTCATTGTTCTGTTTGCTACATTTTGTTAGAATGTCTCTGTATTTCTTTTAGAGCTGAACTAATTAATAGATTCTTTAGGTTCACTGGCAATTTTGGAAAATCAAGTTTTCTTTTTCCTGTATTATGTAAAATAACCCTCCCCCCACTCAAATAAAGCCAAAATGCCCAAACCTTGCAATTCCCAATGACTTGAAAATAAACAAGGTTGTAGGCTGAACAAAATTCATTTAGTCAAAATCAAGTGTTTTAGCATTTTTAAATGAAAAGGCAATTTTGAAGTAAAGTAAGATCAGGGATAAAATCAAAGCATTTCATTTAAAAACATGCTTGGGAGGGGGTTGCCAATTTGATAAAATTGGTGGACGTTTGTGAAAGGTTTCAATATTGTAACATTTTCATTTGTACCAAAAAAGTTTAATGGAAAATAAAAAAACCCTAACTCTTCTTATTTCTCTGTCTTCACACAGTGTTTTTAATGATCAAACTGTACTGTACAAGTGCATTTGCCTCAGGTATTTCTAAAGTACTTCTTATTTTTGCATCTATACACCAGTTTGCAGAGTTTCTCCTAAAATGTGTTCTCTACCTTTCCACATAAATTGTTGTTGCACTGAACTCAAACAAGGCTGAGTATGACTGCAAAGTTTAAAAACTCTTTGAAGTAGTTTTTTCCAAAATATACTGCTGTGTTTTAATAGATGACCAGAACAGAAATTATCAGTTTGTTCCTCTCTTCATTTAACTGCCTGTTGTCCAGTTGTTCAGATAATTGAGTGGCATCCATTTATACTCTGGTATCTTTATAAATACTTTGGTTTATTTTATCTACCTATGTATTTAATGTATCTTAATCTCTAAATTGGATTACATAAATGAAAATAATATTATATGGGGATATGAGAACAGTACTTAAGGTTATAAGATGCTATTATTTTGTTTAGAGTTGTGTACCAGTGGGGACAATTGTTAATACAGTGCATACTTCCAAAGACAGAACCCACTTTCTCAGACCACATCTGTGTTCAGGAGTCCTATAGGTGCCTGAACTTCACATTAAAGAACTCTCAAAGGATACTTCAGTTCAGAAGTATTGTAATTTGATTTTAGGATAATTTCATCAGAATATGAAGGATCTGAACCATTTTGTGCTGCTTCAAGCAGCAGGTTTTAATTTACATGGCAATGTTTGCTTTTTGGATCAAGCATTTCAAATTTGCTAAGACAAACAGAAGATGACAGTGGAACAAGTAGATCATGTGATGGCTTCCTAATGTCTCATCAGTGGCTCCTGACATCAACAGTAATTTGTGCAGACATTTTTCAGCTTTTAAAAGGGCTTTGTTTGTAAACTAGCAACAAGAAACAAACATGACCTGGAAAACACATGAGAGCAAAGCAAGAAATGAGCCAAAGCCAAACCGAGGACCTGAGACTCCAGCAGTCAGGTATTTGGAAAGTCCCCAGAAACAAGTATATTCCATGAAGCCATATGGTATAGAATAATCTAATTTGGGTAATTAGCTTCCTAAAAACTTGGGCTATGCATCAATGCTTTCTGTGTTTCAAACTCACATCTCTTAGGAAAGTGCCCAGCAAGCTACCAGTCGTGTCTTCTTGTCATGGGAAGTAAAAAAAATACAGAAATGAATATTTTGTCTGTGAAAGTGACTATACTCATAAACTCTGCATTAGTTTCTGGAAACACGAATACCTTTCAGATGTTTCTCAAGTGTTTCATTCTCCTCATGCTAAGACTGCAGTGTATTCAATCAGCTCTTTTCTAACTAGATGCTTTGGAGAATATGAATTTACTCACACCACTTATGGGTAATGAAGTTTTTATTTTAATTGTCTGGATATTTTGCCTTTATTTGCATGAGTTTCCTTAGGAGCTGTTTGACTCAGTTAATCACCTGTGATTTTCCTAGAACAGACATGATTTCAGTTAGATATTTTAGAAGCCATTGTTTGTACTGCAATTCTTGCATATATTTCTATTTTCGAAGTACACTTTTCTTAATCCTGGTTTCTCTCTCTCTAAAGCAACTACAGGAGAAATGTGAATAAATGTTCCTCAAAATCCAAACCAAGATTTTGATTGAAGATCTATCATCAGAATAAGGCTGAATACACCTCACACAGTGAGCCAAAGACATGTTGATTGGTATTAATGCTAGGCTAAGTTTGGAGCAGTCACATGTTCAGGCCACCAGGGGCCTGGAGGAGTGAAAGGGTAGAAAGCAGACCATAAGATCAGGTAGGGAGCACAGACTAGAGAGCAGAAAGCAGAGGAGGAGATCAAGTAGAAGAAATGGAACAGCGTGGCAGTTAGGGATGATATAGGGAAAATTAATTTCTGACATGCTTGCCAAGAAGTACCTGCACCATGAGAGAATCTGTTTTTACAAATTTTATTAGAAATATTGTATTTTAACTAAGAACCCAGAGAAAAGTCACCATTCTGACAGGATCGCTTAAGAGGGAAGTTCCAATTCTATATCAGATAGTTTCAAGACATAGAACAGTTCCATTTACTGTTTAAAATATTTATGTTAAGCAAGAAGGAATGGCAAAAAATGAATTAGAAAACTTATTTTTCATAAACTAGATCCTGAAAGGGGGGCATTTTGATTATCTGGTTGATCTTCTGCAAAGCATGCACCATAGCATTTTCTTGAATTTGTTCTCACTTGAACTAGAATATAGCTTCCTGGGGGGCTGTGGAGAACCAAGGGCATACAATCTTGATTGAAGGACAAAGAATGCACTACGACCATCATTAAATTGTTTCAGTGATGAATTATCATTGCTATTTAAAAAGTTCACCTTATTTCTAGTATAAATGTCTCTTGCTTCCATTTCTAGGCATCGGATCTTGCTGTCTTCAACAACTACATTCCATAGACTTTCACTATAATACATGTTTTCCAATCCTTTAATCACTTTATGGTTCTTCTATAAACGTTCTTCAATTTTTTTGACATATGATTGAATTACGAATGCCAGAATTGGATGCAGCATTCCAATAGTGGTTGCACCAAAACCAGTATACCAATGCCAGAATACTCCTTTTACATAACTCAATAGGTCCTTTTTACATTTCCAGAGAATGTATTATTCCTTTTTGTCATAGCATTTTATTGAGAGATTATAGTTGGCCCATTATACACCAGGATGTGCCTTCTTCCATCCATTGCTTTCTAAACTAGGGTATTCTTTAAGAATACAAAACATTTTCTTTAGTTTTCTCTAAAATTCTTTCAGAATGCAAAAAAACCATTTTACACATCTTGTTAGTCTATTAAAAAACACATCTTGTTGGTCTAATAAAAGATATCATCTCTACCAGGAGCCCTGACTGCTTTTTCCTCTAGATCAATATAGCTACAACCTTTATACTTGACACGTGGAAGATACTGAATTTTAGCCAATTTTTAAAAATTAAATCTTCATATTTTCCCAAGGAGGAAGCAACTGTGACTACCTGAAACCTGAAATAGTGCTCCTGCCTTGGTTCAAGGTAATTTGGATCATAACAGAACCTTACAGGAGAGCAAGACTCTTCACCAGCTAAGAACTGCCTGCCCAGAAGAGCTTTCCATCTACTGTCTCCTCTGTGAAATCTTATGCAATTTGAACTTTCATTTCTAGCCAGGAGAACTTTTACAATCTATTCTCCAATGCCTGATAAAGGGAGTTTGAGCCAAAAAGCTTGCAATTAAAGCATTTTTTTGAAAAAATCTTGTTGGTCTAATAAAAAACATCACCTCTACCATGAAATCCTGACTGCTTAAGAATGCTCTGCATTCTTTTTTCCAAGATATTAGGGTAACAATAATTCGGATTATTGAGGAGCATTGGTTCTGTAGCTGGAACAAGGCTTTTAACCTGTGTCTCAGTGAAAACCTGCTGGTCACAAGGCAGAATGATGTATTAAAATAACCTTGCAAATGCTTAGGCAAGTAGTTTCTTTAACAATGAACTAGTGTGCAAGATACATGATTTCTTGTATAAGAAGAACAAGATGCAGCCCACCAGCTATTATCAGGAGATAAGACAGAAGCCAGACCTTGGAGAAGCTGCTGAAGTCAGCAAAGAAACAGAACTAACTAGCAAGTGACTGAAAGTACCTGAGTTCATAGTCTTGCACATGCGCTCTTAGCAGAGAGGCATGTAAATGAATTAAATGCATAGGGAATTCTATGCTAATGAAGCATAAAAAAAACAGAGGTGCTTGACATGGGAGGAGAAATGGATTGAATGTGAGGGGGGGCATAGGTGGAATAAATGTTAACATGTATGGACCAAAATGTATAAATATGGAAAAAAACTATTGTTCAGGGCTGCTCCCCTTGTTCATAGACAGGGTGTCTGTAAGGGAGCTCGCCCAAAGGTGTCTCCATTCTGAATAAAGCTGTTGTGTACAATGTGTACTGGTGTTTGCTCCCTGTTCACTCTGGCTAATGAGTAACAGGGTACATAAACAATAGGATTGTCATCTAACTAGTCATTGGGCCCCACATGGAGTTGGGGGTCTAACAGTATGACTTTTCATTAGTTCATATTGGAAGGCAGTTTTCAAGTGAGCTTGATCATTTTGCAACAGTGATCTTCCTTACTTATTGCTTCTTGAATTTTGGACTTCTGCCAACCTTATCAGCAATAATTCTGTGTTTTCTTTTTGTGCATCAATAAAAATGGTGCCAATACAGGGCCAAAAATTGATTCCTGCTGGACCCTGCTAATGACACATCACTTAATGACGAGTTCTCCATTTACACACTTAGATTAAAAACCTGCTAATAACAGCTCTAAAGGTATTTAATATGTGCCAGGTAGTTTTTACATCATTCCACTTTCTTAATCAACAGGTCTTATGGCACCAAGTCAAATGCCTGACAGAATTTATCACCTGAACTTGCTGATACTAAGTTAGATGTTTTTACATAAATTCATGTTAACTGCAATTATATTATTTTCCTTTCTAAATAAATCAAATCCCACATAAGTCATTCTATCTTTTTTTTTTTCCAGGATTCATCTTAGACTGACAGATGTATAACTACCCAGCTCATCGTATTTACCTTTTTACATTATTTTACTGATATTAGCTTTCTTCTAGTCTTTAAGAACATTCTCAATGACGGAAGGCTTAGTCAAGTAACAATCCACATAGCTCCCTACCCAGCTCTTCTAAAACTCTCATAATTAAGTTATCTAGACTTGCTGCCTTTACAGTGTGTAATATTAGTGACTGCTAGGTAACAAACTCCTGAGTTATGGTTGGAATGGAAAGTATTTCTTCCATCATCATCATCATCATTTTGAACTTCATAGAAAATCATCTTTGCTGGGAGGGATGATTTGATAGTTAAATAGAGTTAGATCCTACTGTTTGTTGACTTCAAAGGTGTTGGGTAAGACACCAGATATTGGGTGAACTCTGATGGAGGAAGAAAAAATCATTTGCTTATCTTTTTTTTTTCTCAAAATGCTACTGCAAAGAAAGAAGAAATCAGTGAGGAACACAGTACAAAATATTAGAAAAATGGAGTTTGAGGTAGTTTTGGGTAGATTTTTTTTATTACTTTTGTAATTTACATATGACATTTAGGCAGTGGGATGAATTAAAAGGTGTACCAAAATAAATAGATTGGCTAGATCACGGGTATGACAATCCCTACGTGTTATTTTTTGAGTGTGTGTAACTTCAGCGTCATCAGTGGGCTGATGCCAGGGAGAATATAGCATTATTTAGTTATGTATCACTAGATTACATATAATTTCAAAATCTCTAGGGAAAACAGTAGTTGTTGGTTCCAAATCTATCTCCCAGGTTAATCTTCAATAACACAAGGGTTCACATACTATCAAACTGTGTTTTATGGATTAACCGAACACTTACCTTTTAAAAGAACTGAAGCCCTTGTGGTTTTCTTACCACATACTTCTTTGGCTGTTCATAAGATGGATGCATACTAGTAGTCAAAGCAAGAACACACAGATGTGTCTTTCAGCTAGTAAAGATTGCTTATGAAAATAAAACATATAGCTGATGGAGAAATAATTTTGTGTGATTAATTTGTAGATGTTTGAGCAGCAAATCATTTGGGCATGCAAATGGTATGTTCAAAGAACAGAAATTTACATCTAAAATACTGTTTGTAAATTAAATTCATGGTTCTTTTTATTCAAGTACTCAAGCTTAGTTTTTCCATACAAATGCTTGATTCAATCACATTCCACAATTATGCGGCAATTCAGATCAATACATATTTCATTAGCGTTTGAAGATGAAGGACTCTTGTCAGATGCCTTAGCAATAGACTGTGGTCCACTTTCCCCATGCATACAGGCAGCCCAAAATAAGCTGCAAGCTCCTGAGTATCTATCTACTTCTGTGACAATTTGTGAATGAATCATAGTGTACGCCTGAGAACTGACAACAACATCACTTGTTCTGCATCTGGTATGGAACATATGTGGCATTCTGGGGCAATGGAATATCTTGTGATCCTGAATTCTCAGTAGGGGCTAAAGGACACTACAATCCTGGAAGAAGGTTTTTAACAAAAGAAACGAGGGTGTCTATTCCTTGGAAGAGGTTGTCAAGTCTTGGAAGAGGCTACCAAGACACATGACATGGAGGAGAAAAGCAGTTGATAATAGGTTAGTTACCTTGTTGTTATTAAACTGATATAGGGAATTTCAGAGTTCATGTGAAGGATATGAAGCCATGAAAAGTAATTACACCAGTTTTGAAATAGTAAAAAATGTTTGTAAAACCAAGGAATAGAGACAACTACTGTAACCAGAGAGATGCTAACTAGACTTCTTCCAGTATCAGCTGGAGCGGAGATCTCTTTTAGTTCTGAGGGTTTGATTTTAGTAAAATGCTTGTATCATAACCCACATTTTAACTTCTTGGACATGTACATTTACAAACAACTGATTTAACTAATAACCAGGGACCCTGGTTTTCTCTATTTAATAACTCCAATTCTCTGATTTAAAAAAATCCAAAATTCTCTGATTAAAAAACCTCAAATCCATATTTTTCTATGCTTGAAAAATATATATATATGTATATATACAATACATATATGTATATGTATATATATACATATTATATATATATATATACACACACATATATATACACACACACACAGACACATACATGTGTAATTTGAACTCATAGTATGAAACTCATAGTTTCATAGTATCTAGAGTCAGAAGGGGCCTAGAGCAGTCCATCTAGTCTGACCCCACGCCAATGGCAGGAATGAGTGCCAGGGTCACAGGACCCCAGCCAAGTACCTATTCAATCTATTCTTAAAGACGCCCAAGGTAGGAGCAAGAACAACTTCCCTAGGAAGCTGGTTCCACATCCTAGCCACCCTAACTGTGAAGTAGTGCCTCCT
>JAGPOW010003316.1:56530185-56579707 GCA_030014935.1 Caiman crocodilus | reverse complement strand
AGGCAGGCAGCAGACCTCTCGGCCCAAGGGGTCAGGACGGCAGATGGGACGCTCCGTGCCCCTCAGGATGGAGTCCCCGATGACCAGGACTTGACGCTTTCTCCTCCTCTGGGATCTCTTCTGCTTTTTCACCTGTGTTGACAGTGCACGAACTGCCCCTCGAGAGGGGTTCTCCTCAGGAATCTCCTCCAGGGTGGCCAAGGCTGCATAACTGTTCCCAAGTGGCACCTCAGGTACAGTCTCTGCAGCAGCATGGGCTGCCCTGGGTCCAGGGGGAACTTGCTGCCACTGATGAGTCGCTCTTCTGGGTCTGGGAGGCTCCTCAGTAGGTTTCTTGAAGTACATGTCAGTTTCATCCTCTGCCTCCCGGATCCCCCGTAGCCTGCTCACCTCTGCCTGGAGCTCCTGCAGCCGCTCCTCCAGGGCCTGAAGATGGCCACAAGAGGGGCAGCCAGGGGATGCCCAGGCATCACCCCCACCCGTGGGAGCCCCGCCCAGCCACCACCCCCACCCAGGATGGGGGAGGTGGACAGCGGGCCCCCCAGGGGCCCGGTCTGGGTGGCAGCCTCAGAGGTGCGCTGGGGGGGCAGCACCAGGGAAGAGGAAGGGGCAAGGGGAGGGGCCAGGCCCCTGGCAGTGGCACTGCGTGTACTCACCATGTTACTAGAAAAGGTGGTCTTCCCTCTGTCGTCGCTTTTTCCTTCCTCCTGCTCTCCACCTGCGCAAACGCCAGTGCAAACGCTGACGTGCCCTTACAGAGCACGCCTGTTTGCGTGCTTTGTTCGCATGCGGCTCGGGAGCGCGGCTCCCTGCCAGCTCAGCTCTAAGCTATCTGGGAGGCTCCCCTCTGGATCAGCTTCAGCTGATGGCACAACCCTCTCACCAGTTCGCTGCCTTCGCTGCTCCGCTGCTGCAGCAGCTGCTGCTTCTGCTCTGTGAGGGCTCACGTGTGGCCAAGACCACACCTCAACTCAATATTTTATTGATGTATTTATAATTTTAAAGCAAACTGAAGTCTTCCAGTGTCTCAATCACTATAATAAAATACATTCTAAATACAGATATATATATATATATATATATATATATATATATATATATTGGTGTTTGATCTTGGTTTTTCTTATCATAGAAAATTAGAGCTCCCCCTGCCCCCTTTGCTCACCAGTTGTGGCTGTCCTGCCTGCTGCTTTGAGGTGCTGAGCAGCTCTGATATGCCCGTGGCCTACCCCTGTCCATGCCCTTGCCTCTCACTTCTAAGCCACAGTCCCACCAGCCCTGCCAGTGCCACTCCCTCCCAACCTATAGCCCCTCAGTGCTAGCCCTGATGGTGCTCTTCACAATGTTCCAGCCCTGACTCTGCCCCCGCTGCAATTTGCTCCTGATCAGCTGCTACTGCGCATTAGCTAATTCCATGGCTCAGCAAACTGGAGGTTGAGCACTCCTGGTTTAGTATATCATTTTGAGAAAGAGTATGCCCATTGTATATAAAAACAGCAGGGCAGGGGACGATTAACACCTGGGAGGGAAAAGAACTACTAACTAGAAGACAACTTTGGCACAAGAACAGTGGGTGTACACTGGATATGAATAATTTAATCTGGAAATTAGATGAAAGTTTCTAACCACATACTTGGGGCAATTCTTGGATAACCTTCCCAGTAGGAGTAGTGAGGACAACATATATCATTTGAGTTTCATTTTTAGAGTCAGGAAAATAAGCCAAAATGTGTGCATCTACATGAAACTAACCTACTGCACAGTACAGCATCATTATGCAACGGTACTCCAAACCCTGATTATTCCCCCCAGCTCCTAATCATTCCCCTCAGCCCATATGGCTTCTCCTGGAGCTGCCAGCACTGCCTGCCTCAACCCAGCAGCGGGACAGTTGGGAAGCAGCCAGATGAGCTGCGGTTTTCCCGGGGCTGTCAGCTCAAGTCAGGGCTCATCTGGCTGCTCCCTGAGCTGTTTCCACCAGCAATGCCTGTCTGTATCATTTATGGCTGAGTAAGATTCGGTGCTGAATATCTTCAGATTTGGATTCGGTTGAATCAAATTGGGACAGTGATTTGAATCACTGAATCGAATCACTGTCCCTCCAAATCACCGAATCTGAAGTTAATACTTTCTGCTTCGCACAGGCCTACTATTCAATGTTCTGCATAGGGTCCCCAGATCCCACCCAAGCTGTCTGGCTGTGGGGTCCCCAGGGCTGTGGGCTGGTGAAAGAAGCTGAAGGATGATTCCAGCAGCACTAACAGCTGGAGAGATGAGGGGAGCACTGCCCAGACCAGAAGCCCAGGGAATGCAGATGAAGCCGTCAAGCAGGCTGTATGCAAGTCATGGCCATCAGTTGGGCAGGCCTGATATAAAGCATGTTGACTGCCTACATCTGTTAAAAAACCTAGAAATGTCTGAATATGGTTTAGGAATTGAACATCAAATCTAAACAGGGTTGTGCCTCCTTTCAAAATGTGAGAAGACCTAAAGTAAAGCACTTTTTTTCTTTTCTTTACGTGAAACATTCTGGAGTAGATCTGGAGAGTGAAAGTAAAATGTATGCACTATCACTCCATGGCTGGAGAGAACTCACTAGCCCTACTTTAACCAGAAGAAACAAGAAATGCAGTACATTATCATCTACATATTCTTCCTGCTTCTTATAGATTCCAGTATGTTGACTGTAAAATTCTTCCACAACTTGTTCAAGTGCACTGTGAGGGAAATTAAGGACATTGGAAGCTGCCTCCTGCCTTTCTGTTACAGCAGGCACACCCCACCATGAATACAGTAGAATACATTCCTAATACTTAACTGCATGATTAGCAAACATCCAAATTAGTCTATCCAGTTCTATTCCTTATATATTATTTTAATATTTTGAGTGATATATTTAGGTCAAGTTAAATTGTGCATTAGTGTCAGCCAGAGATATAATTTTTGCTTTCTCTCTTCTTTTCAGCAATGCTCTTTATCTACCTTTATGCTCCTCAACTTCACTCAGTCACACCAGCATTAAAAACAGAAAAAGAAAAAAGGAAAGGGGTCCCATTCCCAAGCCTTCCTCCCCTGCCTATGACAGTTTCATACTTTTATCTCCAGTATAATTACTGATCATTCTGATACTAAGCTGATGCTTGTATGAAGCTGCTCATGTCCCCATTTTTTCCTCCAACTCAGTATCTTGGAAACACTATACCTTATCATACTTAACCCCAAAGTTTCATTCTGTTAAGCAAGCTCAAGCTCCCACCCTTCATACCCTTCCCCTCAAAAAAAGATAATAGCTAAGGTAGGATATAAAACCTAAAGTGCCCATCTTTTTTCAGCTATAGCACTACCACAGTGGCAGCATTCCTCTTCAATGCCTTTATTTAGATGATCTTTCAGTCTCATTCTTGTGTTCATGGAAGGGAATTAAATTACAGGGTTCTGACAGTGCTAACTCTACTTCCATGATATTAGTCACTTCCATAAAAGTATTGTACATGTGTCTTTGACCCCCTTACACTTTTATTTTTTAGAGGACATTACATATGTATCAATAGTTTAGTCAGAGCACGTCTACGTATACAATTCAGGAGAAAATTCAGGTACATTAAATTGTGGTCTCACATGCATCTTAACTTGTGCATGTTGGGATCAAATTTGCTCCTGATGGGAACAGCTCAGTTTAGAACTGCTCGGGTCCTACTCTGGCACCCTACAGCAGCAAGGGAGAGTTCCAGGCTCCCCTGAGTACCAGGCCTAGGCTGGCAGGAGACACTGGGGCTGGTTCTGATCTCCACAGTGTGGGGGGGATCTGTCTCAGATGCCAGACAGCTGCCTTTCAGCAACATGGGGCTCAAGATACATCCAGATCTTCATGTGGCTGGGAGGTAGCTTCCCAACAGTGGGGACAGCTCTCCCAGCTGTATTGAGTTTGGGATGGGACCTGATCTCCACATGGCTGGGAGGTAGCTTCCCACTGAGCAGTTTGCTCCCAGTTAGCCTGCACAAATGCACTTTGGTGCATTAGTTTAACATGCTGATTTCTAGTGCCTGTACCTACAATAGTAGAAGACGGTAGATTAGATTAATCTACTGCACAGTAATTGCTGTATGTATGTAGATGGTGGTGCTGTACTATGCATTAGATTAGTCTCATGTAGACACACACTCAGACAATACAATTCTTCCAAGCAGCAGTATGCAGTTCTAGTGCATTCTAGTTTTTTTAATGCATCTCTCTTTTTCCTCATTAAATAATGTTACAGTCACAGTTGGCCAGAGGTTGATATGAGTAGATTAAGCACACTCTTCCTTCTTTAGATGATAGCCATGGCTGTCAGAGACATTAAGTTTAAATATATTTTCTGCAATTGCTGAATAAGGATGTTTAATAGTGTGTGTCTTGGTGGTGGTCTAACCCATAACCTTTCCTGCTGTATAAAGTTAATGTGGTTATGCCTCTGGTGGTAAGGAATCTACATGGTGCCTGTGTTACCTTGACAATACTGCTTTCATCTCTGCTGTGCAGAGGTCAAAGAAAATGACATTTCGATTTATCAAATACAAAATCCTTGCCCCCTAGGGTAAAGTCTACAGCAAATAGGCCAGCATCTGATGTGCAGTGGATAATGATCAAAATTAGTACAGGGGTTTTGAAAAATTATAGCTTACTTATGGTTGCTAATTGTAGCTTTTGTCTCTTTTGTTTTAATACCAGACATCTATGTAAGAAGAACCATTTATTAACCTCATTCAATATCAGGTCTTGAATACACAGATTACATGCTGTTTGTTGTTATTAAGTCAGGTTGAGCTAAGTAAGGAATAAGTTTCAATAGTGTGTCACTGAAAAGAAAGAGTAGGCGGATGCTTAAAGCACAGAATTCTTGTATAAGGTGTCCCTTTTCTTCTTGCATTAAGCTGCTGCCTTGAACTGTCAAAAAGAATGAATAAACTTTTGATATTTGGGATATAGGCCAAGTACTATATTGGTCTCTGAAGGCTCTTGGCTCTCTTGGAAGGGATAAGGCAACCATTATAATTTTTAAATGTTCATTTCAGCCTCTAGGTTATTGAGAAGCCAAGTTGTTTTACATTGTTCTCAGCTTTTGGAGCCTAATGCTGCAAGAATGCACAGAGTCATTCATTTCTACTGAAGTCACTGAATTTGCCACCTCACAGGTAGGGAACCTATGTGGTTAGGGGGTACGACCTTAATTATGAATTATAATGCCTACCTCTTAGTAAGATATGGAAACTCTGCACAGAAGAAGTAGATGTTTTACTCATGGATAAATTAAGTCACAGAGAGTTAAAATAATGAGTTACTAATCTGGTAGTGAAGTCATGTTTTCTCAATCCTGGTAAATCAGTTCATTCACACAGGTTCCTCTACACTATTATGTACACTGCCATGTTCTCTTTTCTGTTTTACTTTTAGTAGTGTTACATTATGACACACACCAAGGCGCACTCACACCTTCAGAGGTGTCCTTCAGCCTCAAACCTCTCATCCTGGCCACTGAGATTAAGTGAGATCAGTGGGGCAGGAGGTGTCCAAGTGGGTTTGTTGTGGTCCAAAAGGGTTTAGAAAGATCAGGCAGTTAGCAGTGTCTGCAGGGAGGGAGGGGCATGTAGAGGGGAACTAGGGCTTATTTTTAGTCCCTGGTCCACCCCAAGCAAACCTACCCCCAGCCCTCGTACCCTGCCCCACCCCACAATAATACTGACTTGCTCAACTCCCACCAGCAGCAAATGCTGATAAAGCCAGGAACACCCAGAGCAACTTGCAAGATGGGAGGTTCAGGGGACGTGGCTGTTACTTTGCTGTATGACTGCTTCACTAAAACTAGTTTGACAGGGAGAAGAGTAACTTTCCCATAGAGAACTTGAGTTCCTTCTACAGTTAAGGCACACCTGAAGACTGGCAAACTCTTGCTCTAAATTAGTTTTTCTTCTTTGTTCAAGTGTGTTGGACACTAAGTCATCTACTTAATTAGCAGTGGATATTCATTTAAAAAAGAATAAATGTGCTAATAAGTTTGCATGACAAAAATAATATTTGTGAAATAGTGAAATACAATAAGTACATATTTTGTATTTCTAGTTGTGAGACAGTGCATCTAATTATAATTATAATTCTAAAAACAGCATTTAACCATACTGAAAAGTATAAAAGAAAAAATAATTAGTAAAACTGAGAGAATAATGCAGAACATTCTGTTAGCTGTTTTATAATATACCTGCTTCACTCATATTGCCTCTCTTTTGTGCTTACTTCTGAAAACATTTGAGATTCAACTAAATAGACAGGAATATTTCCAGAAACCAAACACATCAAAAAAGGAAAACAACAATATACATCATTGTACTAATCATAATTAACTCTCGTAGTTTGAATTTCAAATCCGTGGAGTATGATTGAAAATTCCTATGTTTCCAAATAATAGTTATATTCAAGGTTATTAACCTCTGCCTGAAGTTAATGTAGGGGTTCATATAGGAGTTAATCCTGAGCTCACTTGGCCTTGTCATGTGCTCATGAAAAGGTATTTGGCAGAAGTTATGGCTTTGTTGGAATCTGACAGGCCATGCTGTGTGTGTCTCTGCTATGACCTCATGCTAGTGACCCCTAGGCTGTCAACCATGTACCTTACTGCCTGAACCATCTCAGCCCCCTGCCAACTTCAGCAGTGTGGGGTCAAGACCCAAATAAGTTTTCTGTTCTTATAGGGGTAGTATATTTGAAGGATCAGCTTGAAGTTATGGATTTAGTTGATAGAGGTTGGTGCAACACAGTATGCCAATTCAAATAAGATGTAATACTAATAAAAAATGAGTGACATCCATCACTAGGCACTACTTAAAATGGGAAAATTAGAGGGGCACATCCAGCAGGCTAATGCCTCTTTTTCTTGGTATTACTGTTGTTGTCTCCCAGGCATTATTTTTTAATCAGACCTTGAAGATGCTTCTAAAGAGATTGTTTAGTGTTCTTTACACGTGTGGTCAATTCCAGAGACCTAAATCTACAGAAAGATACTACTGTGAAAGGAGAGGGATAAAGCTCTCAAATTACCAGCAAAGGATTGAGTTTCATAGTGGTAGACACCACAAGTATTTGCCACTACCAGCTGAATCCAGCTAAGAGGACTATTTTCAGATTTTTTCATGATTTTTTGTATTAGTTTTTTACATGATTCGTATTGGTAAACAGCGTGGTGCAGCTGGATAGCCTTATCTTTGGAGAACAAGTACGTTTCATAAATCTGATGGTTTAATACTAGGTAAGAAAAATACCCAGTGAATACATAACAGTTATATTACTGAAATGTATATCTTAAATTAAAAGCATGTAAAATAATTTGCTTTACCACTACAGTATTTATAGAATTTCCTAGCCTGGATCTTGCTTTTTTGTGTCCTGGCTCTCTAAGCTGAAAGGATTCCTACTCCGTGCTTTAGTGGCAGGTGCCAGTTCATCAAATCTTACGTATTTTCCATGAGGAAAAAACCCCCCAGACTGAACAAGATGTTATTATTTTTATTGTCATTAAGAAAATCAGTTAAGACAGAAGGCAGAAACCTGAGTTAGTGTAAATTACCTGAAGATCAGATTTTATTTTGGTCAGGAAAAGACAATTTTTGAGTAGAGGGCTAAATTCAGCAGTCATGAGCATACAGATAGTAGTCAAATGTCTATTTGGGGATAAGATAAGATAAAGACAAACATTGGCAAAATACTACATTCTGCATTTGAACTGGAAGAGGAAAGTTTGAATTCAAATAGCAAAATAGCTCCCCAGATTTGATAATGGTAATACTGAGAGGCTAAGAAACTTCTATTTTTCAAATATTTCCACTTGTCTGCTAAGTTACCATGTTTCTATAACACAGCTTTGTTTCTGCTTCTTACTTTTTATCCCATTCCTTGAATTTATAGATACTCTTTCACCAGGGACAGAATTGTGTTTTATTATTTTTATTGCTATCAGCATTACTAATGAATTTATCATTTTTATCACAAAAAACAAGTTAATTATGTGATAAAGCAAAAAAATCTTCAGATACATCTTGAAGTAGTTGATTTGCCTTATTTATATTTTCAGTAGCCATCTCTCTTTTACTTGCTGTAGACGAATATTCTCCTCCTATAAGTACATTGTCATTCTGCTCATTACTCTGTTCTGATTGAGATTTTTTTTCCCCTCTTTTGCAACATGGGATCCTTATTTATTGTTTTTCCTCCATTTAATTGGTTTATGACTCCAGAGATGCAGTAGTTGTTCCATCCTTGAGTCTGTGAAGCAGGTTCTAAATTTTTTAATATGCACTTCATATCTAGAAATATTTTAAATTGAAAAATCTAACTATAATAATTAAAGCTAAAAAACAGATTAGCTAATTTAAATATATATTTGCTGCAGTTATTTAATAAGGAACATGCAGTGTCCATATTATTAACTTTGCCATAGGGCTCATAAGCATCCATTCTACAATTTAGAACTTTTTCAGAGCAAAGTTTTTTCTCTCTGTGACAGGGAACAACTCTTGAAGCTGTGTCTAATGCCAGCCTGCCCATCTGTCTCCATGGGGACCTATGGACCTAGTCTCATCTGCCATGATTTTGCTGTTCCCATAAGATGGTGGTATAATGTGGGAAGCTGCCCACGCCCAGTCCCGATGCCAGGGGTACTATCTACGGCTCTGAAACTCCACTATGCCACAGCCCATGCCTTGCAGAGGGCATCACAGTTCTTAGCATCTCCGGCCCCACACTGGGGCCCATAATCCTCCAGTCTAGACCCCAGCTGGATCCCTCCAATCATGCGGCTTACTCTGCCCTCATTCTGGGCTGCCTAGCTCCCTGCACTCTTCCTCTTCTTGGGTGTGCCCACCTCCACCCCTCCCCCAGGACCTTAGGCTACACAGGCCCTGGCCTCACCTCCAAGGCCAGTCAGAAGCCCAGGCTTTTGGCTCTGGGTGCCCCTTGCAGTGGGACCCTGGCCCTTTTGACCTTTCTGGTTCTGGCCTCAGCATTGACCAGTCAAGGGTGCGTCGAGTAAGGCTTCTGAGCATCTAGCCCACTCTCTCAGATGGGTCTGCCTTCTCAGGCTCTATTATGGAGTTACCCATCCAGTTGTGGGAACTGGGGTTATTAAAGCACCTCAACCCACCTTCACCAGGGTGGTAACTGGTCTAGCATTTCCTGGGGGCTCCCAAGCCACTAGGAGCCCCACCAGGTCACCTATCCCCCACAGGGTGCAGTTTAGGTCATGCCCAGGACCAAGAGCCTCCTAGTCATCCCCATAAGTTCTTGCCCTTAGCTTCTGGTTGTTCCTGCTGCAGCTCAGCTAAGCAATGTTTTTGCCTGGGATGGCAGCAGCAGACTGCTGCCTTTATATACTAAGTTCTCAAAATGGCTGCCACCATCAGGCACCTGCTAGATGCCTGACCCAGCCCTTAAAGTGGCAGGCACCAACAGGGCCCTGCCACACTCTCTTCTTCTTTTCCCTTAGATTTTCTTGTGAGGAGATAAAAAGTTTGTTGCATTGATCTAGAATTTTTAAACTAATCTCCTCTTAAAATAGTTCTACTGGTTCCTTCTTCCTCGCACCACATATTGAACTGTATGTCATTATTTGTCCCCCTCTAAAATATGTTATACATTTAAATATTTACAATACTTTGTCTTTCTCCAGTAAAAATATTTAATTGAACATCTCTCCTCTTTTGTATTAATAGATCATATTTTCTTAGAAGTGTATGCTTTCCTCTTTCTCAGAGGCAGGAAAGTCACATACTACCATAGCAAGTGGTGACAAAAGAAAATGGAAATATGGTGTTTCACTGCCACATAATTGTCTTGTATACTTCCATGAAGGAATCACAAAGAAGAATATGATCAGACCACTGAGGGAGAACGAGATGGTTTTTCTATGCCCCTTATTCTTTGTGAATGAAAATAACCTATAATATTTATTCACTACCATTGAAAAGAGTTCCCATGGAATATCTAGAATGTCCTACCATGGGAGAAAGTAAAAGAACATGCTGTACTTTGATAAATTCATGTTACCTCCAATACTTTGCTTAATTAGTCCTGTCTTTGTATCAAAATCAAAAGTCTTATACATTTACACATGAAATAATTTTAACAACGTAAAAAGGTATTTAATTACAGTGTTGCCAGCTCTCATGATTTTTGATGTTGTTCTTAAAGTCTATGCTTCAGGAATGGGAAAAACTTTGCTCTTTCTTTTGTATATTTAATATTGTTCACTGCATGAGCAGGTCATGCCAACTGTCTAAAACATTTAGGAGCATTCAGAATATGATAACTACTGGATGGATATACAGGAAACCAAAATCCTTATGTGAGGAAATAGTAATAGACATACAAATTTATTATAGTGAAGACATCTCACTAATTCACTTTTTTTATTTCAGATAAACCAAATCCCTTTGATACAATTATAACTAAATGGGTTTTTTTTTTAGCATTTCAGGAATAATTTAAATAATCGGAGAGTAATGGTCCTGGCCCTGTTTACAATGATAGATGCTCTGATTTGCCAAGTAGCCAAAGATAAGTATTTTTTGTCTCCACTGCAATCACAGCACTTTCAGTTCACTATACCTAGTGCATGATTCTTATTACTACTTCTTTTACTACTACCCTGCATGTTTCACATGTAGTATCACTAGCTGTAAGAGTTATGAGAATGTAAAATTCACCATGCTGTCTTTTTTGGGCATAAGTAAAAGGTATGGAAGTGAATGTATGAACTAAAGGTGACTCAGAACTATCGCTGTTAGTACATATAAATACTGCTGACATCCTAAGATATCTTTGCAGAAGAAAAGAGAAAAAATACTTATCTACTGTTTTGAAAGGGGAAAAATACTAGGGAGAAGCTTACTTGTTATCATATACAGTACTATATAACCATTAAACAGTAGACATCATGGAGATCTTCCTTTCTTCTAGCAAAGCATAAGTATAAAACATATAATCACAGGACATTTTGAAAGAGACTGTAAAGCACCTTACATTTTTATTAATGTCTGAAAATATTGCTGATGTAATATCTTGCTGATGTAAGATCAAACTTTGTATACAGCCATGGTTCCAGGAATATTGTTCCCAGTGATCACAATCAGTTTGTTAATGCATGTCATCAGAATTATTTCTTGAGCAATAATAATAAATGAGCATCCATATTATTTTTAGGAGCAAAATAAGCAAAAGAATAATAACTTAGCAAAATAAAAGGCAAATACTATAATTTCAAAATTTGTTTCCAATGTGAATTGGAAAAAAAGAAAACACATTAAATTTCAAAATCCCCTTCTAAACTAAATTAAAAACCCATTGATTCAACGCAATCAAAATAAATGCATTTCCTATTTGAAGTTTATTTAAAATACAACATTTTAAATGAAGTAATTTACAAATTTAAATTCTATTACTTTTTTCCCCCAAATGAAATCAGGAAGTTGTTATGTTCCTGCACCAGGTTTCAACGTTGAGTAAGTGCAATTTTCTGATGGAAATTTATTTTTGCCAGCGAATGTGACTATCTCATTTCATGATATTTAATTCCCTCTAACCTGTTTCTAAGTGGCTGTTTACACTGAAGTTTTTATTTCCACTTATGTCATATTTTGGCAGGAAAGTATGGCAGGAAAGGGACATTTTCTTTTCCTTTTAGCTGTACAGTCTAGTGGTTTTCAGAACAGAGGCAGCAGCCTGATGTAACTATCCCCATGAAGGTTCAATTTTTGGCTTTTCTTTGGAGAGTTCTAGCTTACAGGCACCAGGGCCCAAAGACCCTTTCTGAGGCTGCATATTGAAAGATTTGGCCTTCTTAAGGCTACATCAAAAGTTTACCATTACATTTGTTGTGCTCCTCTCTTTTATAGATATTTCTATCTAGCTGCATCAGGACTTAAATATTCCCTGTTTTGACTTTTGGTCTGGGTAAGATGTGATCATTAATCATGGCATCCGTCAGTCTTTGGCCTCTGCTCATCATAAAAAAAAAAAGATATTACTTGCAACAGCAACAAACCTTTTTTATTCCTATCTGCTCTCCCTTCTTATAGGCAGACCACTTCTGCTGCCTTTTATTAAGGGACCAATTTCTCGCCCATTTTAGGTTCTGAAGAATGTCTTTCTGCTTTCTTCCTCCTGTACGTATTGTTTCTGTCATATAAAATATCAGATTCTAAAGATTGCTTTGGTTACTTTATGGATTTTTCTTAAATTCATTTTCTGGGTGAGAATTTAACCTGCTTTACCTATGCATATGGAAGCCTATTAACTGTATAGATAAAATTACTGGCAACTGATCCTCACAAAAAGGGAGACAGAGTTCACAAATAAGGTTCTCTTTCCTTCTGACCCTTAATGTAGGTCTTACAGTCTTGCGTACTTTATACAGATTTAATTTCCTGGACATTCTGTTTTACCCAATATCATCCTGTTCACCTTGAAAGTACTGTTTGGGTGGTTCAATCTGGTCAGCCCAATTTCAAAAATATTAGATTTATAACTAAGCTTTAATATCACTCAATGAGTTATTTCTTTTTAATTTGTCACCACTTGACAACACTTTAATTTTACACCATTTTCTTTGAGAAAACTTGAAGAAAATGCTCAGAAATGAGACCATTGTAATATTTAGTGACTTCAATGCAAAAATTGGATATCGTTTTGAGAACTGGCTTGGTATTCTTGGCAAATATGGAATTGATAATATGAATGAAAATGGCTAGCAAGTGCTAGAACTCTCTGCATGTCAAAATCTATGTATTATCAATACCTACTTCACAAAAAATCATGAGAAAGACATTGTGGAAATGTTACATAAATTTCCAATTGCTTAAATCACAAGCAAGACTTTATAAAAGGGGATAAGGCAAGGTGCCACATTTATTGATTACATGAGTTAGACATAGAGGTTCGGACACACTATTCATACAAACACAAACAAATCATCATACACATCGTTACACACATGCATACACATACACAAAGCAACCATTTCATCCATACATACACTAGATAAAGTTACCAGCAATAGTTGCTCAATATCAGCCCAGGGTAGTCAACCTGGGCTTATTGAGTAGATGATGATGAGTTGAAGATTGCATATTTGAAGATAACAGCTGGAGCAGGGTGAACAGATGCATGTGTGCTCCGATGAAACATCAGTAGAAGAAGAGATTCACCCAACTTGGCATTTTTAAAGTGTTCTTTTATAGGGATCTTTTATAGGGATATTGGCATCCTTTGTTTCAGTTCTTTGTGGTTTTTCCATACCCAGCTTTCTTTTTTGCGGTTGTTCTTCATTTGTCTTCAGCTTATTTTAGCCTTGGAGTGTTTTTGCTGCCTGTTTGGCAGGATGGGTGCATTTCTTCTCCTTGTTATCTTCTTTGTGCCTTAGGCCTCAAAGGGATTCTTCAGCCATTCATTAATTAGTTTACTGACTGGTAACTTACATTTGGTGCCTTGTTTCTTGCATAAACAGTTATATCTTCTTCTCCCATCTCTATGCCATTCTCTCACCAATAACCCTTTTACACACACTCATACATAAAGGTTATGCAGAATTCATTCACTTACATTATGCAGAAGGATAGAAAATGGAGTTTTCAAGTTGCTTACAGGGCAAGGCTAACATGGTTACATTTCACTATTATTACATTCGGTGTTAACATTAGCTACTTTAGTTCAGTTCATGCCACAAAAACATCTAAGGCCAAGGCACTGACACTATTTAGATTTAGTAATGACCAGGCACAACCACCTGAAAGAAATCCTGCACATGAGGTCTTATCACATAGCTGATTATGACAGTCACCATGCCTTAGTCTGCTGCAAAGTCAGAAACAATTAAAAATAAATTTACCATAGCAAAAGTACTAGTTTTCCTCAGATTGACCTCAGACAAACTAAAGGCATAGAAAATGCAGGCTATTGAAGTGTATTGTACAAAAAAAAAGGATCAAATGCCTTTGGCTTCCACAATAGGATGAACCAGGGGGATGTCTTAGCCCCCATGCTCTTTAACATCTACTCTTCATTCCTACATCTTCATGCATTCAAGGACAGCAGTGGTGGCATTTATTTTCAAACCAGACTAGATGGAGGCTCGTTCAATATTGCAAGGCTTAGAGTGAAAAGAAGGAGAAAGAGCTAGTTAGGAGAGATTTCTTGTTTGCAGATGATACAATTTTGGTTTCCCAGAGTGAATATTCCTTGTAAAATCTCTTGGGAAGATTTTCTGTATCATGCAAAAGCTTCAGGATGACAGTTAATCTCGAGAAGACCTGTGATCATGTACCAAGATGTGAAAGAACTAGTGCCTGACATCACTGTAGAGGGTAAATCTTTTAGCATTGTAGATAGCTTTTGCTATTTGGGTTCTATGAGCAGCAGGAATCTTGACCTTCATACTGAACTGACTAACAGAACTGGAAAGCATCTAAGAATTTTGGGCTATTACAGAAATGTGCATGGGATAACAATATACAGTCAACTAAGATGAATATTTGAATCCATGAGACTTGCCTGCTCTCATCCCTGCTTTATGATTCAGAAACAGACTACATATGCTAAGCACATCAGGAGACCAATCAGCTTCCACATGAAATGCCTGCACAAGATTCTGAAAATAAAGTGGGAAGAAAAATGGCAAACACAAAGATACCGGCGCTTGCAGACCTGATCCACTTAGAAACCACTATCAAGAAGAAGAGATTGTGATGGCTCAGCCATGTCAGGAAAATGGAAGGAAACCATATTCCCAAATATGTTGTACAGGAGATTCAAGACAGCTCTAGAAAGCAGGGTCAGCTTCTATAGAGGTACCACAACAAGTGCAAAAATGATGTGAAGTTATTCAAAATTCATGTAGAAAGTTGGGAGGAGTGTGAAGAATTCTCTCCAATCTGAAGGGACAGCTGGCATTGGATGCAGCTCAACATGAAATAGTTTTAATCCAGAGGATGGAAGCAAAGTGCGAAAGAAGGAAGCAGCATGCTGTAAACTTGGACTCCAATTCAGGTGGGAAATGGATCTTTCAAACTTATAATACGCTGTGTCACACTTGAATTGGGCTTGTCAGCCACAAGTGGATTCATCAGGGACTGACTAGACCTCTTATACGTACACTAGGACCCAAAGAATCAACAATTTAATTTGGACAACATAGAGGTCTTAACTGCATGCTAACAATTGACAAAGGAAGTATTCATTGTCACATGATGCTCAGTTAAATTACATATAAGATTCCCAAGTTGTTTTAAAAACAAACAAACATAAAGCTTCTTTGGCATTAGGTTGATACTTTTCTATTTCTCTATGTTTAAATCTATTTATTTTTAAAGTTACAATAATATCTGATTATTATCTGTCCAGTATTTAACATGTTTCAAACATGCTCAGATGCCCGACAAAACCCACCTAGGACCAACAACTTATAGCAACTAGAATACCCCATGATAACAGTTTTGCTTTTCATAGTATTATTTTTATAAAACATTATTATTTCACAATATTACAAAACAAAAGGTAATAACAAAGAAATCTCTCAACAATAGTCCAATGTGGCCACTGATGTCTTTAAAAGCCCAAGTGCTAAAGTCAAGTGTTGTAGAAATAAAAGTCGATTTTTCTTCTTCCAAAAGGGCAAGAATGGCAGGAAGTTCATAGGAAGAATTGCTGAGGGTCAGAAACCTCTTTGTAAAGAAGAAAACAGGAGATTTTTCATAGTATGCAAAATCTATGAGACCAATATAGCAAATGAGGAAGCTACTTGTAGAATTTCTCTCACAGATGCAGTTCGAATGCTAGAATCCACCTCTGAATTGTTACTAGCTCGTGCCACTTTACGAGAGGCTATTTACATGTATATCAAGTTACTCATCAGACATTTAACAATTTACATTTAGACATATTTTCATGGAAACCATGATGTCTGTCACCCCCATATGGATTACTCAACAATTACAATTTAACAGCCAGCTCATGGAAAGAATTAGAAAGGAATGAAACATACTAGTTCATGAATGTAGGAGTGTGATAGTTAAACTTCTCGACTGTTAACCCACATAATATTCTGCTCTTCAGTAAGAATGATGACTAAAAAAGGCTGAGTCAGGCACATTTTTCTTTCCTCTTTTTTTAATAGAGCCTGGAATTTGTGAGACTTTAGAAGTTTAGGGTCTGATTTTTAGACCCTAAAGTGCATCCAATATATTTTGTGGGAAAAGTAATTGTCTTCAATATGTATTTTATAGGTACCCACTCACCATACTTTTGCAGTGTAGACATAAAATGAGTATTGATTTTAACTGTAAATCTATGTTGTTTTAGGGGGACTCCCATGGAATTTGAATGGTGTAGAGATCCTTGCCTAACATCTCTTACCAAAGATTTTCATTCTAAATGAGAAAATTAGGAAACCTAACCCATAGGATTATTCAGCAGTATGTAACACTAGCTAAAAAAAGGAAATACACATAAAGGCAAATGAAAACATCACTACATATCCCTTTAATGGGATACAGAGGATAAAGTGCTCAAATCTGGCCAAAGGGCATATGCTGCATGTTGGACAGAAAGGAGATATACAATGGCATCATAATTCCAATCCTCAAGGACTTCTCCAGCTCACCACATATATGCTGTTGATCTCACACCCATGGCTACCAATGGAACCAGCTTGAGAATGGGCTAGATAGTAGCTGACCTGCAATGTGGTATTTATACTGTAGGTTTATAGATGGCGAATGGCCAGAACCCAGGATCTGTAGCTTCCCAGGTTAATATTTTAAATATTTGGAAGAAGAGGTATGTGCTCTTTCCCACATTTTATCATCGATCAGAGACAGAATGATTACAAATAGAACATGTGTTAATGGAGAATTAGAAGGATTCAGGAAACTGGCAGTGGCAATGCTCCAGCCAAAATATACTTATAAAATTAAGACTTTTCTTTTGATGACCTCCAAAATGGAGTACCTCCAGAATCATTTCCTTATCTTAACATGAGAGTTAAAGAAGGTTCTACTTTATCTTCCCTTCTACTGCACTGGAACCTTGAAAATACAGCATTTCTTTTGCAAGTCATATGAATAGTGTAAGGGGGGGCAGTAGTGAGTGGGGATATGGGGTAATAGGGATGTCAGTGGGCCCAATACAGACCAGTAAGGGAGAAGGAGTAGGTAGGGTGTTTCCACTAAGATGTAACCTAGAGTGGTCACAGAGTAGTATAACTGTTTTGGTAACATAGATCAGAGATAATCCTACCCTGGAATGCCATATTTTTGAGCCACTTAATAAGTGCTTAAAACTAGTTTCAGATGTTAATGTGTGGACAATCCAGCTGTTCAGAACTCTAGGAGCTACCCAAAATTATCATGAAACAAGGCCCTTATTCACTGCAAATATATATATATATTTATATTTTATATATATTATATATATTTATTATATATAGCAAATATTACAGTGAGCATTGAATACCAAGAAATGAGTCTATCATATTTCCTTCTCACAATACAAGAATGTAAATGGGAGGTAATTCTTTTAATCCTTGAGACCTGTTTTTGCTTAATTATAAAAGCTTGCTTAGCTTTTTGGATTATCTTTAGTTTCCTGCTAGTTAGACTGAATTGTAACAGGTATTCCAGTTTTCAGTATCAATTATTTGCTCTTCTTCATACTTTTTGACATTTCTCCTGTTTTAATTTAGATATCTTCTCCTAGTTAATTTCAAAACAAACAATGTGAAACTTCTTACATTTAAATGTGTGGCAATACAGTTTTGAATAAGACCCTTTCTATGGACACTAACAGATAAGTTTTATTGCTGTGGTATTCTTTATAATTATGGTTTGTATGACCTATAATTTCAAGAAGTCTTATTGAGTTATCACAAAAGACAAGATTTTTTTTCTATTCTTGGCTGACAGAAAATTGTTTAATAATTGATTTTTTGAACAAGTGTCAACAACAAAGCTGTCTTGCCAACATTGAGATAATGCAGATGCAGTACTATATATTTATGCTATTTATATTTCTGAGTAGTTTTCAATAGTGAAATTACATACTGTTTTCTTGAATGCTCAATAAGCTTTTATTAAGAGAGGTATGTGGTAAGAATAATCACCATACAATTCTACATGGCTAACAGGAGCAACATGATTATAGAAACTAAGGAGGGAGGAAGGGGGCGGATTGATAAATTTGGGCAAAGAAAATTAACTGAACTCTGTCTTCATAATTGGACTGTGAACCTGTTCAGGTAGCCTAATCTTCATTTCAAAGTTTTACTACCTTTGAACATTTCCCACTTAGCTTTAGGAACAGAAATTCTGGAAGAAATTTTATCTTGCACAAATTGGGAACTGCTATCAATGTCATATAAAGAAAGAATTTCCTTACAATATTTGGTCCCCCAAAAGGTTTTAATAAGTGAATGAGTTTGTGGGTACATGCCCTGCACTGGTTAGAAACTGAATCCTTATTAGGGATTCAGCTGTATGGAATCGACAAACCACTAAGGGAAAATGCTTATTGTTAAGGCCTATTTCACATGGTGGCCTAGCCTTGCCTTTCAAGGCAAGGTCTAATGTTTAAAATCATCCCTTGAAGTGGACATGATTCCCTTTTATGAAGAACTGTGGATTTTATTGTAATATTTCTGTTATAAATGTGTTCATGTCTTAATAATTCACATGCCTGAGTTTTCCTGACTGGTCTATATGTAGGGAATGAAGGGTTAATAGCATCCCTATCCCAAAGCTGCTTATATTTAAGAGGAGACAAGGTAGACCTCCAGCATCAAATGTGAAGAGAGTAAGAGTACAGAAGGAACAGCCATGCTATTTTGAATGTTTTGGCATGTACGGACTAGAGAGAAGACATCTGAACTATCCTTTCCCTGTAGATAAACTTGGCTGAATTGATTTTTTTACAACTTGGGCATCTTCCCTAACATAGCCATTGGCTTCCCAAAGTATACTAGTTAAGTTTAGCTTATTTATTTTGTAACTACTTCCAGATAGGGCATGTAATGGACCTTCTCATCCCCAGGCTGACTCCTTATATGCTGAGACATTCTGTGACACAAGCAATTTCATAAAAATAATCAGAATTCATAATCTATGCATACATCCCTCAGGTATACTCCTAATATTAACATTTCTGTTCTTATTGCTGTTAACTTAAACCATGTTCTTAGAATATTGTGAGGAAGAAGGAGTGACTTCTGATTCCCTGTACATGTGACCCAGTGGGGCAGGGGTGGGGGGATTCTCTCTTTTTTTTAGGGAAGAAAAAACAGATACTAAGAAATCTGTAAACATAGCTCAATACATCTCAGAGGAACAGAGCTTAGGCACACAATTAATAGCAATGAGATATGAAAGCTTCAAACTGACTCAAAGCCTCCTTTTCAATCTGCCTGCCTCCTATCCTTTATGGCTGGCCAACAGAACACAGAAGTCCTTTCCTAACCATGAAACACATTTGGAGACTCAAGAGGGGGGTTGGTTCCGGTGCTTCTACTTGTGAGCTCTTGCTGGAATTGGCAGTCTTAGAGCAAATTCAGTTAGCTACCTCTAGTCCTATAAAGTACAATGGAACTTGTTGAACCTAAGGTTTTGTAATATAATATCTTTCCATACAGTGAGTACTTGCTTTCATTGGCATTGTCAAAACATATAATCCCAATCAGTTAAATTGCCTTGGGTTTGACCGAATTAAACTGATATGTTACATAGGCAGAGACTTGGGCTCACAGATCAGGGAGGGATATGAATGCTCTGAGGGAATTTTCAAAAAGATTTGACCAATTCCAGTGTAAGAATTAGTAAGGCATCACGAGGCACTTAAAATACTCTTTTAAATGGTTTATTAGGAGCTTCAGCATTTTTTAAAAAATCTTTTTTTGCCTCAAGTGCATAAGGAAAAGTGGCGGTAGGTTTGTGAATTAAAGGGAATAAAAGGGATGATATGCTTATTCTCTAAAGACTCAAAACAAATTTATAGTTCTTATAGCTGAAGATAGTTGCCTATAGCAACCATGGACATTTAGGACTATTGTCTCATCAGTGGTATATCCATCAAAGGATCAAAAGCACATTGAAACTATATCCCTGCACTTATAGAACACCTTGTTAAGTAACTGTTTTGAAAAAAAAATTACTAAGGGCTTGAATATTTTCTTAAAAGAAATCCCTCATGAAATACCACAAAATTAGGCATTAAATTGTTCAATGAGCAGGGCAACATTGTAGCATACATTTAAGTTACTGAAAATCTGATCTTGGTGGTTATGCCACTTTCCAGAATTATCCTAAAGTTATGTCTCCCTGCAGAAAGATAAATGTTATGATGAATAGCAAGAAAAGAGCCATTCCAGAATAAAGTAGAACTGCCTAAGTGTGCCTGAACTGTTCTTAATGGAAAAATGAAAATGGAGAACTTGATATCCTTCTGCAATTGCTATTGGATTTTTTATTGAAGTTGTGAATCTGAAGATAAAACTTACTACACACTTGTCCCCTGGGATATCAAAATATTACAGCTATGAAAAAATGCAGATTTAAATTCATCAGTGCACATCCTTACTGGGAAAAAGGGTACAAACATAAATGTCATATTACCCTTAGATGAATATCAATGAGCCAAGAAAATATTTAATTAAAATGTGTGGAAAAATGTTCACTAGGACTATAAGTACAACCCTTCCCTCCTGCCCTATCTCCCCCCCCCCCCAATTTAATTTTCCACAATGTATCAAAATTTAAAATTAATGGAAGGCAAAAAAGATAAGGAAAGTGACTTTTGGTGTTAATCATGCAAACAGAAGGCCTATGGATGTTATTGGAATACCTGGTTTTCTAATTTAACATATTTCCTGCTAGGTTTCTTTTAATATGAAGATTCTATGTGGACCCAATGAAAAAGCTGCTGACAGGAGACCAATAACTACATTTCTTCACCCAAGAAGTATGAAGGTCTGTACCTAAATATGTATATATATACATACATAGTAAGACTTGTTGTTTTAAAACACCTGCACTTTATCCTTATGGCTGCTCAATGTTCTGCTTTTTACAGGTGTTATAAGAGATTTATTAAAAAAATAAAAAGAACTTTAAGCTAAAATCACAGTCAGTTTGTTTTAAAGTTTGAACTGTTCATCATATTTGGCTTTTTTCTGATTACAAAATGAATCAACACAAATGATTTTTGTGTGGACAATAATTCTTGTTTGTTCACAAATCTTGAGCTAATAGTATTGCAAAGATATAAGGTTGAATAGATTGTACATGAAGGCTAAAAACTGAGTTCTCCTTTCAGTATGCCTTGCTTGTAATTTGCCTAAAGAATTCTGTGATGGCTTGTCACCAGCATATTTATGTGACACAAAATAAGTAGGAGCTATGCCCGAAGAAATCAATGGTAGCTAATATTTTGAGAAATGGTGGGGAAGCATTTTTGGTAAGTGGTAAGGACAGAAACTGCTGGTTCTCTTACTAATGCTTCTTTTCCCCCTATCTTCTTCTGTTCAGGTGACACTTAATACATACTATGTTCTGTGATATTTGACCCCCATAGATTTGAAAAGTAAATTTAGAACTTCGAAGAGGCAGGCCATAGAGCATAGTACATCTGTTACATATCTATTATAAAGTGATCGATTTGTGCACAGCAGGGATTCTGAGGGTAAGGAGGAGGCATATGCCTTTTCTGAGAGTCCTTAGTAGAGACTTCAAAACCCTTGAACTAGAAACTGTGGTCATGAGCAGCAGATACTCATGGGTTTAGCGACAATTTTTGCTTCTTTACAAGGGACTGACTGATAGAAGCAATCACCTTTTATTTTTTTTGCTAAGGACTTTTGCTGGGTTGAGACTGAAGAGAGTGGTGCATTGTATTCAGATAGCCAGAAAAATAAAATAAATATTTTAATTTAAAGTAAGTTTTGGCATTCTTAATTTGGTGAGAGAGACAATATCCAACATCCTGGTTGGACCCCTCCATAATCCAGAATTTAGAAATAGGTGGTTTATATTTATGATTATAATCTAGGCTGAATTACTTCACTGTTTAGTAAAGTCTTACTTTCACTATAAATATGAACTTAGGTACTTATATGGCTATTATCCTACTACATTTTTGGGAATAAGAGAATGGACATGCCAGAAGTAATATAAAATGTAGCTAGAATGTTGATGTACTCTGGTGAAAGACCTATAAGATCTGTCATGAACTGGTTGGAAACTGGTGTGTCCATCTCATTGCTAAGACAGAGAATAAAGCCTCTATTTTATTGCAAATTTACTGTTGCTATTGCCAGAAGGCTTGCTCTGGATCAGGAGTAAAACATGTTATCTAATCATAAAAGTATAATGCTGTTCTTGTCACAGAAAAAAATCTGTATCTCTGCTGTATGGAGAACTGTAGGGCTAATGAGAGGGGAATTAAATTTTCAACCTTGTTTGTAAAAGCCATTTCATACACTTATTAATCAAGATGCAGGAGCTTGTAAGAGAATTATTTTCTTGAAATGGAAATCTATTGCATTCTTAGAAATATTAATCTCTTATAATAGTGTAATTAAGCTGGGCGGTTCACAGAAAATATTTTTATGCAAATGGAAGGCTTCCAATATTAGAGAGGGTATCATCAGCATATCTTGAAGGATATTGGTATAATGAAATAGCTTGGGGTTTAATAAGGAAACACAAGTTCCTTCAAACATGAAACTATAGGAAATAGGAACAAAATAGTCCTCATTAGACATGTCTACATGGGACTCTGCTGTTCAGTGGTTACTATGTAGTTATTTAGTACTTGTATAATCAATTACTTTTATAATCAAGTACTAAATATCAGAGTCACTGTGCAGTATTGGTAGAGAATGCCTTTTCAGTGATGGTATTGCACAGTAGCTGAATAATACTGTGCAGTAGGGCTGCGTGTAATTTTGCCGGCCATTTTGTTTCAACACTGTTTTGACTCATTTTGAGGTTGAAACAGCAAAATCAAAACAAAACAAAGGACGTCCAAATAGCCTTGAAACAAAATGAGACTAGTCAAAACATTTTGAAATTTGAAACATTTTGACCATAGCACTGGGAATGGGAAGTCAGTCTAGCTGGACTGCTTCCCCATGCCCTGTGTTAGATTTCAGGAGGCAGCCCAGATAAACTGACTTGCCACCCTCACTGCTGTGGTTGAAACCTTTCCTTTGACTAGCCCAGCTGGGTTGCCTTCCATCCCTGGTGCAATCTAACATGGGGGTGGGAAGGCAGACCAGCTGGGCTGACTTCCCATCCCCAGCAAAACTCAAAACAGCATCAAAACAGCCTTTCTGTTTTGAGAGACTGGAACAGAACAGCTGTTTCAAATCAAAATGAAATTTGAAATGTAACACAGTTCCACGGAACTGTCAGAAGTCAAGGTGAAACAGAATGGTGCCATTTTGCACAACCCTACTGTGCAGTAGCATATTAGCACTGTTGATGCTCTAACACACTACTGTGGAGTATTATTCAGCTACTGTGCAGTCAGCATCTCATGTAGATACGTCCGGGAAGGCCAATCTTGTCCTTTCATGGGCAACCTTATTATATCCCTTTAAAACAATCTTATCTAGTTCAATCTTGAAACACTTAAATTTCTTGTTCTGCCTTCTGTTGGAAGGTTGTCCCTGAATTACACTCTTCTGTAGTTAGAGACCTTAAGATTTCCAGCCTAGACTTATTTTCAGCCAGTTTGTACCCATTCATTTTTGTGCTAACATTGTCCTTAGTTTAAATAGTTCTTATTCTCTGGCATTTGCCTACCAGCCCCACTTTATTTTTGTCCCTCTTCAGTCTTTGCTTGATAAGCTGAATGAGAAAGGCCCCATAGTCTTCTATGATAGTCTTCTTTCCCCTAAGTATCTTACTAACCTTCCTTTGCACATGTTTCTTTTCAAATTATTTTTTCATGTTCAGAACCTCATCTTTATCTCCTTTCTGAATTGTTTAGTTGCTTTTGCTGTTACTTGTTGTTTTTAAGGCAAGCTTATTTTATGAGGGCTGCAACCTAATTGACTACTGGATTGGGTTCTTTTATGGGTTGTGCCATTGGTTTCCATCTGCCTATGTTTTCCCATCAATAAAATTAAGATAATGATTGTGAACACTTTCAGAAAGTTCTTTCAGATCTGTTGACCTAATGTGTAATAGACAATGTTATAGTAATAGTCTCCTCAGGGGCTTGTATTGTTTTGATTTAAATCACACTATCCATGCAATTTTACCCTGTGGACAAGGCTGTGAATATAAAGCAGTGATTACCAAATTTTTGGTCCATGGATCTCCCCCTTTAAGTGTCTAAATTGTGAAACGCTGTTAAAACCAGGCAAAGTGGGAATTAAGGATTTAAAAAAGGAGTTACTCTATGAATTAAATGAATTTAAACCAAAATTCTCAGAATCAAAAGGATGAAGATCTTTGTTCAAAATAGGTGGTTTTAATTCCACATACGGAAATAAGTAGAAAAATGTGTCTTGTGAATTGGTTGAATATTAAGATAAATCTTCAGTATAAAGGAACCTGGGTCCAACTGAAGGTAAAAAGCATTGTAGTGTTATAAAGCCAGCTATTACGAATATCCTTGGCAGAGTAGGACATGTGCCTAATGTTTAAAGTCCATTGCATAAAGGTCATGGTGAGGGGAACACAATGATTTGAGATGTCTTGTATTCCGGCTTCTTTTTGGTTGCCAAAAAACTTATTTGGCCTCTTGGTAGCCACATTTAAGTTAAGTAGCCCTAAAACTAGTCTAACATATGCTAGGGACTGAGCAGGTCCCCTTCAGAGCCAGGATACAATCCTTTAGACTCTATGCTAGTCAAGGCTCTACTGGATGTAAGCATTCTATTTGTATAACCTGATATTGAATAAAAAAGCTGTCTTTGGTGCAATCTAGTTGCTTCCAGTGTATCAAAATGAGAATGTGGCCTACTGGAGAGTGATGTATATGTAACTGGGCTCCTGATCAGGAAAGCATGTCTGTATACCATGTAAGACATGACCATCCAAATTATTAGCTGATATGGAAAACTCATAGAAACAATAATAAAAATAAGTCATATTAGTTGCTGTATAACCCTTTTTTGGTAGGTATCAAAGCACCTGATTAAAGAAGTGATTATGCAGTTTTTTCCAGCAAGGGCTTTTTTCTTATAAGCCAGATTTCTCAGTTTTGTATGTCCATGTTGGTACTACATAATGTACCTTTACCAGGAAGAACACTCTTAGAACAAAGACTTTTCAAGTTAGCATTTAAAATATTAGTTTGATGCAGAAAGTGAGTTTGGAAAAGGCTTGACACAAAACTTTTTAATACCCATTTTTGTAACTTGATCTCTTCTTCAGCTGCTGAACATCTGCAGCCTGCAGAAAGACAGCAGTATTGTGTCTAATCAGTAAAGTATATAATACAAAGATTATTTGAAGAAGTGTAGATTTTTTCATTAAAATATGTTATGGTATTACTAGGAAATTTTGTAAAACAAGCCTCCAGTAATGTGTTATCCTGACAGTGGAAGATTATATCTTTTTTCAGGCTGCATCTTATGACACCTACAAGTGAAATTTATGACAGTGCAAGAAAGTATAGTTCAAGTGCTTTAAAACTATTTGTAGAGCCAAATCAACCTGTATTAAAATTGTCATCTTTTGGAAAATGCATCTTAATCATAGATGTTACTGACCTTAGTTGCAGGTCTTGTAACTAATTATATGGACATTTAACCCAAATCCAGTAGGTATCCCTTGAGAGACTAGTGCTTATCTAAACTGAAGAAAGCAGCTATCCTTGAACAGCAAGTGCTATTAGTGCTTCCTTGACAGGCTACAGAATACCTATGAGATACTGATTATGGACCAACTGAACCTGGACATCCCAAATGGCAAAAAGGACATTGTGCCAGATGGTATTTACCATATTCTGATTAAAGGATAAAGGTCTTATCATTCAAGTTACTCTGCAGCTTTCAAGCAGACTGTGACCTGTGATTCTTTTTTGCTAGCATTGCTGAGCAAGCAGTTATGCCATAAGACTTGCACAGTTTGCTTGTATTGCTAATCAAGGTCATGCTCTATTCAGACTTTCATTCTAAAACAAACTTCCTAGAGAAAATCCTGACAAAACCAGCTGTGATCTAACAATAAATTGCATCTGAATATAGTAAGATCTCAACATGAAGTAAAAGTGAAGTGAAAACTTGAAAGTGAAACCCAAGGCTAAACTGCATTTTGGCTATATAATAATGCCTTTAGTTTTTAATCTATTAAGACAAATAGACAGTGACTTGTACAATCTCGAGACATTTTGTTAATTTTATGTAATATTGGTTTCTTTTTCATACTACAACACATTCTGCAGTATGGCAGGTGTCAGTAATAACTATAAGAAGTGGCTACACAATTTCTCTACTGTCCTTTTTATTTTCCTCCAGTCATATTTTGGTGTAAAATAATCCTTTGGCTGGTTTTCATCTGAAAATAAAAAGGTATACAGTTGAGTTACACATCCTTTTTTTTTGGCATTTAACACCTGGAAAAATACCCCACCCCAACTAGGGGTGGGGGAAATCAATTGATGCCCCCTGTGAAATCTATGCAAATTTATTGCCTCTATATAAGTCTGAATGATTAGCACTCAGTAAACCTTCCTTTTGATGAAGAATCAGACTGAACAAGCTGGATTTGATGTCCTTTTAGAGGACATTGATTAAGCAGGAGTAAAATACAGGAAAATCAGTTGAGATGCCTCAAAAAACACATGAGCCACTGAGCTGCTGGGTGATAATGACCATCCTAAATTATCTTGCTCTTCTAGTATCAGGTTTTTACTGAATCTCTCTTGTCTGTTGTCTACCTCTTATAGCCTTTTTTATTTACATAAGGAGTTTTACACAAGCTTTTGTTTCTACTGCTACTTGGCTCTGTTGCATTTCCTTGTCTCCCAGAGACAGGAGGAATGGTACAGTGGTACTCAATCACTTGTCTCTGTCTATCCCAAGCAACTAGTGGGTTCTATAAAAGATATCAGGCACAAAACTTTTTGTCTCTTAAAAAGATATCTTTTCCCATTTTAAAATTGCATTTTAAGTGCTTTATCATATGTAGAAGAAGAAAAATTAAACTGAAACTTCAGGGGTAAAACTCACTGGAGCATAGTTAGGTATTATCTGATGAAACTGTAATACTATAAAGAACTTCATCCCCCTAACCCCACCACCTTATGATTATATTATATATTTTTTCTTTAGGAAAATATTGGTGAGTGAGCTTATAGAGGTCTCATTGAAACACCCCCAAATGCAACTTGAAACAGAAGAAACTTCAGCCTTACAAAAACCTAACTCTAGAAAGACACGTGCAGAAATAAAATAGAAGCCATTATACTTTCAGTTTGATAATTCATATTCTGAAATAAAATAGTGAAATTTTACAGATCTGGAGGAAAGTATATACCTTTAGTTTTACCAGACATTTGGCCTGGCCCACTGAACTCAGTGGATTTTTTGACAAATTATTTACTACAAATATAGGATTATTGTAGGTCTATAGTTTAATCAGGTATATTTAGCTATTAGTTTATGTTCAGAATTATAAAGTCAAACCTAAAAACACCTGCAGGTTTTGGTCACTGGAAATATAAGTCATATGACTTCCCTCAGCAATTTGTGAGAGGGAATTCTTATGTTCTAAATCTCTTTATAGCAGAAAGAAAGATCCTAAAGCTGTACTCAACAGTTAGGCTGCTTCCTTTGGGAAAAAAGGAAGAGTGATACTGACTTATAAGGAAGGTCTACCTCCTGTATAAAAAAAATAATGTAGATTGCACAGAAGGTATTATGTACAAAAATTGAAATCTATTCTAAAGGCTCTAACATAAGGCAGCTAATAATATCCTAACAAGTACCAGGAAGGTCTTTAGTTACTGTAATTGTGACTACATAGTACTTGGTTTGTCAAGTGGTGGAGGACCTATACTCAGCAACTTTGGGTGATCTGTTCTGGGTCATGCAGTTTCTATGTTAAATTATCCTTTTAATCTGAGTAATGAAATAGCTAGTGCAAAGTGAATTAGAAGAAATTTATGACTTCCTTTGTCAGTTGTGTGTGTTGTATGTGTGCTTGCTTTCACATGGTAACTTTCCTCTCTTTTTCTTATTCTCCTGTGGAGATCCCTGAAAATACAGTACTGAAAGTACAGCTTTATTTCCTCCTTTATTTAGTATCTTCTCTCTTCTTCTCAGTTGGTTTTCTCCTCTTTTTCCTGACAAAGAATTACATTGATTCATTTCCCCTGTTCCATCTTACTTAGTATCTTAAAATGAAAAGGGGGAAAGGATGTCAGATAAATATCATTTATGTTTAAAAATACCGACTTCTCCCTATTCTTCCTTTCACTATTTTCATTAACTATCAGCCTCATTTCAAACTTGTTTTTCTTTTCCTTTCTTGTACAGATTCTTTTTCAGAAACTAAACCATATCACATATAGGACCTGGCTGGCTATTTCCAATGTAGTGTTTCCTCATTTTCTTTGTGATGCAAATTTAAATACTGCTCTCCCTAAATGATCTTACAGGAAGTGTCTATACATGGTGTTAGCATGCAGCAATAAACTCTGGCACACATGGCACCAGAGTTTATTGCTCCCAGCATGTCATTTGAATATGCACCCAGGACTGAAACTGGGACTGAAACATGCTGAGCTGGGTTGGGCAGGCCTGCTCTAACCTGGCTCAGAATGCAGTGGCTAGGGCACAAGGGTGTTTCAGTGCAGTGCTAGCCAGCAGGCAGCCCCTACACTGATGCACCCATGTGCCCCCGTGGGGTGAGCATCTGCACGTGTGCTGTTGTACATGAAAAAAACTCTGCAACAGGGTAGTACTTGTATTTACAAGTAATTAATTAGTTTTCTGTGTCAAGAATGTACTTTGGTAGCCACGTTGGTCTGAGAGAAAAAGAAATACAAAAATCTAGAACTCTTGGTTTCAACGTAATATCTTTTATTAGACCATCTGAGAAATTAAAAAAAAAAAATCCTTTTCTGCAAGCTTTTGGGCTCAAAGGCCCTTCATCAGCTTCTGGGAAAAGTACAGATGGTAAAAAGCTTAATTTTTGCACAGCTGGAGCTGGAGATGGAAAGCTATCCCTCTGGGTCCATGAGAGTGTCTTTGTGAGTTGTGGTGAGTTGTTTTTTGATGTGTAGATCAGGTAGAATTCCTTCCCTGGAGGAGTCAGATGGCAGGCAGAGAGGTAGAAAATCTTTCTTGTTCTTCTGCAATAAAGTTTAAAATCCAGACGTGTTTTGTGATTTCTCATTTAGTTTAATACAAGGTATCATTTTGGAACCACGAATTCTATATTTTTGCATTTGTTTCATAGATTTAATAGATTTCATAGACATTAGAGCTGGAAGGGACCTTGAAGATCATCAAGTCCAGTCTCTTACCCCAGGGGAAGGAAGTAAGCTAGGGTCAAAGGATCCCAGCAAGATAAACATCCAAACGTTTCTTGAATGTGTCCAGAGAAGGTGCCTGCAACGCTTCTGGAAGGAGTCTATTCCTGGTCTTGGGGGCCTGGACAATAAAGACATTTTCCCTTATGTCCATCCTAAAATGGTCTTGGAGGAGTTTATGACTGTTGTTCCTTGTTATCCCTTGGGACGCTCTGGTGAACAGACGTTCCCCCAGATCCTGGTGAACGTCCCTGATAAACTTGTAGATGGCCACCAGGTCACCCCTGAGCCTGTGCTTTTCCAGGCTGAAGACTCCCATGGCCCAGTCTTTCTTCATAAGGCCTATTATTTTGCCCTCTGATCATGCGCATGGCTCTCCTCTGGACTCTCTCAAGCTTCTCAACATCCTTCTTGAATTGCAGAGCCCAGAATTGGGTGCAGTACTCCAGCTGCAGCCTCACCAAGGCCAAGTACAGTGGGAGCATGATATCCTGAGATTAACTTGAGAAACATCTATGGACACAAGCCAGAGTTTTGTTTGCTTTACCAGATGTGACATCGCAATGGTGGCTCATGGTCATCTTGTGGTCAATCATGACCCCCAAGCCTCTTTCAGCAGTGGTGCTAGCAAGCGTAACAGTGCCAAGCCTATAAGCATGCTGTGGGTCCCTTCCCTGCCCACCCCCAGCTGCCCGAGGTGGAGTACCTTGCATTTACTGGTATTGAACATCAGGTTTGCATCCACCCACTTACTAAGATTATCCAAGTCAACCTGGATCACTAGCCTGTCCTCAGTTGTGGATGCTATGCCCCAAAGCTTAGTGTCATTCGTGAACTTGGCCAGTGCGCTTCTGACACCAATGTTCACATCATTGATAAGATGTTAAAGAGAACCGGTCCAAGGACAGAGCCTTGGGGGACACCATTGTTTACAGAGCTCCATGATGATTTGCTACCATTGACTACTACTCTCTGGGTCTGACCTCAGAGCCAATTTCCCAGCCATCTGACTGTGGTGTAGCTGAGGCCACAGTTGGCCATTTTTTTTTCCCTATGAGGCGATCATGGGACAACAGATCAAAGGCTTTTTTTTAAGTCCAGATATATGATGTCAATCTCTTGTCCCTTGTCCAGGTGATGTGTCACCTGATCATAGAAGGAGACAAGATTTGTCAGGCAAGACCTACCCACGACAAACCTATGCTCCCTGTCCCTCAGGATGTTTCCATCAGCCAGCTTATCAAGAAGGTTCTCTTTGATAATTTTCTCCAGAATCTTACTGGGGATTGAGGTCAAGCCGATTGGCCTGTAATTCCCAGGATCTACTTTCCACCCTTTCTTGAAGAGGAGTACCACATTGGCCTTCTTCCAGTCTTAATGTACTTCACCCGAGCGCTATGAGCTTTCATACATTTTTGCCATTGGTTGAGTTATGATACTTGCCAACTCTTTGAGTACTCTAGGGTGTAATCTGTCTGGACCAGCTGACCAGGAGTCCAGCCTCTCAAGGTGTTCCTTTACAGGGTCTACACCGATGCCAGGTGAAATATGCCCTCACCCTGGCTGTCCCATGTCATGCTAGGCAGGGCTGATAAAAGACCAATGCAAAGCATTGCAAAGCAAAGCATCCATTAAGCAGGTTGTTTTTTTCCTGGGTGTCGGTTATCAGTTGACCCATTTAGTTCAACAAGGATCCAATGTTACCCTTGCTTTTTTTTTTTGACTCCCTACATATCTGGAAAAGGACTTTTCATAATCCTTGATATGTGAAGCCAGATGGATTTTGGTTGCAGCTTTGGCTTTCCTGATCCAACCCCTGCAGGTATGGATCATTGCTGAGTACTCCTCCTTGATGGTGACTGCAGCCTTCCATCCTTTCTAAGTCTCTCTTTTTAGGTGTAGGAGGTCCTCAAGTTCCCTGCTGAGCCAAGGGGATTGCTGTGCCCTTTTGCTACCCTTCTTCCATGATGGAATAGACATCTCTTGTACTGTCAGGATTGGTCTCTTGAGGAGAAACCACTCCTCTTGGACTCCTCTTCCTGTTGAGTCATGGTCCCTTAGGACCTTGACAGTGAGCTTTCTGATCTTGTCAAAGTCGGCTTCCCTTTAGTCAAGGACTTCTGCATTGCTGACTGACTTGCTAGCTTTGCTTTGGATAGTAAAGTTGATCAGCTCATGGTCACTATCACCCAGCTTTCCACTGATTCTTAGGTCACTGATTAGATCATCCCCTTTGACCACTACCAGGTCCAACAAAACTTTATCTCTTGTAGGCCCATAGACTTCTTGAGTCATGTAGATTTCATCCACACATGTGAAGAAGCTTTGCAATCAGTTGGATTTGGCTGAGTGCTGTTCCCATGATATGTCCAGGTAGTTAAAGTCTCCCATGACAACCATGCACTGAGAGCAGAGCCTCTTCCCCAGCTCAGTGAGGTGGAGGCCATCTCTTCCCGGCAGACCACTGCCTCCCTCACCAAAGAGCGGATTGTGATCGTGGAAGCTGAAGCCTTCATAATGACATTAGCATTGCAGTCTTTGGTTAACTACTTCAATCCTTCTCTCTTTCCTCAGCCCAAAGCCCAAAAGTGAGAGGATTGAGGAAAACACCACCTGTGCCCCCAACCCCTTAAGCCCTGCTTCCAAAGCCCTGTAGCATCTCATGACCCAGCTGAGATTGCTCCAAGCCGTGTCATTCATGTCCACATAGATAATTTCCTGTGGCATTATAGGGTTTCACATGTAAACTTTTACTGTGGAGCTAATTAGTCTACTCAGTAGCTACAGTCTTGTGTAGATGTGTCCACAGAGTTGCATTTTATCTCACAATGGGCATTTCTACATGTTACCATACAGCAATGTTGCTACAGCACCATGCTATAGTACTTCCTTTTGGAAGTACTGCTATGCTGCTATGCCTTGATGATATCTAATTAAGGTGTTAATTAGGCAGGAGGCTGCCCATTTCTTGCCCTGATGCCAGAGGGCATTATCTGCAGCACCATTCCTCCCCTACACTGCAGCCCAAGCCTCGCAGATGGCATCCAGTGATGTTAACATCATCAGCCCCACACTGGGCCCTAGGATCCTCCAATTAGGACCCCTTTAAGATCCCTTCATTCAGGTGGCCTATTCCACATTCATTTGGAGCTGCCTAGCTTACTGATCTGTTTCCCCTTATGGGTGTGGTCCCCTCAGGACCTTTGGCTATCCTGTCCCTGGTCTCACCTCCCGGCCAGTCAGAACCCCAGGGCCTCAGCTCTGGGCATCCCTCACAGTGGGCCCCTGCCTGTGTGACCCTTCCAGTCCTGGCCCCAGCATTGACCAGTTGAGGGATTTCAAATCAGGCTTCTGAGTCTATAGACCTCTCTCTCTCTTTGGTCCAACTTCCTGACCCTTTTATGGTATAACCCACCCAGTTGTGAGAGCTAGGGTTATTAAAGCACTGTGACCCACCTTTCACTGGGGTGGTAACTGGCCTAGTATTTCCTGGAGGTTCCTATGCCATTGAGAGCCCCACCAGGCCACCCACTTCTGGTAGGGTGCAGTTTTATGTCATGCCTAGGACCAGGAGCCTCCAAACCATCCCCTACAATGCCTGCCCTTACCTCCAGGATGTTGTATACAGCCTTGCAGCCAGCCAATGTTACTGCCTGACCTGCCAGCAGCAAACTTCTCTGTTTATATAAGGTGGCTAGGGATCTAAAATGGCTGTCACAATCAAGCACCTGCTGGCTGCTTGGCTCAGTGCTTAAAGTGGCAGGCAAAACAGTGCCCAGCCACAGTTAGATATATTTACAGTTGAAAAACAAACTGCAGAAAAGAAAAATACAAAGTTAAGGTGTTCAAAGCCCTTAAGGACTTATCAATATTAAAACTCACCCAATTTTAAATTAAAATTAATTTTTAAATTGATTAACCCGGCTTACAGCTTTGTAGTGTCAAAGAATTTAGATGTTAAGGGAGCCCTCTACTCCCAAAATTTCAGAAGCCACTAGAACCTTTGGACTAAGTACAGACAGCCAAAAAGCCTGAGGCTGAATTAAGTCAATCTTTGCAGGTTAGTGTAAACTGCATAAATTGAACTGATAGCCAAGTGAGCAGATATTCACTTTTGGTTCTAGAAATGCAGTCATATATCTGGAGTGGCCCAGGCCGGAAGCTGAGAAGGCCTCCCTGCTCGGCTGGAGAAGACAGCTTGGGCCAAAGCTAGCAATACACACACTGTGAGGTGGAGTTTGCAGGGGACGTGCAAAACATCTTAAGATGCTGAGAGACTGTGAGTTAATTTGAATCTGGAGGAGTTCTGGGACAGAAATTCAGTTAAATCTGATACTACATCCAGGTTTATCTTAAACTGGGTTCAGCCATTTTGAAAATGGTTTATGTGCACTGAAGTTCTGTTGTTACAGATTTGAACTAGTTTCCAATCACTTGTACTGGTTTATGTGTAATTTCTGTCCTTAGCCTTGTGGAGCAGGCATGTATGTGTGCATAGGTGTGGCTAATCATAACAGTTCAGTAACCTGTTCGGTGGTTTTTAGCATTATAGCTACATTTTTATTTATGTTTATAACTTTTTAAACAAGACTGTAAAAGCGATTATGCCTAATTTTTTTACACGGAGTGAAACTAATAATAATCTGGAAAAAAATATTAAAATTCACTTAAAAATAAATTGCAACTTATTAAATACAATTGTACATATGTTTTATTTATAGTAACACAAATATATGTAATGTAACTTTCTCAATATACATACATGAAACCGTTTTAGAGCACCCAACATTAATAGAATAAATAGCATGACAATTGTAGCTGCTTTTATTTACTTACTAGGGACTGAGTTAAACAATCCTTTAATTTTTATATATATCAGAAAACACATACTTTATTTTAATCTTGGACTTATTTACAATTCTGAAGCTACATCTACATTGGTGGTGGGTTTAAAAAATTGAGGAGCTGAAGATATTTATTTAGAAACATCTCAGTCTTAACTTAATATTAACACAGATGGCTCCTTTCTTATTATTTTAATGCATTTTGCATTTCTATATGTGAAGCCATCCCAGCAATTGTAGTGGGACAGAAAATAGAAGGAATGAAGGGCTTCAGAAATACCACTATTAGGGGTAAAACCCTGAAGAAAGTAGCATTACAATATTGTATTATCCTTCTGGGCAGTGGAGAATGGTGCTTCTTTCTTCTTTTCTTTTTTCTTTTTCTTTTTGTAAATCCTAAAACTCATTGTGTTACAAGAAGGTTGTCTCTCAAAGAACAGTTAATTGCTAGTGAAATGCAATGTGAAGTTTCCTTTGGGACTACATCTATTTTCTTCAATTAGCAAACGTGATAACTGGTAAGTTATAAAGTGGAAGGAACTAAACACATTAAAAACATATGTATACATCTGGTAGTGTTCTACAGGGAGGCCACTGAAGCTGGATTTCTCTTTTAAATACTCAATGAAATAAAATGTGCAAAATTAAGCAAATCCAGCTCATCTCTATGTTTCTTTTTAAAGCTTTATTACTGAATGAAACAAATAATCAAGTGCCAGTTACTACACTTGTATCACAGGTACATATGCTTAAGAAGAAAAGTGAAAAAGACAGAAAGACAAGCTATTAGTGGTATGAACTTTCAGTCATCCATAAACTTGATTTGTTGTCTAGTTGGTTACAGCTTTCAAATGGGTCATAGCTTTTCCCAGATTCTTTCACTGATCAGACTAGTTACTTTAGCCTTTGATTGATTAGCAGGTAGGCATGGGTTTCATCCTATTTTTTCTTTTCATTTCTTTTTTCAAGGTAAGGGACTGAGTAAGAGGAAAGTCCACTAGAAAAATTACTTATGAATTTGCTTTCATTGTGTTCTTTTGGTTTTGTTTTGCTTCTGTAGTCACTAGTCACTTGGTGTGTGAGGTAGTTAGAAGACATCTACTTTATTATGTGTTTTTTGTGCTTAGGTCCAACTACCTGTGCATGATGACAAGATGTCAACCTTGGCCACAGAGGGAAGCAGTTTTGTGGTTAATATCTTTCTGTCACAGGGAAAATACAAAGGGGGAACCCCAGGGATAGGAACCTACATGGGGAACAGAAAAAAAAGCTGGGGTAAAGGGAATACTTACCTGCAGCATGACCTGCAGCAAGACTGGAACCTGAGGAAGAGCCCGCACAGATGATCAGCTGTGCCTTTATACAGCTGTGGCTGGTCGGTTACGTCAGCTGTGATCACCAGCCGGCAGAAATAAAATGGCCATGAGCAAAGAGGAAGGAGGCAGAAGGGTACCAGCAGGGGTACCAGCAGGAGGTGTCTGTTCAAAGCTCCCACAGGAGCAAGGAGAGCCAGAGGTTTCTTTCCCCATTGAGGAAGAATCCTCTGGCATGAGCTGCAAGCCAGAAACTGCTGGCTGCAGTGGAAGGAGTTGGAAGCTGGACGCAGCTCCCTACATCTGGGAACTCATGTACAGGAGCAAGAGGGTGCAGAGAGACCCCAACAACAGTGGCCATAATGGAGGGGCCAGAAAGACTGACACAATCCCCTACACCAGACCAGACTGGACCATCGGGGGCAATGGACAAGCTGGAGAGGCATACCAAGTGGGTGAAGTGAGGCAAAGGCAGCATGAGGAGCTGTGAAGTGCGGTCATCAGCAGCGTGACACCAAACCAGCAAGTAACTAGGGGCAGTCTCCCACCAAAGGACTGCAGGGGGTCCAAAGACTCAAAAGGCTGGGTGTTGGGGGAGAGGAATAGTGCGGGAGAGTCCACAGACCATGCTGGCCACATACAGGGTTTAACCTAGACCCATTGTACAGAAGGCAAGATGGTTGAGAACTTAGCAGAAGGGCCTGGCAAGAGAGCAGTTAGATCCCTCATGGTGCAATATTAGGTTTTCTTTGGGTTTTATGTTTCCCCCTTTTGGAGGGGCTGAGGATTGGTGCTCGTGGTAGGACCTTAGTGTTAGGTAAACACTGGCCTTAGGAGAAAAGTGGCAGTTGTGCAACCCGAGCAGGTAACCTTAGGCTGCCTTAGTGGTATCAGGGAGAATCTTCCCTGCTTTCAAAAGTGACCAGGAGGCTCAATGATCTGGAATCTGGACAGGAGGACAACTGTGATCCATCTAGACTTGGTGTAAGGGCGAGGTATAGGGGAGGTGGAACCTCACAGAAGATCACCAGATAAACATTCCACCATCTGGAGACCCCACATGGTCAGACCCTCCACTGAAATAAGATTCAAAATCGTGTCAGGCAAGATTGGGGAAGACCATATTGGGAGCAAACACCTTCTTGATGGGCTACTGGGGATGATAAGGTGAGCACCATCAAACTTCCGGGCCAGAGCTGTCACAGTCACTGTCACAGGCAACTGTGAGCTAAGAAATTAAGAAACTTGCAAAAGGGGTTGCTTGTTCACATTAAGGGTTAACATAATTCATTGTAAAACTATTAGGTAGGATATTATCTTATGTTTAAATCTTATGCTATTTGTGACCAGACAAATATATATATGGGAGAGACAGATATATATGGGAGAGAGCCACACGGGATGTTTGAGGCCAGATGGGCACACTGTCATTGAACCAATTGCATGGTTGGGAAACATTTCCGTTGCTACAGCAATCAACACCCACCACAATTAATTTATTAGAATCTATGGATCCTACATATGTCTATGTCAAAATTTGGTATCTCTCACCCAGTAAACCAAATACTTTCATGGGAATGTCAGTGACACTAGACTAAAACTATGGGCTTGAATGAACAGTCACAGGAAAACAAGTAAGGTCAGCCACACACAAACACACAAAGGAGAACATTTTTAAACACCACTCATTTCTGACCTTACCATAACAGGCTCAAGGGAAATTTAAAAAACACCTTAAAAATGTGAGCATGAGAACAAAAAAAAATTATAAACAGGCTGGACACTAAAAACCAAGGGTGGAATATAGCCATTGACTACATTGTTCATTGTAATCTATTTTCTTTTCACTTCCCAGGTCTTTATCCTCTCCCTTCTTTACCAGTTTTGATCTTCCACTAATCAAGCTATTCCTTTTTCTGCAGTCTTCTTGTCTTTTAGTTACTCTTAGGAATGTCTGTCTTTTCCTGTTTCACAGTTCTGTAGATGTTTTTAGTCCTAGATGTACCTGCTTTTTCCTCAGACCTGAGAAAGAATGCACTGTATTTGAAAACTTGCCTATGTCTTTCCCAACCGTGTAGTCGATTCAATAAAAGATATCATCCACAAAAATCCTTGTTTCCACATATTTTCTAGACCATCATGGCTACAACATCCCTTCAACACTACTACAGTCCTGTCCATATTTTTGTCAAAATCAAACATAATGCCTAATACCAATCTCCCATTCCAAGTTGAAACTGAAAAACACATAAAAACAACAAACAATATAATCTGTGCTTAAAAATAGAAGAAAACTAATAGCTAAACTTGCTAAACTTATGAACCATGTTCCATTGTGGAGGGCCATTGTACCATTGTTTAGTTGTCATGTTGATATTTTACAGAAGCCCCTATAATTCTGTCAGAAGGTAGTCCCTCTGTTTTGTATGTTTCTTGTCCTGTGACTATGATCGCTCAGTCTGCAGAAATACTTTTTTTTTGGAGACCTCATGGGGAAAAGAGAGTGCCTGTGCTCTGTGCCTTTTATTTCCCTGAATTCTAGAAGCTGGAGGGTTTAATTTACATTCAATAGAATGTGTCCAGCTAACAGGATATCCTCATGCAAACTTGGTGCTACCTCTTGTTGCCATGTGGCTGCTTGTGGCTATTGTTTTCCATCACAAAGACAAAAAACATTGTTTTCATGAAAAGATAGAAGTTCCTGTGACCCTGGATCATTTGGATTTTTTTGTTCTACCCTATCCATTTAGTTATCATAGATTTCATAGATATTTGGGCTGTAAGGGACCCCAGAGGATCATCAAGTCCAGCCCCCTGTCCCAGGGGCAGAAAGTCAGCAGGGATCATAGGATCCCATCAAGATAAGAATCCAAATGTGTCTTGAAGGCATTCAAAGTCAGTGCTTGAACCACCTCCAGTGACAGCCTATTCCAAACCTTGGGGGCTCAGAGAGTAAAGAAGTTCTCCCTTATGTCCAGCCTGAATCAGTCATGGTGGAGTTTGTGACCATTCGATCTTGTCATCCTTTGGAGTGCAGTGGTGAACAGACATCCCCCCAGATCCTGATGAGCATCCTGATAAACTTATAGGTGGCCACCAGATCACTCCTGAGCCTGTGCTTGTCCAGGTTGAAGAGTCCCATAGCTCTCAGCCTCTCATCATAAAGTCTGTTTTCCTGACCTCTGATCATGTATGTGGCTCTCCTCTGCACTCTCTCAAGCTTCTCCATATCCTTTTTGAATTGTGGAGCCCAAAACTGGACTCAGTAGTTCAGCTCTGACCTCAGCAAGGTGGAGTACAATGGGAGAATGACATCTCAGGATTTGCTTGAGAAGCATCTGTGGATGCAAGCCAGCATTTTGCTCACTTTGCTAGCCTCAGCATCACATTGAAGGCTTATGTTCATCTTGTGGTCAATCATGACCCCCAACTCCCTTTTGTCTGTAGTGCTAACCAGCGTAGCACTGCTGAGCTTATAAGTATGCCGCAGGTTTTTCCTCCCATGGTGGAGAACCTTGCATCTTCTGGTGTTGGACACCATCATCCGCCCATTTCATAAGCCTGTCAAGATCTGCCTGGATCACCCTCTTGTCCTCAGGTATGGATGCTTTACCCCAATTTGGTGTTGTCGGCAAACTTGGCCTGTCTGCTTCTGACTCCAATGTCTACATCATTAATCAAGATGTTAAACAGTATAGGCCTTAGGACAGAGCCTTGAGGGACGCCACTTGTCACTGTGTACCAAGACTATTGGCTCCCATTAATCACCACTCTCTGGGTCCTACCACGGAGCCAATTCCCCAGCCAGAAGATTGTGGTAAGGTCGAGGCCACAGTTAGCTCTAATTCCACATACTTTTTAGTAGCTGTTCTATTATCTTTTTTACCTATTCATGGGTTTTTGGATTGGTAGTTAAATATCTAAAACTCATGCCCACTAAGGTGCATCACATTTTTAGGCATTACTTTTCCTTGCATCTGCTAACAATCAACAGATTCCAAACGAACAGTTAAAACACATACAATTGTTTCCCATCAGCATAAGCAAATATATGCTGATTTAGCTCTTGAACCCCACAATGAGAACATCTTGGTGTTACCTCCTACTGCAAGACTGATGTTTCTGATAATTTTTTTCCGACACAGAACACAGAGCATGATACATTATTTTACTGGATTTAACCTCTATTCTTTTCATATGCAGCAACCCATAATTTATTTCTTAGTGTTGCTGTTCAATCTATGGCTAGTATAAAAAAAAATCTGATTTAATTTTTCTTTCTTTTCTTTCTTCAGTCCAAGAACGGGTTTTATGAATTTTTCTAACATTTTTTTCTTTAATGCTTTAGGAATCATTATCTAGAGCATTTAAACAAATTCGCATAATATTTTTTATTTCCCCCTTAAAATTAAGGGATCCATAAATATGGTGGCTAAGTCAGCCACCTTATCATAATATACTTATTATTTTCTTCAGGGTCTTGTTCTGAGCAGTAGTTCTGGCAGTCACTGTTCATAGACTACATAGATTTTGGGGGTCAGAAGGGACCTTAGTAGATCATCGAGTCTGACCCCCTGCCTTGGTCAAGAAAGGAGCGCGGGGGTCAGATGACCCCAGCTAGGTGCTTGTCCAGTCTCCTTTTGAACACCCCAAGGTAGGGGAGAGCACCACCTTCCTTGGAAGCCCATTCAAGATTCTGGTAACCCTTACTGTAAAGAAGTTCTTCCTAATGACCAATCTAAATATGCTCCCTGTCAGTTTGTGGCCCTTGTTTCTAGTTACACTAAGAGATGCCTTGATAAACAGTATCGCCTATTCTATGTTACCCCACCCTGATGAATTTGTAGATGGCCTCTAGATCACCTCACAGCCTTCTGTTGTTGAGGCTGAAGAGATCCAGGTCTCTTAATCTCTCCTTCTAGGACCTGTTAATTCAATCTGAGATTAGTTTTTTTTATTGATATTCAAAAGCTTTGTTCTATTTCTGTCAAATGTGTGTGTTAGTAAGCATCAAATCTTTCCCAGTTTTTGTATTTATTTTACAATTTCTACATTTGTAGATGAACTGTAATCTTGATATTTTTTCCAGAGAACTGTGTGGGTGTTTGCACCATTTTAGCAAAAACAATAGGTGGTCTGTGGTCACTTTCAACTAGCACTGGAATGTCTTACACCCTTGAACTAAAAGCAGTATCAATGCCACTATTCCATTTTTGTTCATTGTTCTGATGCATATTGGTGCCTACCATAACTCTAATGACACATCCAGTTATAGTAAAATATTTCACCCCTGCCATGTACTTCAGTATTTTCCCCCTTGTAGACTAGGAGTGTGTCTCCATGTACAATGAAAGTGGAGCAATAAACTCTGGTGCATATCATGTAGAATGTATTACTCCCAGGTGCATCATTTCGAAGTGTACCCAGAACTGCAGCAGATTGAACTGGGTCAAAGCAGCCCCATCTGGCAAAGGGCCCATGGGTTCACCTCGCTCAACGTGCTGAGGAGGGGATGGCTGGGGTATGAGGGTGCTCCAGTGCAAGGTAAACTGGCAGGCAGATCTTTGTGTCTCAGCCAGCCCTTCCAGCTTCTATATTTGCATTGCTGTGATATTGTGACACTGCAGCAGGATAGTATTTGTATTTACATTTACAAGTACTACCCTGATCTTCTTGCAGCCTAATAGGGCTGTATATATAGACACTGAGACATTTACTGCAGAGCTAATTAGGCAACTCCATAGTAAACGTCTCATGTAGATGCACCCACTAAAAATGATCTCCTTTTAATATGTGCTTTATTATTTACAATCTCTATTTAATCTATATAATCTCTTTTGATTCCTGTGATAACTCTGTTCTATGGAGGAAAGAAACTATTCAGCTCTTCTTTTATCCTTTGTCTGAGGATAATGAGCATTTTTTAAGGCACAATTTGTGTTTTGGGTGGTGTCATTCAGGTCTTCTTTTCTACTATGAGAATCTTCCTATCTCCTAGCTGATGTTTTCAAACTTTTCAATGGCCCTTAGTATTAAAATGTTTCTTCCAATGTGTTATTTATCTATATGCTTATCTTGCATATTCCTGTAGGGAGAATAAATTGCCAAGTGTAAGCTTTGAGTTTTATCCATTTTTCCTTCTATTGTTTCTGAATTTTTCTTTAGACTTGGTTTAAAATATATATATTTTTGGCCTACATTAATTTACACAATACTATTAAAATGCATACATGCCATTGATGCTCTCAAGTTGGACTTCCTTTTTATATAGTGCTACATCATTGTCCATTGCTCCTAGGAGGAATTAATTGGAGCTAATGGTACTGTCATTGTCCTTTTTGTATACCTAGTGCACACACTTTTGATAGCTTTGCGTTTTACATGCTTCTCACCCCTTGCAGTATTTAGGATACTCGATCATGTTCATACTACAGAGCAGTATCCAAAATCACTAAGCTTAATTCTGGACTGGGTTACTCCTGCAGTTTGGCAAAGTCAAAATACAGTAAAGCATTAACTATGGATTATACCACACTATCTGGACAGCCTTCTCCCTAAAATACTAGTTTCATATGATAGGTAGTATTTTTCTTCCTCTTCAAATCTGACAGATATCAGGAAGGATGCCTGAGAAGTTGAAGTCTTGAAACCCCATGGACCACTGCATGGATCGATATCCCCCCGACTTCCTCCTGCCCAACAAGAACCTCTGCATAGCAGATTTCAATAGGGTCATATTGCCATGCATCAATCTTGCCTGAAGACCCAGGACCAACATCAGTGGGTGGATTGTATTTTGACAAGGAAGTATATAAAGGGAAATAAGAGGACTTACTTGGTCCAGTCAGTTATCTAACTTAGCCTACTCTACATAAGTCCTAGATCAAGTGATCTCTGCAGCTTTAAGAAACGGGTAAAGAAACCATTCCTTCAACATGAGAGAAGAAAGATCCATGCATGGATCTAGGAAACATAATTAGAGAGATAGTGTATAAATCAGTTTTCATTAACCTTTTGAAGGATTATCCCCACGGACACTTTGGAATGATTGTTTTCTGTCTAATGTTAGGTAGACACATGATTTTTCTGTGCTTCTTACGCATTCTCCTTTTTTACATTAAATGGAAATGAAGCTGTCACAAATTAGCTATTGAATTTTGAAACCTTTATATGAAAAACACAAAGCACTTTTTCAGTCTATAAAACTGAGCTTTATAAGACGACCCCTTTCTAAATTGTGTATAGTTTACTTTGCTATAGAAAAATATAATTGAAGCCACGTCTTAATTTTTTACTACCACAGCCAATTGCAGAGGAACAGAAAAGTGACCTACATCTCAAAATTATTATTCATCTTTTTTCATCTTCTCTTTGCTTTCAGAACAAAGAGCACTTGCCTGGAGATATTTACTTTGATTTGGTATGTTAGCATATTTTTATGATTTATTCCATGTGCCTGGGAAGCCAGAGAATCTTCTTGTGGTGATTCCTTATATAAAAATCTCTTTTACATGTTGAAAGTGAACTAGAACACTGAGGGCTTGGAGGGTACATTTATTGAGATTGTGTTTCAAAGGCATGTTTTTATTTTTTTTTCAATTTTGCTTTCCCAATGCATTTCAGCTGCTTAAGTGACTCTCTGCTTAATAGTGATTTGATGTGTTAAATTCAGAAGTAGTTGAAATATGTTTGTTTTCAGTAAAATAAGAAAACACCATGCTGGAAATGAAAAGAGAGGTGTAAAGCTGTTGTTGGTTTATCTTATAAAACTGTTATGTGTACATGGGCATAGTTTAGGGCATGGTTTAATAGCCTGTAGATTTATGTGAGTCTGAGAACTACATTTTCTCATCTTCTGAGGTGGCTATTTTAACTATTTGTTACATATGGCAAATGTGGACATTTCTACATGAGATGCTTTACTGCACAGTTGACTTAATTGACTGAGCAGTAAAATGTCACTGTCTACATATGCAGACACTTACTGCAGTCAATCTACTCTATTGTTAGTTTTCTATCTGCAAATTAGTTACTGCACAGCAATGCACTTGTAGATGCCAAATGGGAGCAAATTTGCTCCTGCTCAGCCCCACCATCAGGGGGCACCTGCAGGCTAGCCCTAAGGCCATGGGGCTTGAAGCTTCTCCAGCCCCTGGACCTTAAAATGCTACAATGACTGTGGAACCCTGGCCACCTGCAGCCAGCTCCTGGCCACTGGCTCCCATACCAATGGCCAGCCACAGCAGCCTGTGCAGACCCCAGAGTTGCCCCCAGCACAGCCCCACTGCCTGTCTGCCTATACTGTGCCATGCCCAGGCCCAGCAGCACCTGGAGTGTCACATTCAGCCTGTGCTAGTCATCAAGGGGGCCACACTAGCATCATCACTAATGCCACACTGCCTCCTGGTGGCAGGACTGGTCCCAGGAAGAGACTGTGGACCTTGTGGCACTGTGGGGTGAGGCTGAGACCCTGAGCCAGTTTCTTCAAAGTGGACACTCTAATGGTCATGTGTATGAGAGCCTGTTGAGCACTGCATGTGGGATCATGGGCTTGATTGGTCAGCACACCAGTGCCACATAAAGGTCACTGCATTATGGGTACTGTGGGTCACTATCATCAACCACAACCATCAGTCAGGGTCTTCCCACACATCAGTGTCCTTCATGTGGCAGCTGAACCACATCCTCATATCCTAGGGACCCTGACCAGAATGATGCCATGTATTCTAGCATGGGTGGCCTGGCCAAGCCTCTTCTGTGGCTTGGAAGTGGCGATGAGGTGTCAGAAGGGGATAGCCCCTCAGGGAACCAGGAGCCTGTCCTGCCATGGTCCCCACCTCCAGCATCTTCCAGCATCTATGGCAGCCTGGGTGAGTGTGTGCCCTGCCCACCTAGAAGGCAACCCTGGCCATGGCACTACCAGCCCTCAGCAGCTCCAGCTCCTCCCTGGCAGGGGCCTCTGTCCAGGCAGTCATGCCCCTTCACCCCAGGACACTGCCAGGAAATGCACATTTTCACTGCCTGGAGGGGCAGACTCAGGCTACTGGGACAGCCTCCTGGCTCTGAAGGAGAGGTACCTAGTTAAAATATATATATTGGTTAAAAGTGGATCTATTATCTAACATAAAACAGCTAAATGAATGCTGAACAACCTTTAGCCTACTTTTAACCTGTGGTTTCAGCACTTTCTAAAATTTTTCTAACATCTTCTTGCATCATTTTGTCTTCTCTTACTCAAACTTTGGTCAAGAGAATGCATGAAAATGCTATATTGTGCTGTCACTGAGCAGCTTAAGGCCTACAATAATCTGCACTTGCCTAAGGTCACACACAAAGGCTGTTCAAGGAAGAAGTTATATCTTGGTATTCCAAGGTTCAGACTTGTACCCTAACATTAGCCCTGTCCTTCCCTCTATTCCCCTTATCAAATTATAGGTGCCTATTTTACATAACTAAAAAGCAATGATAGGATCATCATGCTATTGCAGATATGAAAGGAAAGTGAGGAAGAGGTGCAAACAAAGAGGGACCTAGAAAATTGCAGGAAGTGTTAAGACAAAGTCATTAAAGGGAAGAGCTGTACAGCATACCAAGAAAGGAATATGGGGAACAGATTTTGGGCCAGTGGAAAAGATAAGATGAAAAACCTGATGAAATGAGACATATTAAAGAATGGTCTGTAAGTTATATAGATGAATGATATATATATATATATCTTTACACCTATTTAGAGCAGCAGGACAAGAGAGAATATAGAAATGAAATTATGGGAATCATTAAGGGAGGCTTAAAAGAATAGGAATGGGAGAACAAGACAGAAAATAAAGGGCTGGTTTAACAAAAGGGCACATCACCACTGAAATAAGCAGTGATCCCCTCTGAGACTATGGTCCACAGATTCACTCCTGTTCAAGGATTTGATTACAACTCCTATTTGTTGGAAGGGATTTGCAGATGAGACAAGACTAAATTAATTGGTAGTATATTTATTCTTCATTTTTATTATTTCAATTTCACTGCACCTACATTTACATTTTAATTCAAACTGAGAGAGGGAGAGAACAAGAAAGGGGGAGAGAATAAGGCTCATACTTACAGCCTTTGCACAAGCTAAGAACATTATTGGGAATGGGAATTGCACTGACTTCCTGCCTACTCAGAATGACTATCAGAAATGTCAGATCATAAAGCCTTTATGGGGAAAAATAGCAGCTAAAGCAAAAGAAAGTTTTGATAAATCTGATGATATTTGGGACCCATTTGTGTTGGTAACAGCTTAAGAGGAAAGAATTCTGAAAGGTTATAAACACTGTTGAGTTCAAGAACTAAATTCAAGGGATTCCTAATACCCATGTTTCTACCATCATGCACAGTAAACATACCTGCTCCACCAAGAGTGCCTATAAATAACAATATGTTTCTTTCTTTGTACGTCTCAATTTATTTCCCTTGTTTGGTGTATCTTTTTATTTTTATTTTTTTGTCCTTTATATTTCTGCAAAGTTCCTCTTAAAATATAGACAATAGAAGCATTTGTGTGATACATGTCTTAGCTGTAGGGGATATGCTCATCACTGCCATACCTGTAAATTTGGTATGCTAAGTGTAAAGAAAAATGATTAAAAGAAACTCCCTCAAAAGAAAAGCAGCTGGATCAGAGTTTTAGGAAGGATGTGAAAGGAGGAATGGTTTTTTTTTTTTGCTAAGATGAAAAACAAAACGAACAAAATTCATACGTTTTGGATGAATTAGATAAAAATCACAAGTATTCTTCTCTTTGAAAGAAATGTTAGCTCTGAGTCCTTTGATAATAACAATAACAGATGTTCCCCTTTCCAATTTTCTAACCACAGCTCTGTAGTTAAAAAAATCACAATTGGAATGTTGTGGGGAAGCAATACAAATTTAAATGGTTTATCTGAGAATATCTCTGTCCTACTCATCTATGAAAATTTTAAAATACCAGACAGATTTTGTACAATTCTAGGCTGCGTGTATGCTTGCTAGTTTGCTATATAACAAAAATACAGAATACGTTACCAATGATAATTCATATTTTCAATTTGCTCCAGCAAACATGTACCATGAACTCTAGTCACAGAAGCATATATATAATACTCAACATATACAAGCACACACAGGCACACATGCTTTACTTAAACATTATAATTCTTTTGTAAATATATACAGAATGAAGTGGGTTATCCTGGTCCCCAATTATAAGCACCCATTTTGCAGTGAAGTCTCAAAACTGACTTTGTCTTGCATGAGGTCCCCAGACTACTATGCACACAAGTATTTGAGTTCCTGTGATAGTTTAGTTGCAGGCTTATTTTAACTCATTCCATTCAACTCAAGCTCATTCCAAATGTATTTTTCCTTATTTTAAATTATTCTACTTCCTTCACTTATTTCTATCTCCCTCATGTATTTCTAAAGTTAACTCAATCGCCTCTGTGCTTAATCATTTAGGGATTTTAAAAAAAAAAAAATATTTATTTTTATTTTGCTCTTCTCTCATCCCACTTACTGCCCCTGTCTCCTGCCTGTTTGGCTACTCTTTTCCAATGCCTTTTTTCCCTTGCTCCATTCTGGTCTCCATTGTCAGTGTCCTCTCCTGTTCTTTCTTCCTTCTATCTCAATTTTTTCTATCTAAAATCTCTCCTGATCCAGTCTTAATCTTTGTATTGTTTAGGCTTCCATCTCTCTACTTTTCCACATTTTCCTTCTATTATCCCACAGACCAGGAAGCCTTTCTTCTTTTGTTCTCCAAGTATTGCTACCACGTCCCATTATTTGTTAGAATTATCACTCTCTACACATCTTGTCTCCAATTTGTTCTTTATACTCATCTTCACTGGGTTTACATTTTATTCCTTTTCTTCCTCTCACTCCTCTCAGTCCTGCATGCTTCCTGGGTTCTGTTTGACCTCATCGTGTCATTCTTTCCTTTCATTTCATTTTATGCAAGACCAGTCCTGAGCTGAGTCCATCTTCTGATTCTATCAACATATTTATTTCCATAATGCATCAGTTCTCTTACTCTCACACTTCCCGGTCAACCAATTCTTCTACTTACATGGGAAAATAATTCCAGAAGAGACATCATGAGATTATGTAGTTCAGCCTGCTGCTGAAGGCAGGAGCACCTCTGACTAAATTATCCCAGCCAAATGTCTTTCTAATCTGATCTTGAAAATTTCCAGGAATGAAGAATCCACAGTTCCTATATGTCTCTAGTTTAGCCCCTTCCCATGAATAAATACCCACATAGTCAGGAAGTTCTTCTAAGTCTTCAACCTAAATTTCCTCTCCTGAAGTTTGAGGTCACTTGCACCTAGTTCTGTCCCCTATGGCCACAGAGATAAGGCTGTCCCTATTCTCTTGCCTTCCAGGTATTTAATCCTTTTTCTTTTTCCTGGGAAATGGATTAGGTATTTACTCCATTTTTTCTTCAGGCTTTTTTCTCTCTCTGCCTTATGAAGGAAGGGATGAATGCTGAATGTGAAGAGGTGAGTAACTCTTTGGTAGATATTTCAGTTCCTGAACTCAGAAGCAATAGAGTACCAACAGTGCTCTCCCAAAACCCTGTATGTTTTTTTAAAGCCCAGCAAATTACCAATTGGACCTGCGTTTTCTTTTCCTCCTCCCCCATACTCCCATCTATGAGTCAGCAGTGAGTCAACAGCAGGACCACTGCTGAACTGCTGCAGGGCACAGAAAGAACATCTGTGTGGCAGGACTTTCACTGCTTGAAGAGATACACTGGATTCATAGTACATGTCAGGGGGACAGCTCCCCAGTAACATTTCTCTGTGCCAAAAGGCCTGCTCACCTATTATAAAATTGCCAACAACTGTCATCTGTCCTCATGTACAGTTTATATTAGCATTAACATCCATGACATTGGAGAACTCTTTACATGTGTAATGGGAACAGCTTAAAATATCCTGCACCTTAATCCTTCCATGCATTGATACTTGTTCCTGGGTCTCTTCATAGACTATTTCCTAGGCAGCAATATTATTAATTCAACAGAGCACACTTAAATGGGAAGAGCTGGATGCACAGATCAAGGGACAAATAGCTCTTAGAATCCTATTCTTATCTTTATTCCTTTTTCTTGTCCTACAAATAGAAGATTTTCAACCTTGATTACAACTTCTGTAATCTTTACATTCTTTACATCCCCTGAGTACAGTGAAATCTCATCTGGTGTGTTATTTTGCTTCCCTCAGTACTGCCAGCTGGGACTGTATCCATCCAAAGTCCGTCTATTTACAACATTTTCCCTATTCCTTATCCCAAATGAAAGAGAGATCCATTTGGCTTCTGATGGATAGCCAAGATTCTGTGCCATCTGTCATGCTGAACATTACACCCAAATACCTCATCAGTCTGAGCAGGTTGTCCTGTTAGTGAGTGAAACCTCTTGCCAATGTGTAGATTTACCTAATCTGCCTGGGGTTGCCCAGCTTCTAAATAAAGAATGTTGACATTTCTATTCTTTATTGGTAGGTGAAAGAAAATGTTCTTTTATAAAACATGGTAACCTGGAGCAGCACAATAGAGCAGCACAATATGGTATGCCTTCCCGGTTCTGACTGTCCACCTTATCTGGGATCTAAGGTCTGTCTTTCTCGGTCCTCGCCCTCACAGGAGGAATCCACTGGTTTTGGACTTGGTCTCGTCTTGGACTCAGCCTTAGCCTTGTCCTCACAGGAGGGATTCACTGATCTTGGACTCAGCCTTGTCCTCACAGGAGGATCCACTGGTCTTGGACTCATCCTTGTTCTTACAGGAGGGATCCA
>JAGPOW010003316.1:56478814-56513201 GCA_030014935.1 Caiman crocodilus | reverse complement strand
ACTTGGCTGGGGTCCTGTGACCCTGGCACCCGTTCCTGCCATTGGTGGGGGGTCAGACTAGATGGCCTGCTTTAGGCCCCTTCTGACCCTAGATACTATGATACTATGACAACATCATCAGTGTGAGGTAATTCAAGTCCACCTTCCTGCCTTCCATAAGGGTATGATAATTATCACTTTGTAGGCAAGGCTGGAGCAGAGGTGGGGTTGGGATGGTCTCTGCCCTGCCTCTTGAAACTGTGCATGCTGTAAAACAGAATGCAAGACTTCTGGGGACAGAGCAAGTAAACATGAAGGAGGATGACCCAATAGTCAGGAATAAGGGCATTTACCTTGAAGGAGATAGTCATAGTTTTTGGTTCCTGCTTTTAGGAATATTCATTTCTAATCCAGTGGTCATTCAAAACAGAATGCATGTGTCCTTGGAACAGGAACTAGAACTCAGGACTTCTCCTTTTAGGGGTATGAAATCACCAGTAGGTTACTAAGTCAGGCTCCCTCTTATATACATCTTGCATGACCCCATGTTTTGTTTGTTTTTCCTTTTCTGGCCAATGGCTCAGCTTTCACAGGAGGAATGAAGAGTGCCTCCACCCCAGCCCCTTATATGCTATTGTCCAGAATCGTGTTTTGGAAGGTGATAGGTGTGTATTTAAACCCCCTCAGCATGAGAAAGGCTGAAAACCTAAATCTCCTAGGTAAGTGCTTTAACTATTAGTGTATTAAATAATAGGTAGGCATTTACCTATTCTGGTAAATAGGTAAGGCATTTCTCTATTCTGCTCCCCTTCTGATTCTTGAGTAAAAGTACTTGTGGCTCCTGTTTTTTTCTGCTGAAGTCTCTCCTGTCTTTCTAGCTTACCTGTTCTCTGACTATGCCTGTCAGATTGGGCCCCTCAGGGGACTTTAGTACAGAAACACCTACTTTGTGAATCCCAGATAGCTTTAGGTGTCTGGTAAGGTACCAAGATGCTCAGCTCAGACAAGATGGAGGCAGGCCTAGAAATGCACAACAGCAAAACATGACATTTTCGAAATTTTATTGATGAAATCACAGCTGCCTGCTATGGCTTTTCAGGTGCCTAAGCAGTTCGGTGGCATCTGGCATCACATTCTTGGGCTGAGGCACCAATATTCTTCTTAGGAATCAGGTTTTTTACCCAAGCATTTTGGATGTTAACTTCAGAGTATTTTATTTTCTGCAGGGATATTTAGTGAAAATATGAGTGGCCCTGATTCAGAAAATCATCCCTATTCAGCATATCATTTCAGCTGATGGTGAACTTCTATTGAACTCAGTAGGACTCCACTATGTGCTGAAATGTTTTCCTAAATCAGAGCCAAGGCTAATACATCTAATGTTTCACATGTTCAAACATTTATTTTGACACAATGTATAATTGACTACAATATCTGAACTTGAGAAGAGCTAAACTAAATATCCAGCTGATACCTTTAAGTATAACCTGAAGAAGTGTGAAACTTGCATTTGGTATCTAGTTAATTACTGCTGCTACAGGATTCCAAAAATGTCAAACATTCTATAAATGGTAAGTATTGTTATTTATGTATTATTAAGTAACTGCCTGCTGTTTTCTTATCAGCCTTGGGTTTCATGCAGAAGCTTAAAGAGAAGATTAAAACAAAGACAAAACCCTTTCCCCTCCTCTCCTCCTTCCCTCTATCGCCCCTCCCACATACATACAAAGACATTTTTCATAATTCACCAGGAAACAGAGAAAGAGTAAAAAGATAATGATGATCTGATCTGCAACCATAAATTTATCAGTTCCAGTGGTTTGTGTTAGACTCTGATATGCTTTCTAATCTGTGTATGTTTTTCAGTACTCCAGATCTCCTTGGTATTCATTATATTGGCTCATAATTTTAAGTATTTGTAGCGCATTGAAACCTAACTGGCTCATTAAGGTTGGAACTCCCTTTGGTGCCATACAGAAGTACAGGAAAGGCATGGTAGCAGCTCAGGATAACTTAGAATCCAAGGCTTTGATCCTGCAGTTTTAAACTTAAAGGTAGATTGCTGCTTGCACATTCTGTTCCATAGGTACCACTTTTGAGATTCTCTCACATCACATTCAGACCATGAAGATTCATAGATTCACAGATGCTAGGGGCTGGAAGGAACCTCACAAGATGATCAGTTCCAGCCCTCTTGTACTTGGGCAGGAAAGACTGCTGGGGTAAATTACCCCAGCAAGGTAGGCATCAAGATCCTTTTTGAAGATTGCCATGTACCACCTCTGGGGGGAGTCTGTTCCAGACCCTTGGTACTTAACTTGTAAAGAAGTTTTTCTTTATGTCCAACCTGAAGTGATCTTTGATCAGTTTGAGCTCATTGTTTGTTGTCTTTCCCTGGGGTACCTTAGTGAACAGATGTTCCCCCAGGCCATGGTGTACAGTCCTAATATACTTGTAGGCTGCCAGGAAGTCCCTTCTGACTCTTCTCTTCTCCAGGACTGAACAGTCCCATGTCTTTCAGACTCTCCTCATATGACCTACTCTCTAGATTTCTAATCACATATGTGACCCTCCTTTGGACTCTCTTGAGCTTCTCCACATCCTTCCTGAAATATGGCACCTGTTAACTAAGTAAAAGTTTCCTTGTCCTACCTGCAATGGATACTGACTTTGCTACTGACTTCACTGACTTCAATAGGGCTAGGGCTAGGGCTTCACTCCTTGCTGTCTTCTATGCCCTGTAATGCCACAAATAGTAACAGAAATAATTACTAATAATTCATGCTGCTCTTATATTGGAAGGTTGTATTAAACAGCTGTTAAAAGTAACTCATTGAACTGATATATAGTATAGTGAAACCTATAATCATTGTCACTGGTTAACACTCACTCTCATCATTTCCCTAATGGGTAGTCAATTCTTAGCTCTGTTCTGCTGTATTAACCACAGGAGTATTGTACTGTCTCCTTTTCATTAGAGTAAGAAAGAATGGGAATTTTGGTTGAGAAAAATAGTCCCTTTGATTGCCATTATTATCGTATTTTAATGTGTAGATATAGATATATAGATATAGATGTCTCTTTCCCTGAGGCATCTGATCAGAGCTAAACTTGAAATATTAGTTAGAGGAAAAATAGCCAGAACATTTGCTGAAGTGACTAGTGTTCTTCCTGTTTTATTATTATCAATGTAGTTCTCTGTAGAAAATTCTCTTTTGGAGTTTAGTTGTGCTGTTGGACTCTCTATACTCATACTTTGAAAACTGAAATGTGTGATAAACTGAAAACTTTCACTTAGGATCATAGTAAAGAATGTGAAAAAAATACTTAGTTCAACTTCTCTTAACAAGCACTGTTCTTTCCTAAATTGAAGAAGCTAAACTAGCACAGAATCAGCTTTCAGTATTGAAAATTAGTAATGTTAGTCACATGCACAATATCTTTCTAAATGTTTCCAAGAAACATATCCTTAGTACATATGTAGCTTTTGTAATCAATCTGTAATGTATCAATATATGTAATCAATCTGTAATATCCTCACAACGCACCTGGGAAGTAGGGCAGCGCCGTTTTACAGTTTGCAAAATAATATCTGTGGTAGAGCAAGGATTTTAATTTTAGCCTTGCTTGTATCAAGCTACAGTATATGTCATCTATATGTTGAGTGAGAGTCCCTAACCAAGTATGACCATGTGTATTCATTCTGTACGTGTCAGACCTGATGTCTTCATAAAACAGCAATGCAAATTAGGGGTAACACAAATGAAGTCAAGGGTTCCACTAATGATATACTGATGTAAATCATGAGAGAAGAAGACTAAATGCAAATATTTGATCATAAATACAAACTGTTTTTAAAATTATGAATGTGCATAACTAAATTATGAACTTAAATAAAAAGAAGAAAACACTGCAGAGAATTATACTTAGAACAAGCATTACAAATTCACCAACTCAAGTGTAGGGTGTTTCTGAAAGAAATCCACATATTGTTTAAAAAATAGAAAAACTTAGTTTATGCTTTCAAACAATCTTAAAGCTGTAACGAGCCCATGCTGTTACTACATAAAGAAGATTAGCATATTATTTGATGTATCTGTTGTTGAACATTAGGTTTTCCCTCCTCCTCCTCTCCCTCCCCACAGTGTTGTAACCATAGAGTTAAAATAACTTTAAGCAGGAAAACCAGATATGTAGCTGAGCACTTTGATTTGTTCTCCACAGAAAAGGACTGTAGAACAGAGGCTAACCTACTTAAAATCTCTCAAACTATACTACATTAATAATGCATAAAACATATGAGCCTGACTGTAGTACACACATTGGGAAATAATAACACCTCTTTGAAACTGATTATCATTTCTTCGTAATAGGGTACTTCTTTTCTTGTGTGCTCCTGTTTGACAATGACATTTTCCCTTATCAGGTGGATTGTGAGTATTGCACCAGGAGATGAAGAAAACAAAGACACAGGAGAATGAATAAAAATTTGTTGCAGAAGTCAGAAATTTAGTAAAAGAGCTTTTGGAGTGAGACCCATTAATCTATAAACACTCTCAGTAACCAGTACTCATTTTGAAATGCTGGATGGATCATACACATATGTCAGTGGCCCATTGTCATGAGGATTATGGACAAACTGGTGCACCATCCAACTGGAGGAGCTAATGTCAAAATGATGCCATCATTGCTGTTTTCTGTTGATTCTACACATGGGAACACTTGTAGTATATTGAAGTGGGGCACTCTGCATTGACAATACATGAAAGAGCAAAACAAGAATTATAGGTTAAAAGGAGGAACCATGGAAGGGAGAGAATTATGGAAATGCAAAATGTGGAAGACAAATAAATGACAAATAAATGAATATATATTTTACAGGATCCACAATTTAAAAAGACCTGTACACAATAAAGGTACAGTAAAGACTACATATCCATACCCACATTGTATTTACATGAATCCAAGACAAATATGAAATTAAAGCAACCTTTGAATAATTAGATTCTATTCTTGAAAAATCTATTATTTTTAAAATAATTTTTCATGTATAGAATCTAATTATTGGAGGGTCAACTTAAAATTCCCCCCTAACCCCCAGCACTGAAATGCAGAAAGCAGTGGCTGGGGGCAATAAGGGGGCATGTAGTAGTAGGGGACCCAGTAACAGGGCAGACAGTAGGAAGCAGGCAGGTAGTAGTGAAGGCAATGAAACAGTATGGGGAGTCAGTGGGACTTGACCTCTGCTCCTTGTCCTCCCACCGCTCCACCATCTCCCACCTCTCTACTCCCACCACTTGCCCTCCCATGCTTACCCACCATGCCTGGCCCCCTGCCATTTTTGTCTCCCCTCCCCCAGTATTTTACCTTGCTCTGGTTTTGGGCTGGATCCAACTTTGGCAGGCCCAGTCCCTGCTCCAGTTTGGGGCACAGACCATGTGCTTGTTTTTGCCCCAACACAATCTCATAGCAATGGAAGCAGCATGGCCCCAGGTCTGGGGCCAGAACAGGGCTGCTGTTGTCACTGCTATTAGGCTGGGCTGGGGCCAGGTAAGCATGTTCATCACTCCCCAGTTTGGCATGGGGATGAAGCCTGCTGGAAGCAAAGCCAGCGGATGGGTAAGGCATGGAGTAGTTGCAGGGCAGAGTCCATAAAGGGAATAAACAGGAGCAGATGCCCCAGGGGAAGGAGGAGGAGGTCTGGGGAGAGAAGCAGCTATAGGCCTGGGTTCAATCTGGGGTTGGGTCCAGGGCTGGAGCTGGAACATCTGCCTGTCCCTCCTCTCGCCACCCCACCTGGTACTCAAATCCAAGAGAAGAGGCCTTTTCCCCAATGTTAAATGTGCGTGTATTTACTTGGTTTCACACGAATTTTCTTTGAGGATTCTGTTTAATATATTTACTGGTCTGTCTACTGTACTGTGTATGCCTTGCACTGATCTCTGGAGCACTATGCATCTAACTCTGGCTTGGGAAAATTTATGACAAACAGGAGCTCATGTGGAAGCGCATCTCTGTTAATCAAATCTGCAGCAGTTTTGTACTAAAGGCCAGCATTCTATTTGCTCTACTCCTCAAATAATCCTTTATAATTCAGGGATGCTGCTCAGTGCTCACATCAATAGAGTGAGCACAATGTTAAGAGTATTTAAAAAATAATGGCCAAGACTATGAAATGACAATGAACAATGGCTCATTCAATTCAATAGGTAAAGACCTGTTCTACAATATTTTTGTCAGTTATCTTATTCCATGTGACTAATGGAAATCTGAATATATTATATTTGCAGTTCAACAAATATCTATAAAAGTTGGTATTTAGAAGGGATACTGAATGGAGTTTGTAGATTCTTAATGAAATTCCTACTTGACTCTTCACTTAAAAATAATGAAAAATAAACTATGTGCTCTGTGTTCCCCCTACATGCTTCAAAGCAGAAATATGAACTGAGCTTGATTTTATTTTTTAGTTGACCAGGTACTTGATTAGGTGGTATTGAACTTGGTGTAAATGAAGAGGAAAAACGTTTCAGGGCATCTGAAATATTATGGAGAATTAAGTGAGATGCAAGGATTTTTATGGATAATATCTTTTATTGTACCAGCTGCATGGTTAGGACAGACTTAGACAAGCTTTTGAATAATCAAAGTATTTTTCTTCAGGTCTAGGGAAGGAATTAAAGTCAGTGCATTAGGGTTGATAAACTGGATGAAAGAAAGATTTCTAAGGGTAACACAAACATTTAACAGAAAAAAAGAAACTTGATTAATTGGAGTTCAAGACCTCTAAAAAGGGAAGGTGGCTATTATCACTTGTAGCGTGAAGGCACAATTTCAAGAATCAGGTAGGTTGTAGTATGCCACAAAATCTATATCAACATCCAGTCCTTGGTACTTTAGCTTGCTTATCAAGCTCACTTTTTAAAAGTGTATTATAAACTTCCTTTGAGCACAAGGATCGTGAAGTCAGAAAGGAAGTTTTCTTCTGAAAAATATGTTTCAACTAGCATTTGCATGTCCTTTATTTTTTTTTTCTGTGAGAGTTCATTCTAGTGCATAGTTTCTGTCTAGTTTCACCCACATAGTTACCATGAAGACATTTAGTACATTGAATCAGATACCTCATGTTTTAGGAAAAGCATGCGTAGGATCCATGGATTCTGATGGGTTTGTTGTAGTGGGGTGCTGATTGTAGTAAAAGTGGAGAAATGTTGACAGATTTTGAATCTATTGCTCAGGCAAAGCTGTATTCCATTTGATGTCCGTTAAATAATGGGGAGTTTGCTTCTGATAATGAGTTCAGTAAGATTGTGGGGCTGTTTGAAAGCCAGGATTAGAGGGTCTATTGCTATTTTTTAAGGTCTGATGTTTGTTGAGTAGTATAGGCTGTAACGTCTTATGATTTTTCTTATTAATTCAAGTGTGGTAGTTGACCACCAGGGGTTTATGGTCATGGCGTAGTAGTGAGGGGTGTTCTTTTTGTATTGTAGCAGTTTATTGTGGGGTATTAAGATGGTCCTTTCAAATATGTCCCTAATGGAGCATCATTGTTGTATGAAGGCAGATTTAAGATATATCTGGTGGGCATATCCTCCTCATAGCAGATTTGGTGGAATCTGAAGGTCTGTCTATAAATTATAGATTTTTTTATGTGCTTGAGGTGATTGTGGTGGTCCATCAGTTTTTGTTTCTAGGCTGCCACCCTGGATGTGGAAAGGTGATATAAGTGTAGAAATATTCCAGACAAAAGTTTGGTCAAGAAATGATAGTCGTTACAACTGCGGTAGAAGTCAATAAGTGAGTCCAGGTATTCATTCTGTGAAAATAGCATTTATGTAACACAGGTAGACTGAAGGTTTAATGCAACAGTATTTCTAAAACTTCCTCCTACAGGTGGTTCATGAAGAATTTGGCATATTGGGGGCAAGCTTTGCACCCATAGCTGTGTCAGTGGCCTGGAATGAGTAGTGATTGTTGAAGTGAAGTTCTCATGGGCAAGGATGAAGTGGATGATTTATGTAACATATTGTTACAAATCTGAGTCTAGTCAACATTTTTGTAGGGTCTGTTTTAATTTATTTAATTTAACTTAATCAGAGGCAAAAATATCAGAGATATTAATCATGATGTTCAGTAAGTGTTGTATGCTCAGCCTAAAAGATGTATTTAAAACTTCAAGCCGGGCATTCAGAATTGCTGATCTATTTAGAAAATCTTATCATGCTAAAAAATCTTAATCTTCTAAGAATAAATAGTGAAGCAGAATTTTTAATGCATGACTCTCTCTTCTGTAGAAAATTGACTTTGTGTTAGATTTTAGCTTTCTCCTGTTATGTTAGGGTCCCCAGCACACATTACATTTATGATATTATTAAAATGTTAATAATGCCATAAATGGAAAGAGTGCTACATCTTTACCCACAAAATGGCAAAACAGTCATAAAATATGTTCCACATATAGGGCTCATCTACATGGGCATATAAGGGTGACTAAATTTAATGCACATTAAGATAATACAGGCTCAGTGGTCCTGCTGTACCTGGTCTCATGCGCCTGACCAGGTGACATCCTCTGCCTGCCAGGTCCGCTTCCTAGCCTTCTGTGCCTGCTTCAGTGCCTTCTGCCTCTCCACCACCACCAGCTGCTAAAGCAGGAGAGTCAAGTCTCTGGTGCATATCTGGCACAGCCAGCACATTCAGATGGCTCTAGTGGTAAGTGGAGGAGACCAGGAGCCTGCATCTTGCTGGGGTTTGTGTCCTCTCCCCTGCATCGAGATGTTGGCTCTGCAAAGGCAAGAGACAGAATCCTTTTGTGGAAAGTTTGCAACAGAGATAAGATCAGAGATAAGATGCTCTGCACCAGGGGCCATATGCTTCTCGGCCTCAGATCAGGGATCGGCCAGGCATGAGTGCCCATGGACTATGGTAAGATGGCCAGACAGGCTAAATTGCAGGCAGCTGCCATCTGATCTCCCCATCCCTGTTTGATCCCCTGGCATTAGTGGCCCTCTGAGCCCTAGAGGCAAGCAGCCTGCCTCTCTGGCCTATTCCCAGGAGGGCTAGGCCAGATTGCTGGCAGCACCTGCTGCTGTGGTTCCAGAGTGCATTTCCTCCACTCCCTGCAGGCCAACTGTAGTGTCACACTGCCTCCCAGCCCATGGAGCCTAGGTTTGGGGCACACAGGGCTCCTGGACAAATAGTGTGAAGGGCTGGCTATATCCCGATCTTCCCCCTGTAGGGAACCTTTCTGAGGAGGCATCCTGAGGCTGGCCACCTCCATGCTGCTGCTGCACCCTGGCTGCTGCTGCATCCCGAGTGTGCCCCTGCTACTCATGCCCCAGGTAGTGTGTGATGAGCTGTTTGTGTAGGTGGAGTGGTGCCTGATCCTTTAAACTCTGATGCTGATGATCCTCCTGGTGCTCTGGGCACACCTGTGCTCCTGATTCAGGAATCTGGGCTATGATGGTGCAGTAGGCAAGCCTGGGTTGCCTGCAACTTCCACCACTGCCTGGAAAGCTACCTGTGGTAGTGCTACTCATCCCTGCTTCCACTGTTGAGGAGGACATTGCTGCCGACATTGATGCTTTCCTTGGTGTGTGAGACACCTGTGACTGCCCCCAGCAGTGGGGACATGGGCTGCTGAATAAAGTTCTGAATGGTGTCCTGCCATCCTGTGTGCTGGAGCTGGGGCCAGGGGAGTGACAAAGGGGCAGGGACCAGTGCTAGGGGCAGGGGCAGGGACTGGGATGGCCCTCCTCCAGTGCAAGACTTACCATACGTATGGGACTGGCAAGGCTGATGGCTCAGCACAAGCCTTCCTATCAGCAATGGCATCCAGCTACACCTGGTGTCCTGGCAGTGACATGGCCTGCTGCTCCTTGTGGCAGGCTATGCTAAGGGTCAAGCAGCTGCTGGCTGGAGTTCTCCAAGCTGCTACTGGATGTAGAAGATGAGGAAGTGAATGGGGTGGGGAGCTGAAGGCCTGAGGGACCCTCCTCTGGTGATGTGTTACTGGAGGCATCAGGATAAACCAAGAGTTTGGCCATGCCACCCCTGCTGGCAACTCTTGCAAGGATGTGGCTTTAGTCCCAGGGCATCAGAACATGGGTCAGCTCGTGCATAAAGGTCATGGTCTTATGGGAATGAATGGAATGATGATTGTAGTTGGTCATGACCATCCACTGTGCCTACAAAACCTTGACCTTAATGTGGCACTGCCACGCTGACCAGAAATGGCCTCACTCATGCATGCCACCTGACAGGACCTCATAAATGTGGGCAGTTGAGTGCCTGCCTCGTGCAAACTACCTGTGCATGTCAGCATGGCCTTAGAGTGCCACAAGGTTGCCAACCTCCTTGCAGAACCAGCCAGGGGCCTGGGTGGTCAGCACAGATGCATGCATATGGGTGGGGCTGGGGCTTGATGGAGAGGATGACGAGGATGGCATACATTTCCCGTGCTTGGTCTCTGGGACCCTGTGTGACTGTCCCTGGACAATACTCAGGAGTGCTCAGCAGATGGGCATAGCCGGTGACTGGGAGTGGCACAGCACAGACACTTCACAACAGCACTTGCAAAGAGAAACAGCTAGCAGGAAGCAGGTGCTGTCCCTGGTGCCATAAAAAGCCAGGCAGCAGGAGATTTCAGACTGCACAAGAGGTGCTTCAAGCTGCAGCCCTTTGCAACACTCACCTGTGACTAAACAGCAGTTCTAGAGAGGGGACAGACCAGGCAGAGGCAGCCTGTGGCCTGTCCATGGAGGACATGTAAGGCCTGCTAGGTACCTGGACAAAGAACAGGCTACCTCTGGCTCCCTTGTGTGTGGCCCAAGGCACAGAATGGCTGCAGGCTTTTATACCCCACACCTAGGCAGCCCAGCCCTGGAGCAGGAGAGACAGCTAGCCAGGAGCCCTGGGGTTGGGTTCAGGCTGACCCCCTAGTGGCTGGGCAGACTCAGCACTAAAGTTAGTGCCAGGTTGCATCTACACATGCATTACTGAGTATTAAGTACTTGCAACTAAATGTGATACCTGCACTTGATGCGATTAGCCCAAGGTACTGTGTAGTTACTGTGTAGACATGCACCCATACTGTGCAGTAACTTAGGCTAAGGTGCATTAAAATGTCTTGTGTACATGTGCCCATATTATAGAATATTTTTATGGCATCTTAAAATTGAAAGTGTGGTATGTCCACACACTGAGGCTGTTGAGGGAAGATGCCCAACAGTCAGCTGATTGTCTGAATCAGCCCTGAACAGTCCCAGGTCTCCAAGAAGTGGTGCTGACAATCTTGTTGGCAATGGCCTGGGGAAAACCTGAATTTCCAGCTGTCCCACAGCTTTTCCAAGGTCAGTGCCAATAAACTGCTGACTGTCAGGGCAAGTCCTCAAGGTGCCTCTTGTTCTCCAGCTAAGCCTAGGGCTGTTTAGAGTCTTCTCCACCTGTTATAGGGTGTAATGCTGAAACTTCTTCATGTTCATGGGGCTACCCAGCATGGCAGAAGGGGAGAGCTGAAGGGCTCCCAGCCTCACCCCGCCAATGGGCTACCCCAGCTACCCCAGCTCCGGCTCTTTAAGAAAAACAAACAAACAAACAGAATCACTGGCTGCTCCAGCAGCCTTGGAGCTTCTAGGGGTTCATGCAGAGCCCCCCACACAGCAGGGGGCAGTGGGAATCTCACCCTCTGCCAGGCAGCAGCCAGTGAGTTGGGCTTTGTTTATTTTTTTTTAAAGGACCAGGAGCTGGAGTGGGTGGGACAGCAAGGGGTGGGGTCCGGGACAGTGGGCAGGGGTCAGAGGGCTCATGGCAGAGCCCCACCATGGTGTGGGGCAGCGGGAAGCACGGGATCACCCCCCAGGAGGCAGCAGCCAGTGAGTGGTTTTTTTTTTTTTCTAAGAGCTGGGATCTGGGGCTCAACAGGGCAGCCATTGCCAGGGCTGGGAAGCAGGTGGGATGGGGCCTGCATGATTCAGAAAATCAGCAGATTCAGCTGAATCGATTTGAGGAAGTGATCCAAATCACCAAATTGAATCACTGTCCCCCAAATCAATCGAATCTGAATCTGAAACAAGTAACAGCCACTTTGCACAGGTTTACTTGAAAGCATAGTCTAAGTGAAGAAATAAAAACACATTTTCATTTGTAGAATTCTCATAACTTTTTAAGATGGTATTTTAGTTCTTGAAGGTCTAACTCATGATTTTGAATTATTGGGTCTGGAACTGCTGTATTTTGTTCCCCTTCCATTTATGCATACACAATTTCAGTTGATTTTGTTTAGAGTTCTGTATGAGGAGCTAAAAATATTCCAAAACTCCCTTTGTACTTATTGTATATTCATGTGTGTGTGTGCATGTGTGTGTGTGTGTACTTGCTTATGTTTCACTGAAATAACAGTCTGATTTTTCATTTCTGCAATATATTCCCATGATGATGTTAAACTCAAAATTATTTGGAAACATTATTGTGGATATTAAAATGATACCTGACTTCTTCAGAGAATTGTTTATTAAAACTATTTTGAATCTTTTAGCACAAAATTTCAATGTAATTCAGATATATTTTTGTCAGGAAGGAATAAAGATTCACATTTTTCATTTTATTTTGTAAACATAAAAACAGTTCTTGAATGTGGGTATTTTTTAAATGTACCAACAGAAGTGTCTAGCTATTACTTTAATATATTAGATGCATGAAAACACTTGCCTAAGCTACTGAGAGATATGTATAAAGTGAAAGGAGAATTCAGTAATTTTTATTTATCTCTTTATTTATTTTTCGTGCATTGGAAGGCTAACAGAGAATCAGTATCTATAGACAGTATAACTAAGCCCCTAGATTGGGATCAGAGCAGAGCAGTCAGCTTAAGTGGAAGACCCCAAAGTTTATGAGGTGTTCCTCAGAGTGCTGCAGAGATAGCTAGGGAAAGCTAGTTTTAAATAAGCTAGCTTGGATACTAGAAGTCATCTAGTCATAGCAGTATGGAGCTAGGAGCAGGTTAATCTCCCCTGCTGAGGAGTATAGTTGGCATTCTCATGAGTAGGTGGCTAGTCTGTATTCTGTGCAGAATAATAATACTCTCTGGAGAAAAATCTTTGTTGTTCAGTTTTTCAAAGTGCACCATCCCAACATCAATATAGGTCATGTTGTGGCAACATTATCTATTTTTAATTTGTCCTTTAAAACTCAAAGCCGACATTCTTTGTTGATATTTGGCCACAAAGAAGTTGACTATCCTGGCCTATGCATTATAAGCATGAGTAGGTAAGTATCTTCAAGTTACTTTGAACTAACCTATTATGATAGATCATCATAAAGAATGGCAATAGAAATGTAAACTGAATTTCTTCTATCCCTAAAATAGTGCATTTGTCTGATAATTAAAAATATGGGATAAATACTACTTTTCTTTTTTTTCACTATAACATCTCAGAGAGAAAGGTGTTGCACTCTAGCCATTCCCACTGAAAGGAATAAAAGTAACAGTTATATTTGGCATACCTAAATATTTAGAATGATATCATAGCCCTATGAAAATTGGTTTTATTATTTGCTTTGGTGAAGCCAGGACAGCAACTATAGTCTGGTTAGACAGGATTTGTCTGATCATTGTTGTGCTCTCATGGTCCAAAACATCAATTAATAGCAGAAAGAGGGTTTATGATCAATAGCTGTAGCATTACTATAGATGTTATTCAATTTAATTAGTAATCCAGCTGTTAAATTATTTTTCATCCTTGTTTTATTATGATAAATCTTAATGTAACATAGAAAGTATTTTCTTTTGCGGCAGCTGGCAAAAAATAACAAAAAAGAAAAGAAAAATTAGCTGCCATGAGGCTGCCAATGCCCTTTTCATCGGGGAGACAAAAGATAATGATTCTCTTGTGAACTCGCAATAGTTTTCTATTCAGTCACAAATTAGCAATTCCATTACATCCATAACCTTAGAGAGTTAATCTAAGGCAATATTAGACAATACTTTTTGGAGGGAGAGAGAGTATTCCTTATTTAAATGTATTCTTTTCTATTTGGTTAAGCTTTCCTTTTAGAAAAGGTCATGCAAGGTTTTTAAGAATGGCCTCCAAAAACAAAGGAAGAACAGGGAGAGGAATAGATGTGCTAATAAGTACATAAGTAATGTGGCAATAAAGAGTAGGCTATGCAAATAAGTATTGGGATGTCAATAATAGACTTCTGCATTTTTTTCTTTGCCTATCTTCTGTTAAATATTAAATTAACCAAAGGATATCAAATAGTTTACAAATCAAGCAACCTTTCTATTAACACTAAGGTAGTAAAGGTATGTAAGCATGCATGTGTTCATCAGAGGCACACAACTGTGTATGCATTGGATTAAAAAAATAATCCTAAATTTTTTAACTAAAAAAAGGAACCCAAAATCCACATTTTATGTAAATATGTATATATATATATATATGTATAATATATTCACAGGAAAATGTGGATTTGGGGTTCCTTTTTTAATCCAAAAATTGGGGATTTTTTTTTTAATAAAGAAAGCCAGGATCTCTCTTGATTAGAGATGCATGCAGTCCTGGCCAAGAATCCACCATTTAAAAGTGAAAATCATTATCTATAGTGAATCCTGGCTTCATGGATACTCATGGTACAACTCCTGTTGGTTTCATTGTGGCCTCTAATTTTTGTTGGTAAAAATTACTGAAGAGGTGGTGGTGAGACAACTCTGGTTTCACTCAGATCTTCTTGACCCATGTCAATTGGGATACTGTCCCATGCTTAATTCTGTTTTCTTAGAATAACTGTTGTAAATATTGTTTTCAGTAACAATAGTGATTGCAATAGTAGGGATATGCCAGTGATGATCAGGGATCGGATAAACTGGTTTTCATTCGAGATAAAATTAAATGACAGTGCTATAAACATCTGTATGCAAAAAGTGGGATGAATAAAGTGCTTTTATTTACTGACCACTGAAGTCTTAATAACTAAGACTTACTGACAGAAATGTTCCAGTCCTGGCCTTTCTCAATACTTTTAATGGGTCACTTTATCTTAAATTATCTGTATTACAAATACATAGAATTCCCATGCATAAGATTAAGTATAGAAAAAACAGTCCGTGGCAATAGCCTATCTGGCCTATTTTCATTTTACAGACAATTAGCATAATCAGTAGGTCATGCTGCTGGATTTATTTAGAAATGAAGAGGTGAGGAAGAAAAACGGTATTCAGTTCCCCGAGGGAGATGGAAAGCTGACTATTTTAATACTAGAATGCTACCATGGGGCAATCTCAATTAAAAGAGGGAATTGCTTACCTACAAAATGAAAATGATCTTTATTGTCTGTAAAATGAATTTTTTTTACAAACTAAAAAGTTGAGGGGTCTGATTTAATTTAACTGTTCACTCCCAATGCTCAAGAGTTGAGAGAGATAATCATGATAAGAGTTAAGAAGAATTCTCTCTCCTCTACACTGATTTCCATTTTTGTAGCTAAATATAATACATCCACATTCATATCAGCACTGTTTCAAAACAAAACTAAACTAAAATCCCCGCTAACCCAAAAGCTTCGGCTATAAAAAAATTGGTTTCAGAGTGCATATCTAGATAAGACAACACTTTCAATTCCAAAACCTGAAATTGGAATTGGAATTGGAACATTTGCTGGCACACAGCAAAGGGAGTATTGGCTGCTAGTTCTGCAAGGCCTTCTCTTTGGACTGCACCAAAAGAAACACTGGCCAATTTAAAAACCAGCTGGCTTTTAAGGGGACACGCTTAATGGAGCACAACCCTTGACCATTCTATCTGGCAGATTATGTGGTCTTCAAAGCCAGCAGGTATTTTCATTCAGGGGCACTTACAGGGATATAACTGCAGTTCTGCTTACTCATATTGGACTGGATATCAGATGTGTATATTTGACCCAGTATTCTCAGTTGGCATTTAAGTAAATGTTGGCATTTAATTATATATTTAGCTAGTGAAATACGGTGACCTAATTATTAGAATTGGTCAGAAGATTTTATGAACCCTTACATGAGAGAAAGATGCTTTTTAGATCTGCCATGCAGTTTACCCTTTAAAGTATCCATAACCTATACACAATTTATCTTTTAGAATGTCCTTTAATACCTACATCTCAAAATTCTTTCAAGAAAGGCTGAATTCTTATTTCAGCTATAGAGCTGAAATTCAGTGTCATTTTGGATTTTCAATGATGCAGCTGAGAGCATAAAACCATAAAATGGCCCAGTGGGCTGGATCCAGTAAAATATCCAATAGGTTCTCAGTACAGGGGATGGGGGAAGGTTAGGTGCCCCCCACCCCACCAGTTAAAAAACGGGTGGTATTTGGAGTTAACCAGTAAGGAATGTGGAGGGCTGTATCTAAAACCCGACCATTTCTCCTTAGATGGCTGTGTTGGAGCTGCAGGCTCCATCCATTTGAAACCTAGAGCTTCTCCAAGTAGGTACCTGCAACAGTTCTTGTAGAGATGGTGGCACAAATTCTCCCATCTTACATGTGGTACCCCACTGATTAGAACCTTTCTTCATGGTGTAGGAGATCTGGGTCAGACAGAAGAGTTTCACTGACAGGACCCTGAGTCAGCCAAAGCCATAAGGGTACAGACTCCATGCATGGTGAGATACTAAATTACAGGACAGCCAAATTCTAGGATAAAAAATCCAACTTTAGGAGTTATGGGAAACACTGCAACAGAACTGGGGAAGAGAGAACAGAACATAAAGGTTTAAAACACATTATCTCCTAACACTTTTCACTGTCACCTCTGGCTAGGTGCTTACTTCACAGTCCACAGCTGTTTCCAGCTGCTAGCAGAAATCCTCCCTGTCTCTGTAGCAAACCCCTTGGCCTCAGAGTTCTCAGCTTCTTAGTTTCCTTCAGACCTTTGCTCCAGGCTTCTGTGCAAGCCTGGGCTGCACTGCAAACAGCTGCAGGCATTCACTGGATTGGGTGATCTCCTTCCTGGACTGAGATAGGCCCTTTCTCAATCTAAGTGCATTTCTTGAAGTGAACTAGCTTAGATCTGCTGCATCATTTTTTGGCTGATTTAAACCCTGCTAAGACTTGTGCAAATGGGCATTTAGATTGACCTGACCCTGATTAGCTTGATCTAAATATAACACTTATACATGTCCTGAATGACTTACTCTTACAGAGGTTTCAGCCGTACCGTAATTTCTATTCTCTACAACATTTGAAAGTCAGGCCACTTGTGTTTCAAAAGGCATTGGAAGGTAAACTGGGCAAGATTGTCGGTGTCAGAAGTAGGAAACTTGGGTTAGTGTCTAATGTCAGACATCCAAGTCCATGTTTAGAGATTTGAAATGTTAAGTATTCTCTGTTCCAGAAATGCTCTTCACATGTGCATGCATGTTAAACATTAATAGGTATATACACGACAGATAAGGTTACAGTAGATAATGATTAAAAATATGTAACACAGTTCTTGAGGTTTATAAGATTCCAAACAACACTTTATGTTCTGTACTACTGATGGCTTCCTCTGTGCAACTCTTTTCATCACCTCCTACAGCACTCAGGTGCATTTAAGACAATGGGAACCATAGGTTTCCAGCATGTCTGAAAATCAATTTTTATCTATTGTAGGTATTTAGAATAGTTCTGACTTGCTTTCAATTCCAAATGTAATCCCCTGGTCCCACTGTTATATTGAAGAAGGAACCTTTTAAAACTATTATTGCTAAAATAGAACTGATTAAGCCTGTGGTTAGAATAGTGTCTTTTTATATGCTGATTATACAAATCAATGGGAGTGTGGAAATTTCATTTTAGAATAAGCATAGTTAAGAGAATGAAAGCCAGTATGACGATCACTTTAAGAAAATCAGAAAGTTTTTCCTCAATTATTCACATCGCAGAGACAGTTGTACCTGGCTCCTATGTTTGTCATATTTCTACTGTGGTAGTATGGAGCTGTTAGTAGATCTGGCTGAAATATTTACACAAAACTGCCAAAAAAATGCAGATTGAGAAAAAAATGTCTTGAAATTTGCACTGATATCACCAAGCTGTCCCTTAAAATTTTCTATTTCTCTTTGGTCACCTAAGTGAAAGACTGTAGTTGTTTAAATAGCATTATTGGCATTTACATGTAAGTAGCAATTCTATTTCCTGGCTAGTACCCCCTTATTGAGGGATAAAGTTACAGAGTAACTTCCAACCAGAGTTTTAATTAGCAATAGGACTCAGCTTTTCTTTCCTTTTATTTCAAGGACTTTCTACAATTATCACTTGAAATAGATAACTATATACTTGATTTTCCAAAGCTTGGCACCTAGTTAGTCATTTATGTTTGTGTGCAGTGACTGCACATTTGTGGGGAAACAAAGGCTAAGTATAGACAGTCAAGGTGGAAGTGCTCTAACTATTGTGCCATACTAATAGTGATCTAGGTTAGGTCAGGGGTGATTCAAGTTCATCTCAGCCCCCCCCACCCCACTTTTGGTGGGGCTGAGGGCAGGATTCAAAGCATGCCCACGCTGCCCAAGACCTGAAGGTAGGAGGTGTTCTCCCAAAGACTTCCAGAGACTCCCAAGCAGACTGCAACAGGTGAGCCACCCTGACTGACTGCTGGACATGGGCCACCAAAATCCTGGAGAGCATTGTCAACCACTGACATCTTTGCTGGCTGGGCAAGCAGCACCCATGATGCTTGCGTCTTCCACAGTTCCCCGTTCCCTGAGTTGATGTAGAGTGGGCACTATGCTCCTATTATCAGTGACACTGTCATCCTCCACCTCCTCACTGGGCACCCCCTGCTTCCTTGGCTTATGAAGCCCTATGGTGGGCATCTGGACTGTTGGAAGAAGCACTTCAACTGCTGTCTGAGCAAGTACCTAATGATGGTGGATTGTGCCTTTGGCCACCTTAAGGTGTGCTGGGGGCCTCTCCGCATATGCTTTGAGGTGAATGAAGAGAACCTGATATGAATCATCATCATCCTGTGTGTCCTTCACATCTGTGATACCAGGGGGAATGTCTTCCAGGAAACCCAGGCTTAGACATGCTGTGTGGAGATGGCCTGACAGCATGAACACACTCATGCAGATGGGGTAGAGAGTGAGAGGCAGGCTGTCTCTGGCTGAGTTAAGCCCCTATGAATCCTGGCTTACTGCCTCCCCACACTCAAGGAGGAGGAGCCACAGGCCCACAGGGCTTTAAGTACTCATGCAGTGGCATCAGGCCATAGGTCTCCTGCTCTGGGTTTCTCTGGCCCTGCATCCCAAGCAGTGCTACCCACAACCCAGGCTGCCTGGGCACCATTCCCCTTCCCCTCTTCCTTCCCAACTCCTGCCGAGGGACACATATTAGTGGGGTGGGCGGCAGCTGCAGTGCCAGGGTGGGGGAGGCTGTGGGGTGGAAAACATTGCCACAGAGAGTGCCATGGGCTCCTAACTCCCCACCATGGGACTCCAAGTCTTTCCACCCCAATTTATAGGCTCTTCATGGGAGGCAGTGCTGGTGTCAGTCAGGGATGTTGTAGGTGGACCACAAGCACAAACTTCTTATCCTGGTGCTGTAACTCTTTCAGCTCCACAGCAGCATGGATTTTCTCCGCCAAACATTGGGAGGCCAATTGGAGCCCCCACTCACATGCCTCACTGAGCAGCTTGTTCCTTCAGCCTAGGTATAACCATCCCCAGCCTGTTCATGTCCCCCCTACACTTCTCAGGTCATTTCTTGTGCTGGTCCCACACATTATGACACCAGAATTCTGTAGTGCACTCCCATAGCTTCGAGGCTGTGACTAAAAAAAAGAGTTTTTAACATCTCTTCCTTATTTTACTGGCAACTCCTATGCACATCTCTCATGCACTTTGCAGGTTCTTAGCTACCTGGCTTTAAGCCATACTTCTGGCTACTCTAAGTTGACCATTCACAGATGTGGAATCTGAAGACAAGGGAGACACCAAGACATTGTGCAAGGTTGCAACTTCTAGTGAAAAAAGTGAAATAATGAGAAGTGTTTTGGACCCCGTCATCACTCAGCTGGGCACTAACACAGACATACAAAGGGAGCTATGGTGAACTATCTGAACCTTTCAATCACCTGGGGCCTGGAGCCTCACAACTGCTCTCTACCCAGCAGAGGACAGACCAGGAGTCCTGGGGTATAGAGAAGGTTCCTGAGAAGATAGGGCCTGAGTCTGTCTGCCGGCACTGTGGTGGTCAACAGCTCTACACCTGAACCAGGGACCCTGGCTCTGGGGACCTTGGTTCCCATATGGACCCATCCTTCCCTTACAGGAGAGATGTTTCAGTGTGGGTTCCTGTGGTAATGGCATCTATGTCCTGACTTTGCTGGGGTGAGATGCACCTGAGATGGCAAGGTTCTTATGCCACTACCCTCCCCTGTGCTTCCCTTTCAGGAGTGAATCCTGGATGATCCAAATCTATAATCCCAAAATTCCCCTGGTGAGAGTTGGCCAGGCCCAAAGTGATATGCTTTTCCATTTCTCCCAAGAGATCCCCAGCCAATATGTTTTGTTCTGGATGCTCTACATGGTCCCCTGGGAGGTGTTTCACAGTTGGCGAGGTACTCTGATGGTAGCTTGACAGTACATTGGGGAACCCCAGGTTGCCAGTCAACATGAGAAGGTGCCTCAATTACTGTGACTCTACTATGATTAGCTGACATCCCCAGAGCATTTTCAGTTGCCACTACTATTGATGTGCTGCTCAGGCCATGACTTGGCCCAGAGAGAATTTCCTCAAACCCCAGCTGCCTCAGAAGATTCCTGCTATGCACTGCCATTGCCTGCTTTCCTATTATGGAAACTCTGAAGGGAGACATGAGGATGGATTGCCCTGCTTTCTGGGGCTGGCTTAGTAGAGGGGAGGAGGTCATTCTGGGGCTAGGATGGTGTCACAACTGTGGGGGGGAGAGGGTTCCCCTAGTAGTCAGTATCATGACTGCCTTTACCATGGGAATAAGAATCAGCTGGCACTCAATGAACTTTAACCATGGATAAGATCAGAAGGGAGGGGTAAAAGTGCTCTTATGCCATTTGTCATCCTCTCAAGGTGCAGAACCCAGAAGTCACCATAGCACTAAGAGCTGAGCAGCTGAGATAAAGGTTCCCATGAAGGACTATGGCTATCACATCTGTCCTTTTCTTGGACTGGGAGGTCAGAAGGGATCTCCAGGGGTGCTGTGTGTTCTATCATGCCCCTGACCTTGACCCCACAGAGCCACCCCAACAACCCTGAACTTTTCCATCAGACACCCCATGCTTCTAACAATGCCCTTCACCTTGAGCTGGAATTTTTTGCTGTCTTATATCCGCTATACATAGGGAGCAATGGCAGTCCCTGGTTAGTGTAGTCCCTACTCAGCCCAGCTGGAGTGGACAAGAACTCTTCTCACTCTCAGGACAGCACCTGGCAGTGCCAGGCGAGGGGCGGGGGTGGGGGAGAAATGGGAAGTGGGAGGGAACGAGAAAGGAAGGGACAGAGAGAGGAGGGAAGGAAAGGGAACATGTCTCTGAGCACAAAGGGAGGGATACTTACCTTCCTTGGGACTTAAGTCCTCAGCTGCTGCTCCTGCAATATCATTTGCCTGCCCTAGTTTTGGGGAATAAGGGATGGAAGCTAGGATGCAGGGGTGCAGCCATCCCTGTTGCACTGGTTGCTGCAACTGCACCCTACTTTATAAAATCCTAGATCCATGGGTACATGAGTGCCCATGTGTTCAAACAGTAAAACATATGCTAAGTGCATTCATATTATAGCAATGGTATGACACATTCTGACTTCTAGTACAGCACAGTAACACTTACTTTAAAGTAAATAAAACACATGATAAATGTCCCGTGCGACAAGGCTCTGATAGACAATAACAGTATTAGAGATTTAATTGGGAGAAGAAATTACATTTGTTTTCCCACTGTGAACTTAAAGGGGGGAAGAAAAGGATGATATGTTGAAAGCAGTTACCTACAGCATATCTTGAACAGCTGCTGTACTGTGTTAGGTTGTGGGTTTTGAAACCTCCTCAGGTTAAATTTTGTGTGTCTGCTCTGCCTAATACTGACCTAGCACATGGGACTCTTTCAGCTCATGGGACTCTCCAAGGATCCAGAAATTTGTCACTGGGGATTAGTGGTGGCATTAATTGGCACAGAAGCTGCTATTCTGTCATTAAATTGCACTACCAAAGGAGAGCACCATGGGCTGGATGACATGGCTTTATAGCTCAAGTCTGGCCTATTGGTTGAGGATTGACCAGTTTATACTATTAGATTTTAATCTCTTGAAAAGACACCATTGGGCCTCCTGGTCCTTGACTGGAGCGTGTAGAAAATATTACAATGAAAACCATTATCATTACCTCTGAGGTTATGTTTGAAATACATATACTTACCATGGTCTGCAAACATAACTTTTTTCTGCATAACATTTTGAGAATAGAACTCATCCTGTAAAATTTTGCATAATTTAGTAACCTGGACATATGCCATAAACAGACCACTGATGAAGCATTGATGCATTGAAGAATAGCATAGTGAGGAAGCAATTAATAATACAGGTGATTTATTAGCTACATACTTAATTGGTTCTTCTTTACCTTCTTCATTTATATGCCATTGATGCCACAGATTGTTCAGAAATCACTGATGGGTCCATATAAATATAGGTCTTAATAAAATAGGAATCTGATAATTAATAAGTCACTTTGTGGCCTGGAGCCTTTTGCTATTACTTAGTCATGATTTGCTTAGGAATGAGAACAACTTAGTTAAAAATTCTAGGCAGGCAGTGGTTTTGAAATTAAATGTATTACTTCTTCAAGTGAGTTTATTAGCATAGTTTCCCACCATGAAGCTGAATTAAGTTCTTTAGCTTACCAAGCATAACCATTTGGGATTGGATTGTACCTGACCTTCAAGCAGGTGCACTGCTATGAGAAAGGGAACAACAAAGGAAGCCTTCCTCTTCCCTATATACGTCTTAGACATACAGTCCTCTGTCTGCTTTTAGGGGCTGACAAAATACCTAAAAAAGGATGCATTTTCAAAGGAGACCATGGCTTTTCTGTACCCTTCTAAAAAAGGATTCTAAAAAGCCCTTCTAAAATGGCAGAGCTTCAGAAGTACATTTTGTCAAGCTGCAGATGCTCATTTTGTACAGTTTTTTCTCCTTGTTGTACCTTACTTTGCATTGCATGCATTGACTTTGGGTAATAGGGTAAGTTTAAGTACTTTTTGTGACTAGCTCCATTTGTTTTTTGTTTTTGCTGTTTATTCTAAGGAGAAGAAACTAATGAAAAATGAAAGGCAGAAGCTCTATAACAGAGATCCACATAGAAAAAAAAAGTGTTCTATCTTCTATAGCCAGGTTCTTAAATTTAAATAGGTTCAATCTCTGTATAGAGTCATTTTTTAATTTGAAATAGCAAGAACAACTACTTGGTCCAATTTGTCATGCAGTTATAGTGGGAATGGCATTTACTCAATGCCTAGTCCTAACAGTTTTATTTAAAAAAAAAAAGACTCTTAATGAATTGTTTGGATTACTAACACTAAACACTAAAGATCAAAGAAAGGTTGTTTACCTATTAATGAAGGATGTAGGTAATCACTTAGAGAACCTCTAGAAAACTCTGAAGTTCTTTCAAGAGAACATGGAGTTAACAATAAAGCACAGAATCTTAAATTCAAAATAAGAAAAGCATCAATGGCAGAAAAGAATAAATGTTGAGGTTTTCTGGAGATAATAGGTCCTTTAGTGAACTTTTACAGTTTGAAAAGCATGAACACCACATGCTGCTGGAGGCTGGGGGGTCATGGTGAGCTCCGGCAGGCAGTGGCGGTGCTGTCAGCTGTAGGAGCATGGCAATAGTAAGTGGGGAGCTCCCACAGGCAGCTGTGGCACTGTCAGCAGCAGGGTGGGTGGTGGTAAGCACTGACCAGTGGCTGGCAACCACCCACAGACACCACCAGCAGCATCAGGAATGGCTAGTAGTGACTGCAGACCACTCGCAGAAGTGGCTGGCGGTGTCAGTGGCAAGGGGGACGATGAGAGGTGACCACCCACAGGCACCACCAGCAATGTTACCAGTGACTTTTTCATGGGGGATGCACTGCAATGCTCAGGGGGTGCACATGCACCCACTATGCATTGCCAATGTTGAAAAGGATAATGTAGAATTATCAGTGTTGTCCTATGAACGTAATTGAGTGGCAGGCTAGGTGAATGTGTTGTGGATGGGTGGAAGCTGGGGTGGGGTAGGTGAGAATGATGGCTGGTGCTGGCAAGGAGGATTCTAGACAAACACTTTCCTTAATCTCAAAACATTTTATCAGCCTGTATTGTGACTCATCCAATTATACTTCATCTAAATAAGAGGTCTGCCAGGCAGCGCAACATCTAAAACGTGTTCCAAAATGAACTGATGACCTAGAGCAAGAAAATCTTACTTTATTTGATATCTCAAGCCATGTCCTATTTTATCTTTTTTTTTCTTGTTGGCCAAATGCATTCCATAGAACCTTGCCTTTGCCATAATTCTCAAGGAAGAGACTCTTGTATGTTGATAAGGAAGGTCCCATTTTCACCTTTGAGCTCCCTTCCCTGCTTCTGGAATGAATCTCTACACAATCCAATGGTACTGTAATGAATTACATATTAATATTATCTTAGATTCAGAAAAGAACCATGTGAAAGAATTCATTCATAATATTAATAAAAGAGTTGTTCAAATTAGCATCTATGGATTGTTTATATCATAGTTTTAATATAAGACCATTGTATGCTTTAGTTTTACTGATAGAAGCCTTTTATCCACTAAAAGCAAGGCAACTTAAAAATTATCATTCTGTGATATTTAAGACATGACCCTTGAATGAATTTCAGTTCAGGTTATAAATAGGAAACAATTGTTAGAGAAGTAGGGGAAAACTATAATTGGGGAACAAAGGTAACCATGTATTCTTGAAAGATATGTTAGCCTTTTACAAAATCAAAGCATCTTAAAACACCTAGTGAAAATACAGGAAAAAAACATAAAGAAGACAAATATAGGATAAGAATGTGAATGTAAATAAGGTAAGTGGATAGTGCAGCAGATTGTACCATGAAACTGAGAGGCAAAATACAACAGCATCATGCTACAGTTTTTCATTTTTCCTATAAAGACCTAAACATGCTAAAGTGAAACATGATACACTATTTCATGCCTCTGTATAAATAACAGAAAGTGAGAAAACTATGGATTGATTTTTTTTTTCAGGATTTGTACTGTAATTTAAAGCATAAAAATTTGCCTAATATGGTTGGACAGCTGCTTTGCTTTCAGAAGAAATCTTTCCATTTTAAATGACATCCTGTTGTTGAAGTAAAGTGAAATAAGGTTGTAAACTGATAGGAAAAAATGCAGTCAAAGATGTAAGGAATAATTTGATTAAATTTAGAAAGTATGTAAATGGAGAAAGCTGCTGGTTTATAATAGCCATCATAAACAAAAAAGACAAAGAAAAAAAAAGGAAAAAGATCAGGTCAGTTCCAGAACAACATTATAAACATAACATGGTAAACACTGAATGTGTGATTTCAAATAAAAAGCAGGTATCCATAATTTATTAAGCCTTATTCTTGTTCTAGCATGTCAGTATGGTTTTGTGAATAATTGATTTTTGGTTCTGTCCCCAAATTGAAAAAAACCAGCAGGAAAAAAAGGGGTTTTAAACAAAACCAAAATGATTTTCCTCCAGTTTTTCCCAGCCAAAGTGAAAACAAACAAGAAAACAAGAACATTTGGAATCTAATTATATTGTATCTATACCAAATACTTTGTTGCCACTTTTAACAAGCCATATTAACAGGTAATAGAAATGAAGAATTAATTTAGGCACCATTCTCAAAATGGTCCCTAGCTAGTACAGTGTATAAGACATCCACCTAGAATGCAGAAGTAGGTTCAGTTCTATCTGCTGTGAAAAGATTTGAGGTCTTGTTTTCCAGACTGTACCCTAATCATCATTCAAAAAACCCAAAATATTCTAAGGTGGCTTGCTCTCCATCTCTTGATGAACTTGTTTCAGTTTGTCCAAAGTAATTAAATATTAATTGAACCAGAGTGACTATGTAGTCCAATAGTTAGGATTATCACCTGTGATGTTGGACCTCTTAAGTTTTAGTCAGGTTAAGATTTGTTTCTTTAAATATGGAGTAGAGAAGCATTATCAGGGTGCTGCAAAATTGCCTGGCAAGAATGAGCAGAGGCAGGGTAGGGACTGTGTGCTGCCACCCACCACCCTGTGCCACCACTGCCTCCCAGGAGCAGGGGGTGAGGAGAAGCTTGCAAATGGTAGCTGTTGCAGTCACACGTTACCCCACACTGCTGCCGCTCTGTGTCCATCCACGTGCCACCCTATCACTCTGTGTCCAGCCCCATACCTCTTCACCCCTCCACCCTTCTCCCCTGCCCCCAGCATGGGGCAGTAGGTGGCAATCAACATCCACTGCCCTGCACTGCTACGACTATGCATCTGGCCCATGCCACCTCCCATTCTGCATCTGGTCCCATGCCACCCCCCTCTGGGTCCAGCCCTGCACCACCCCACCACTCTGCATACTCCTGGCCTACTTCACTGGACTCCCGCCCTGCCCATCATTCTTGGTGGGTATTTTTGAGACAGCACTGGCTGGAGTCACACCCCACTGGGTGCCACACTTCCCAAGAGCATTATGGACAGGCAGACACACACACACACAGATGGACTAAGCCCTCTCTCTCTATATAGATGCTGACTATGCTTTATCCTAATCAACTCTAGTTCAAATCTATCCTCTGTCGGATTGATAGCAGACAGATTGTTTCCCATCTCCCCCCTCAGTTAAGTATCATAAGCATTGGGTTTTAGAGTTATTCTTTCTCTAGCCAATAAATACCTACATTTCATGAGAAGCAGTGAAACTTCAAGAGAAGAAAAGACTAGGAAGAAGACACCCAGAATAGTTTATAGCACATTAGTAAGACAACTTTCTGAGAGGGAAGGGTCGGGAGACTGGATTTGAATCTCCATAAAATGGTGATAGAATCGAGTTTTATATATCCTAGGGTTAGTTTCTTGATAGGGGGATCATGCCCACTTCCTTTATCATGACCAGGGATTCTGGTTTTCTCTGATTTAAAAAAATCCCCAATTTTTGATTTTATAAAAAGGAACCCCAAATCCACATTTGTCCATGATTAAAATGAACTGCCACTGATAAATATACATATATATACATATATACACACATACATGCATATGTATATATACCATTTTAATTGCGGAAAAGTGTGGATTTGGAGTTACTCTTTTTAAACCAAAAATTGGGAATTTTTTTAAAATCAGAGAAAACCAGGATCACTGATCCTGACTTTTATAAAAGTAGCCCCACCCCAAAAAAAGTAGGGAAAATTATTTGGCAAATTTAGTTTGAATTCATAAATATTTTTTTGGGGGGTGACAAATGCCTTTTTTTGTCAAACTGTTGTCTATTCAGTGGACATCCGTATCGGTGGGTACCTCTCAATTACAAATGCAGAGAGTAAATTAAGAACAAAAAACAAAAAAAAAGTACAAATTACCTTATACAAAGGCATATGAATTATAAGCAAGTTATAAATATAGAGGCTATCATGGTACATTTTGTTTATTATTATTTGAAAATACACCAGGACATTTTCAGGATATACTATGATTATGAGTATTGGTGGTGATGTTTACTAAATCTCACCTTAAATTATATATACAAATTCACTTAAGATACAATATTTAAAGTGAAGTAATTTGGGACTATCCTAAAGTATGAAGCAGCAGGTTCTTAGGTTGTAGAAATATATGTAGCTCTAAAATAATGTTTCATATCAGCTGAAAGTTAATCATCCAAAAGCAATTTTTCTTTAGTTGGGTACACACTAGATTTCACACTGCTTAGTCATTTATTTCAGCCAAAATGTCCTATACAAAAGTGACATTCATAATGAGAAAGACCAACTGGACTTTAACTAGATACTCATGCAAGACACCACCATCAGATTGTGAAAATGCTTTTCATGAATGAAAATGCTTTTCATGAATGAATTATATTAATTTTTTTCAACAACCACATTATTACAGAAACTGTACTTATTAAATAGTAAAGAAACTAATTTTAAAATACTGAACAACTCCAAAACAACTACCAAGAACTCAGTCTTAATTTATTTTGAAAAAGGGCATTTTTACAAAGCAGAATGGGGATTTGGGAGCTGGCAACAGCTAAATATTTTTGCAAAAAGATTTTTTTTGAGATTCAAATATATACATATATGTATACATATGCATGTGTGTATCTATGCATATATACATGTATATATATGAATGGCTTTTTTCAGTCTAACCATACGATATACTAACTCACAAAACCACATTCTCTTGGAAACTCTTACTTCCACATCTCCTTTGTTACTTTTTTCAGAAGTGTATCGGGACAAATCCTGAGCTGTACGGCAACAGCCTGTTGGAACGACCTATCTATTATGGTCAGATGTTTGGGGCTGTTTGAACTGATGATGATGGATGATCACTTGCAAATGAATAAGATTGTCTGCCAAAGGTCTTAATAGTGAGTCTGCAGGTGGCTCCATAGTCCAGTTCTAGATCCACATGTCTTGTTGCACTGAGGACAGGTGTTTCTGGGAGGTATGGGCACTGTGTTGCTGTGTTTGATGTTCTGATGTTCTTTTTGCCTGTTCCTTTTTTCCTCTTCTGCCTGTCAAAGAGCTGTTTCAAAGCGTTGAGGTCCCTCCCAAAGAGCCTTCCTCCATTTTGATGGGTCTTGAGTAAATGTCTCCCAAGTGTTGATGTCAATGTTACAGCTCTTCATGTTTGCCTTCAGGGTGTCTTTGAAGTGCTTTCGTTGTCCTCTGCTACTTCACTGACCTTCTTTAACCCATGAAAAAAAGATTCTTTTTGGAAGGCAGGAGTCAGGCATGTGAACAACATGACCTGTCCAGTGGAGTTGGTTTTAGATGATCATAGCTTCAATGCTGTTGGAATTTGCTTTGGCCAAGACACTGATGTTTGTATGTCTGTCCTTCCAGCTAACCCAAAGGATCTTGTGAAGGCACCATTGGTGGTACTTTTCCAAGCTCTTGAGATGTCTTCTGTATGTGGTCCAAGTTTCCAAGCCATTCAGCAGAGTTGAAATGAAAATGGCTCAATAAACCAAGAGCTTCATTTCAGCAAGGATGCTATGATTTAAGAAGATTCTCTTACTCAGGTGTTCAGAGGCTGTGCTCATACATTTCAAGCCATGTTGTATTTCCGCATCAATGCCTGCCTTTGGTGAAAGTTGGCTTCCAAGATAGGCAAAGTGATCCGTGCTCTCCAACAATTTTCCATTGACTTGAAGGGGGGAGAGGGTTGTTTCTCCATTTGGAGTAGGTTGGTAAAGTACTTGAGTTTTCCTGATGTTTGGAGTTAGGCAATACTATCGTAAACTTCTGAGGATGCATTAATGATGGTTTGGAGGTCCGTTTCAGATTGACCAATGACAGTATTGTCATCTGCATCCTGGAGTTCAATTGTAGATATTGTCATGGTCTTCATTTTGGACTTGAGTCTGTTGACATCGAGTCTTCCATCCATCCTATACACAATTTCAATTCCAGGTTTCCAGGTGGGAGTTTTCTGTAGATAATGTGCATTGTGGTGGAGATGAATATGGAAAACAAAGTTGGAGCAATGACAGAAGCTTGCTTCACTCCAGTTTTCACTTCAAATGGTTCTGTTTGATTCCCATTGCTGAAAACTCTTGCTAACACATTGTTATAGACGAGTTTCAGAATGCTGATGAACTTATTTGGGCAGCCAATTTTGGACAGGATTTTTCATAGAGCTTTGTGGTTTACAGAGTTGAAAGGTTTAGAGAGATCAATGAATGCTAAATAGAGAGGTTGATTTTGCTCTTGACACTTCTCCTGGATTTGATGTGCTGTAAAGATCATGTCCACAGTTCCTCAAGGTGGTCTGACAATGCTTTGAGATTCTGGAGGAATTTCTTCCTCAAATGGGAGAAGACATTTAGCGAGGATTAGTGATGAATTTCCCAGCAGTGACCAACAATGAGATGCCTTGGTGGTTTCCACAATCAGTTCAGTCCCCCTTTTTGAAGATGGTAACAATCAACAATCATATACAGTAATACTCTGTTGGAACTACCTACCAATTATTGTCAGATGTTTGGGGCTCTTTGAACTATGCTTAAAATGGCACTTAGAGGTGGGTACAGTGGATGAATTCCACTTTTGTGCTGATCTTTGGGACCAGCTCTTTTCTCAGTATACCTTTAAAGCAGTTTTAGGGCAACTCTAATCATGTGTCAGATATTATGATACTCTAAGGGGCTTATACTTACCAGCATGCAAGATGTTCCAGGTATATACCCTTCTCTGTTTCTGATATGCCTCTTTCTCCTAGAAAATTTGAATGATGTAGAACAAATTATCCCACAAACTGTTATCTGAATGGTTCCATAAGACTTACCAGGAGCTGGAATTTGTTGAGGGTGCTCCTAATTATTTCCAGAAGTTACTGGGTGCCACACCATTGGCTTACACTCACCATCATTGATCTGTCTTTCAATTGAATAGACACTTCAACTCAGAGGGCTACTCTGGTAGTACGTTACTGGTAGAATGACTTCCCTGCAACCTCCAATACCTTCAGCTATTATACCAACATGGCTATTTAAAAGGGGACAATCTGGAGGCTTCTACTGTCAGGCTTTGGCTGCTTTGGCTTTTGGGGGCAGGCAGCATACATGTAACTTGGTAGAGCTTTCTGAGTGCTCTCATAGAGAGTAACTGTGGAGTGATTATAGGGGACCAGAGATTGTAGAATATCAGAGCACTTTGTTAGGGAGAGAGTAAAAAAGAGTGGGCACCCCTGGAGTAGGGGAATATTACACAACCAAAAAGATAGATGCACATGTCTCTGCTTCACTCAATACCACCTGATGTCTGAAGTGCACCTAATCCCTTTCTCTGGGTGGGGGGGAGAGAGAGAGAGAGAAGCCCTCAGACTGCTAGAGTGCAAATAGAATCAGAGAGAAGTTATATACACTGCCACAGAGAAGAGACAGGCTGAAAGCCTAGTGAAGCTCTGAAGGCCATAACACAAATAGCTCTGTTAGAAAAGTTTGACTATAGAAATGTAGGCAGCTGGCCTGGCTGCATCAGAAGGTTTAAATGATTTTGGATGGTTTTAGGCTTATCAGAAAGAACACAGGAATACCAGGTAAATGGCCTCATCTTTGCCATGGGTGAGGCTCAGGTGATATTCTGTGTGTCCTCCCCCTCTTTGAAGAGGAAAAGAAAGACTACAAAAAGAATGAAAGACCCCCATTTTATAGGTAAAAGTAATTAGATATATAGAAAAGGGGCCAAATTTAATATGAGATACCGTGAACCAAGGGAAACAGCTGAACCTTTTATTACTTTAGTTCATGTTCTTGCTGAACACTGAAATTTTGGAATTTTGAAAGAAGAACTCATAGGAGACAGGACTGTTGTAGACAGTGATGCCATTTTCTCAGGTCCAAAACTCATATTAGCAAAAGCCATAACAAAAGTTAAGGTTCAAGAATCAATAAAGAAAAAGCAGTATAGCTTAAAGGCTCACGGTGTACCTAAAACTTAATCGGATAACATTGCTGTAGTAAGGAGACAAGATCTAAGAGGCAAAGATACCCTCACATCTAAGATACTTTATAAAAAAATAGAGAAAATATGAAGCAAAGAACAATCAAGAAATTTTAATATGAAAGTAGTGAAAGCTGTGACAGATGTGATCAAATCACCTGCAATGATGTGCAGTAATAATTCTGGAGATGCCATGAGAAAGGACATTGTAAAGAATTTCAGACTAGTAGAAATAATTTGGGGGGTGGGATTGGCATTACTTGATATACTAATACATATTTCAATCTTCAAATCCTTAAGTTCAAGATAGACACTGTAGCTGTAGAGTCACTGACATCCCTGCAAAAGATTGTGATTAATCCTAGAACGGAGATCTGCAAAGGTCAGATAAATTTCTCAGAGGGACAAATAATACAGTATTAGGAGTTGTGTGACCAGTTCAAGGGGTAACTGGGGGGCGGGAGGGGAAACACCTATATGGTACAAAGGTTGCCAGTTCCCTTACTGAGATTGCCACCAATACAAGGACTACACCTTGTAGAGAATCTGTAGTCATTGAATAGCAAAATGTAAACCATACAAGAGATGTATCTTCAGGTCTTCACAGGGTTGAGGAAGCTGTCAGAGGAAGATAACATTAAATTGATGCCATTACCAACTCAATTTGCTCTAACAGATCCTCAATGCATCTCCATTCTTTTACAACACAAAAGTCAAGGAAGACTTTAAAAGGATGGAAGCATTGGGAGTTATTTCCCAGATAGATGAACCCACAGACCAGTGTGCAGAAATAGACCAGTGTACACAATGAAAGTAATGGAAATATCCACATTTGTGTGGACCTTACTCAACAAATATGTATACAGAAGATGACATATGCTTCCTGAAGCAGAATAGATATTGGCTCAGTTGTCTGAACCTAAGTGTTCTTTAAGTTAGATGCTACAGCAGGGTTTTGGCAACTCTGTCTTGGTAAAGAATCTAGACTATTAAATAAATTCATTGCCCTGTTTGCAAGATATTGTTTCAACTAGTTTCCTTTTGGTATATCAGCAGCTCCAGAGCATTTGGGAAAATGAATCTCTCCATTTTCTTTCACCATTGAACATTTTCCAGGTGACTGTAAGCAGTGGGAAACTGCTCAAAGTTTCAGAGAGATTATCCAGAGCACTACTTAGGTAGTCACCAACAAAAGAAGAACCAACCTTGGAAAAAGAATGTGCATATAAAAACTGATGGTGTTCTGACCGTGTTTCCAGCATCTGCTACTAGACTGCAACAAATTAGGAATGATCAATTAAATGATGACAGCTGCCAGAAAATAGTTCATTTCTGTCAAAACAGGTGAGGCCAACTTGTAATGGTTTGCTCCATTGTGACTCATCAGGAGCTTCAGGAAGAAATTATTTTGAAGATCCATGAAGAAAATCATATACAAACACATGTAGGGCAAGAGAACAATAATTTACATTGTGGTCTAAGCTGAGTAAGTGAATTCAAATTTTAGTAGAAGGTTGTGAGGAATGCAGCAAAAACAAAGACTGCCTTCTACAAAGATAGACCTTGACAGCAGGTACTAACAGATTATTTATTCTGGAAATTTAAAACATATATTAGTGTAGTTTATTATTTGCCCAGATATGTTGACTTCACTTTATTTACACATACCTCATTGGCACAGGTCATCCAAAAGCTAAAGTCTATATTTGCAAGGCATGGCATTCCTAGGGTCCTCATATGAGACAGTGGAACTTAGTTTTCATCTGATTACTCCTGCAGTTTGCAAAATACTTATTTTCAGCATTACATTAGCAGACTCCACTATCCTCAGAGCAATGAAGCTGCTGACAGAGTAGTACAGATTCTGAAATGGCTCCTATACAAAATCCATATCTGGTGCTCCTGACACATTGATATACATGGCACCAGGACTCTCTCCAGCTAAACTGCTCAAGGGTCAATGCCTTAGGACACCATTACTTATGGTGTTGATATAGCTTAACCCTAGATGGCCCAGCCTACAGAAATTTAAGAAACAAGATGCCTAACTAAAACTCTAGCTGTAAAGAAACTTCAATATTAAAGAGGAAAATCACTACCAGCACTTCTGCCAGGTGGCAGAGTTTGACTCAAAAGTCCCCAAATGTTTGGAGCTGTCCACAATACAGGAGGCACTCCTAAATCATAATTCATACATACTCCAAAAGGATTTTTTTTTGAGAAATAGGATTAATTGTCAGTATATTCCATTTCAACATAATGAGGATCAACCACTAAAAGGAAAATGGTCAGAACATGAAATGAATCTTCTCAAAGAAGTCAGCAGGAAAGCTCTGTTAAAGATGGGAGACCTTTAAATATCCATTTCTAGTTTTAAATGAATATAATGGTTTATTGGTAAAGCAGGGTAAATATTTTTAAGGGTTTTAATTTGTTGTTCATCATTTATAATGACTTGTAATTTATATTGTTTGTTATAAAGAAAGGGAGATATAGACTGATTGTAGACTGATCATAGAACCCTGGAATTCCAGGCCTACTAGAGAAAACCAGTGGTTGTAATAGGTATGGCAGAAATGCCCCTACCATACCAGGTGCCCCTCTCCAGAAACCTCTCCCTGTGTCAGTCTGAGAGGCTGCTGGTGAATCCCTCAGGGCAGGGATCTCATCCCTGTCCGCATGACAAAGGCCT